>JANAVB010020597.1:0-190000 GCA_029216955.1 Iris pallida | reverse complement strand
CAACCCATCAGGAGCAGACCACCTTACTCCGCCAGAGCATGGAGCGTTCTGAGGAACGTACCGTAGTCCCACTACCTGTAGAGCCACGGCAGAGAGCGGGGACAATCAAGGACTTCATGGGTCTGAACCCCAAGGAGTTCTTAGGGACTGAGGGCATCGTAGTAGCAGATGACTGGCTAGACTCAGTAGAGAGGAAGCTCCTTGGAGCTTGGTTGCCGAGTGACCTCCAGGTCGAGGCAGCGGGATTCCTGCTGATAGGCTTGGCAGGAGTTTAGTTCCGGAATGAGCCGCTATTCGCGAGAGGAAAGGCCACTTGGGATCAGTTCAAGACCCAGTTCAAGAAAAAATTCTTCTCGACCACCGCTAGGGTAGCCATGGGGCTACGATTCCATAACATCCAGCAAGGAAAACCGTTCTGTTGACGAGTATGCAGCAGAGTTTAGTCGCCTGAGCCGTTTCGCTCCTAGTCTAGTTGCAGACCCAGAGGAGATGACACGTAGGTTTTGCCATGGGCTAGTTCCAGACATTGGCATTCTTATAGTGGTGAATGGTACGACTGACTATTACCAGAGCCTAGAGTTGGCCCGGAGCATAGAGGAGCGTCTCCAGTCTTGCAAGAGGTCGGCTTCTGTACACCTCGAGGGACCCTCCAAGCGTCAGGCTTTCCAGCCGAGAGCACCGACGCCGCACCAGCAGATTTACCGTCCCCTACACTACATCACCCAACCCCACCAGTTAGAGCCCCGGGACCTCAGCCGCAGAAGGGAGCTCTATGTATATTTTGTCGAAGACCAGGACATGATTACTCCGTCTACAGAAAGAGGTTGAAGCAGTGCTTAGCTTGCGGGTCTACCACCCACCAGCTTCGGGAGTGCCCAGTAGCCAGGGTACCAGGTGCCGGACCACCGTCTAGAGGACCGTCGCTTCCGACTCAGCAGCAGAGGTTTGGACAACATCCGCAACAGCAGAAGAGATCCCAGGGAAAGGCTTATAGCCTAGCTCTTGAGCCGGAGCCGGAGCAGGTTTCGGAGCCAGATTATTTGGCTGACGTCATCACAGGTCATGTTTATTTGCATACTTTTCTAGCTCTATGCTTGTTTGATTCTGGTGCATCACATAGCTTCCTATCATTAGAGTTTATGCATAAACACCACTTAGTAGCTACACCTACTGAGGAGATGAGTAGAGTAATGACGGGAGGTGGACCAGTGCCCATTAGAGCTATCTATAGATGCTCTATTACTATAGCTGGGAGAGAGTTTAGGGGACGATTCTTTGTGATGCCACTCCTCGGGTACGATATCATATTGGGGATGGACTGGCTTAGCTATACCCATGCAGCTATAGACTGTCATGAGGGTAGTATTCTGTTCAGTCCCCCAGGCACGGCACCATTCAGTGTCAGGAGGACAGGGCCGGAGATCAGCCTAGAGCCGAACTGTTATGTGATAGTTGGGGAGTTAGCACCGCCACACCCTATCATTAGGGAGTTTATGGATGTATTCCCAGAGGATCTTCCAGGACTTCCGCCTGACAAAGATGTGGAGTTCACTATAGATTTAGTACCGGGTTCATCACCAGTATTCCAGGCTTGCTATAGAGTAAACCCCAAGGAGGCCGTAGAGATGAAGGAGCAAATTGATGACCTGTTGAAAAAGGGTTTCATTCGATCTAGTGCTTCTCCATGGGGAGCGCCAGTGCTCTTTGTGCCTAAGAATGATGGTACAGTTCGGTTGTATATTGACTACCGGGCGTTGAATACCATCACCATTAAGAACAAATATCCTCTGCCTAGGATAGATGATTTGTTCGACCAGTTGAGTGGGACGAAGGTATTTTCCAGGATAGATTTGAGATTCGGTTACCACCAGGTGAAAGTCAGGGCTGCAGACATCCAGAAGACGGGGTTCAACACGAAGTACGGGCAGTACGAGTTTTTGGTGATGCCATTTGGTCTCACAAATGCGCCAGCTGTCTTTATGAATTTGATAAATAAGACATTTCACCAATATCTGGATAAGTTCGTCGTAGTATTTATCGACGACATCCTGATATACTCGAAGACGCCGGAGGAGCACGCAGAGCACTTGCGGACAGTTTTGGGAATTCTGAGGCAGGAGAGGTTGTATGTCAAATTGTCGAAGTACGAGTTCTTTTTGAACCGAGTGGAGTTTCTCGGTCATGTAGTTACTGGAGAGGGGATCTCGGTGGATCCCAGGAAGATTGCTGTCGTTGAGACATGGAAGGCTCCGACGTCAGTTTCAGAGATCAGAAGCTTTTTGGGTTTAGCCGACTATTATAGGAAGTTCGTCCAGGACTTTGCTATGATAGCTGAACCCATGACAAAACTGACACGGAAGGACACAGAGTACATCTGGTCAGAGGACTGCCAGGCAGCATTTGAGGAGCTGAAGAGGAGGCTTATGGCCGCTCCAGTTCTGACATTACCTTCAGGGTCTGGAGGTTTCACCATATACAACGATGCTTCGGAAAAGGGGCTAGGATGTGTCCTACAGCAGCATGGGAAAGCGATTGCTTATGCATTTAGGCAATTACGGACTCATGAGCGGAACTATCCTACCCACGACCTAGAGTCAGCTGCGGTGATCATTGCACTCAAGTTGTGGAAACACTACTTATACAGAGAGCGTGTGGAAATCTTTACTGACCACAAGAGCTTGAAGTATGTGTTCACGCAGAAAGAGCTGAACATGAGACAAAGACGATGGTTGGAGTTGATGAAGGACTTCGACATCGATTTACAGTATCACCCCGGGAAGGCAAACATGGTGGCGGATGCGCTGAGCAGGCATCCGATGGCATGGTATCTGATGATAGATCGGCATTTACGGGAAGATCTGGAAAAGCTTGGTATCGAGATGGTTCGGCCATGATCAGTAATACAGATGATGGCGCTTGACATTCAGTCAGGTTTGATGGAGCAGATCAAGGAGGCACAGTCTACAGGTGAGAGCCTTCGCAAACTTTGATCCCAGGCTTTAGCTGGATTGCTGGATGACTTCACCGTAGCAGAGGATGGATCATTGAGGCATGGCAGCCGGTTGTGCATGCCGAAGGGAGAGCTGGTAGAGGCAGTCTTGCAGGAGACGCATAGATCACGATATTCTATTCACCCTGGTGCCAACAAGATGTACCGTGACTTACGGGAACATCTTTGGTGGCACGGGATGAAGAGGGATGTATCACGTTTCATCTCGAGGTGCCTAGTTTGCCAGTAGGTCAAGGCGGAGCGTCAGAGGCTAGCTGGTCTATTGCAGCCATTATCCATTCCCGAGTGGAAGTGGAAACACATTACGATGGACTTCGTCTCAGGGCTTCCTCGTTCCCAAGGAGGAAAGGATGCCATTTGGGTCATCGTGGACAGGCTGACGAAGTGTGCGCACTTCATACCCTTCAAGGTAGGGCTTTCCACCGAAAAGTTGGCAGAGCTATACATGCAGCAGATAGTTCACTTGCACGGAGTACCAGTGAGCATCATGTCGGACCGCGACAACAGATTCACGTTCCACTACTGGAGGAGCTTGCAGGAAGAGTTGGGCAGTCGGCTCAAGTTCAGTACAGCGTACCACCCACAGACAGATGGACAGTCCGAGAGTACGATACAGACGCTAGAGGACATGCTGAGGACCTGTGTGCTAGACTTTGGCGGATCATGGAAGAGCCATCTGCACTTGGTAAAGTTTTCATACAACAACAGCTACCAAGCCAGCATCGGTATGTCTCCTTTCGAGGCACTATATGGACGACGATGCCGTACACCGCTCTTTTGGGATGATGTTGGGGACTGTCACGACCCGCTACCCAAATTGTTGGGCCAGGCCGAGTCATGCCCAGCCTACGTTGAGATAAAATGTAGTAAACTGTTCTAAAGACAACAGGATAAGACTAAATGTGCTAACAGTTCTATAAGTGAAGAAGAAACATAAATGCTCCAAACACAAAAGTCGTCGTATATAGTAAAATGTCCAAGTACAAGTAAACTGAAATGTAAAACTGGATACATGTCCAGTTACAAAATGATATAGTCTAATACATGTCTACTCTCAAAAGTCTAAGTAAACAAAAGACAACTAGGCGAGGTTCCCCGCAGGAACATCCTCGTAAAGCAGAGCCGGGTCCTCGGCAGTAACTCCATAATAGGTGTCGCAGAGTAACTCCTCCTCAGTAAGGACACCTACAACGTTATCCTGTCAGGACGGGAGCAAGTACTAAATCTAGCAAACTAGCATATGAAACATGGAAACGAACATAAGAGGAATAACTGGAAAGCATGGCATCACATAGTCTATCATGGCAAGGACACATATGTCATAGAGACAGATGTATATGTAATGTTTAAAACTGTAGTAGGTACGTGATCGGTCAATAGATGTACAATGTACTGAGGCACAATGTAAATAAAATGTACATACGTACAAGTAAAAACAAGCAATAGATGTACATACGTACAAATACAGCTGGTGCGCCTACGACAAGGTATACATAAAATGTCAACCTTGTTCGGTACGTACGTACGAGTAAGGGGGCATGATCACGTACGCTACTAACAGTTTCCCCATAACCCATATTCTAATCATGTGAGAGATACATCAAGACTGTTCTAAGTATGGTAGTAACTGAAAGTACAACATGTAGAGATCTAACTTGCTACCCCAAGGATCAGCATTTAACATGGTGGGGTTTGCAGTTCATTTATGTGACAATATGTAAAGTTCGTAGAAAGTACTTGCCTCTAGCAAAGCAAAACAAAACAAGCTGCGATAACAATACTATGGATGCCCGGTAACTCGTCACTGTAGAAATAAATACAATAACTTAGTTTTTACACTAAGCTAAAACACTAGGACACTAATTGGTGAAATACGACTTATGACTGGGCACTTAGCCAAAATGATGACTTGGTATAGGAGACCAATGTGGGGTGACACACTACTTTAACTAACTTTCTAGGGTCTTTACACTAGTGAGGGATGGGGTTTAACACGGCTAAAACTCAAAATAACACAAAAGCTACAAGTCGTAATTAATCAATAAATAAATCAAAAGACTATTGTGTTCTAACAATTTTAGAGATAGACAAAAAGCCTAGTTTTGTTTAAAGTAAAGTATCAAAGTGATCCTTGTTAATCATAAAAATTTATTATAATTTTTCTGGAATTTATTAACCAGTACAAGTATTTTATAAAAATCAGTTTTCCTAAGTATACAGAAAATGAGTTTTGGTTCCATATGCCAAACTAGTGGCAAAACAGTAAATTAAATACTACAAAAATTATACTAAATTAGCTAACTTAACATAGTATCTAAAAACTATTTTTACATAATTTTAGCAATACTTTAAGTATTTTTAGAAAATCAAAGACAGCAATGCACACAATAATTAATTATCTGCGTATTTTGTCCATGTATGTAATTTGAACCAAAGTTCAAATACAGGACCCAAGGCCATGAATCAAGTCCAATATGACTTGAACAGGTCTTGAATGTGTGAAAACACATTTGAGCCCAAATACCCATGCTAGGCTTGGACACCAAATGGTTACAGTAATTTAAATACAATAAAAATACAATTTGGTAATAGTCAAACTAAATATTATTATTTTAATAAGGTAAAGTTTTACATAGTAACTATAAAAGTATGAATATTATCTTATAAAGATAATTTATACTAAGCTAAGTAAAATACATACATAAAATAGTGTATATATATATATATATATATATATATATATATATATATATATATATATATATATATATATATATATATATATATATATATATATATATTTTAATATATATATATATATATATATATATATATATATATGAAAGTATATATACACAAATATAGGGATGTTTACATATTGGATATATATATATAAAAAAATTACATATATATATATATATAGATATATATATATAAGAAAATACTTATCTATATAACATATATATATATATACAAAATTAATGTATACATATATATATATATATAATAGTATATATATAATAATAATATATATACATAAGGAAATATATGTATACATAATACATATATATATATATATATACATACATAAAATAATGAAGTATACATATATATATATATAAACAGTAAATATATATATACAAAATTATAGTATATATTGAATAATACATATATATATACAAATATATGTATATACATATATATATAAATATATATAATAAAAAAGAAAAAGAAAAAGGAAAAGGAAAAGAAAAGGGAAAGGAAAGGCAGCCAGGGGGCTCGAACCCGAGCGTACAGCAGGGGGGGAGGAGTTCAACACTGCTGCCGCTGGCCAGTGGGTCAGTTGGCCCACTGTGTTAGAAATAGGATCCTAGTTAATTTTATTTCTGATTAGGCTGGTTTTATATATAAAAAAAATATAAAGCTGTCCTGTGTCCAGACAGTTAAGGACACAGGATTTTCTCGTGTCCGTGCTATGCACGACACGCACGAAGGCTAGAACGCGTGTCGAGACGCTGGACTAGAGTCCCCGTGTCCTAGCGAGTCTCTCACGTGAAAACGAGACACAGCCGACACGAAAACAGTCTGGTACGTACGTGTCCGACTTCTCCACGAAGTTTCGAAGGCGGAGGCGGAGGCTAGGGGCGTCGGGACGGCGGCGGAGCGGTGGCGATCGACGCGTCTCGTCGGGGCGCATCGAATGGTGGTGGTGGTTGGCGGTGAAGGTCGTCGGTTGGGGCGGAGCAGTGTTCGTCGGAGTTAGGGTTTTGGTGTAGGAAAGTGGGGAAGAAGGAGGGCGGCGGTTGGTCGTGGGGGAAATCTAGGGTTAGGGTTGAGGTCAGGGGAGAGAGGGGGAGTTTATAGGGGGTTTGTGGCGGTGGGGGCAGCCGGGAAAGGCGGGGGGCAGGGCGGTGAGTCGGTCGGGACAGGGGAGTAGGTAGGCAGAGGAGAGAGAGAGAGAGAGAGAGAGAGAGCTGTCGTGTGAGAGAGGGGGGGTTTGGTAGATTTGTAATAGGGCCCTTAGGAAAATAGGATTTTGCATAATAGAATTATTAGTGAGAAAATGCAAAATAGAATTTGCATTTCCTAATTAAAAACATTTCCTTAATTACAAACTGATATAAAAACATATCTAAAAATTGCAAAACCTATTTAATTAATTCCAAATAATTTGCAAAGTGATATTTTTATATTTAAAACTCATTTTAAAAATATAGAAAAATTCCTAAAAATCCCAATAATTACTTTAAGGCTAAAAATTAACATTAAAAATTAATTAGCACTAATAAAACTAAAATTGAAAAACAGGGGCTTACAAGTCTTCCCTCTTTGAAAAATTTTGTCCTCGAAATTCATAAGGATTGAAGACCTAACAATATTCTATCATAGCAAGCAATGCAACAAAATGACTAAGGCTGCGATCGAAACTAACCTCTAAGGTATCAAGCGGGAACGGGTGGTTCCCACGCAGCGGTTGGATCGAACAAGTAAGGGTATCTCTCCCTCATGTCCGACTTCCTCTCCCAAGTAGATTCACCTGGGGAGTGACGGCTCCAAGCTACTCGTACTAGGGGTATAACCTTGTTCCTCAGCCTCTTCTCTCTCCTGTCTAATATCTCCACTGGCTGTTCAGAAACTGTAAGGCTCGGTCCGACCTCCAACTCTGAATGATCTAGCACATGACTGGGGTCTGGAACATATCTCCTCAGCTGAGATACGTGAGAGACATCGTGAACTCCTGCTAGGTTGGGTGGAAGTGCAACCCTGTAAGCTATCTCTCCGATCCTGCCAAGTACCTCGAACGGCCCGATGTATCTGGGGCTCAGCTTCCCTCCTCGTCCGAACCGGATCGTCCCTCTAGTAGGTGATATCTTCACTAGCAGCATATCACCGTCTGCGAACTCCATCGGTCTGCGACTAGCATCAGCCCAGTGTTTCTGCCTATCCTGAGCTACTCTGAGCCTGTCTCTGATCATCCCGACTTTCTCTGCTGCATCCGTGATCATCTCTGGCCCAAGCATAACTCTGTCTCTGACATCATCCCAAAAGAGCGGTGTGCGGCACCGTCGCCCATATAGTGCCTCGAAAGGAGACATACCAATACTGGCCTGGTAGCTGTTGTTGTATGAAAACTCTACCAAGTGCAGATGGCTCTCCCATGATCCTCTGAAGTCCAGCACGCAGGTCCTCAGCATATCCTCCAGTGTCTGTATCGTCCTCTCGGACTGCCCATCTGTCTGCGGGTGGTACGCCGTACTGAACTTGAGCCTACTGCCCAACTCCTTCTGCAAGCTCCTCCAGTAGTGGGATGTGAATCTGCTGTCTCTATCTGACACGATGCTCACCGGCACTCCGTATAGGCGAACTATCTGCTGCATGTATAGCTCTGCCAACTTCTCGGTGGAAAGCCCCACCTTGAAGGGTATGAAGTGCGCACACTTCGTCAGCCTGTTTACGATGACCCAGATGGCATCCTTCCCTCCTTGGGAACGAGGAAGCCCTGAAACGAAGTCCATCGTAATATGTTCCCACTTCCACTCGGGAATGGGTAACGGCTGCAACAAACCAGCTGGCCTCTGGCGCTCCGCCTTGACTTGCTGGCAAACTAGGCATCTCGAGATGAAACGTGATACATCCCTCTTCATCCCGTGCCACCAAAGATGTTCCCGCAAGTCACGGTACATCTTGTTAGCACCAGGGTGAATAGAATATCTCGATCGGTGTGCCTCCTGCAAGACTGCCTCTACCAGCTCTCCCTTCGGCACGTACAATCGGCTGCCATGCCTTAGGGATCCATCCTCTGCTATAGTGAAGTCATCCAGCAATCCAGCTAATGCCTGGGGTCGAAGTCTGCGAAGACTCTCATCTGTAGACTGTGCCTTCCTGATCTGCTCCATCAAACCTGACTGAATGTCAAGCGCCATCATCTGTATCACTGATCCTGGCCGAACTAGCTCGATACCGAGCTTCTCCAGATCCTCCCACAAATGCCGATCAATCATCAGATACCATGCCATCGGATGCCTGCTCAGCATATCCGCCACCACATTTGCCTTCCCGGGGTGATACTGTAAATCAATGTCGAAGTCCTTCATCAACTCCAACCATCGTCTTTGCCTCATGTTCAGCTCTTTCTGTGTGAACACATACTTCAAGCTTTTGTGGTCAGTAAAGATTTCCACACGCTCTCCGTATAAGTAATGTTTCCATAACTTGAGTGCAAAGATCACCGCAGCTAACTCTAGGTCATTGGTAGGATAATTCCTCTCATGAGTCCGTAATTGCCTAGATGCATAAGCAAGTACTTTTCCATGCTGCTGTAGAACACATCCTAGCCCCTTTCCAGAAGCATCGCTGAAAATGGTAAAACCTCCAGAACCTAAAGGTAAAGTCAGAACTGGAGCGGTCGTCAGCCTCCTCTTCAGCTCCTCAAATGCTGTCTGGCAGTCCTCTGACCAAATGTACTCCGCGTCCTTCCGCGTCAGCTTCGTCATGGGTTCAGCTATCCTAGCAAAGTCCTGGACGAACTTTCTATAATAGCCTGCTAAACCCAAAAAACTCCTGATCTCTGAAACTGACGTCGGAGCCTTCCACGTCTCAACTGCAGCAATCTTCCTGGGATCCACCGAGATTCCATCTCCAGTGACTACATGGCCGAGAAACTCCACTCGGTCTAAAAAGAACTCGCACTTCGGCAATTTGGCAAACAATCTCTCCTGTCTCAGAATCCCCAAAACTATCCGCAAGTGCTCTGCATGCTCCTCCGGCGTCTTCGAATATATCAGGATGTCATCGATAAACACTACGACGAACTTATCCAGATACTGGTGAAATGTCTTATTCATCAAGTTCATAAAGACAGCTGGCACATTTGTGAGACCAAATGGCATCACCAGAAACTCGTACTGCCCGTACTTCGTATTGAACGCCATCTTCTGGATGTCTGCTGGCCTAACCTTCACCTGGTGGTACCCGGATCTCAAGTCTATCCTGGAAAATACCTTCGCCCCGCTCAACTGGTCGAACAAATCATCTATCCTGGGCAGAGAATATTTGTTCTTGATGGTGATGGCATTCAAGGCCCGATAGTCAATATACAACCGGACTGTACCATCCTTCTTAGGCACAAGAGCACTGGTGCTCCCCATGGAGAAGCACTGGATCAAATGAAACCCTTTTTCAACAGGTCATCAATCTGCTCTTTCATCTCTATGGCCTCCTTGGGATTCACTCTATAGCAAGCCCGGGATACTGGTGATGAACCTGGCACTAAATCTATAGTGAACTCCACATCTCTGTCAGGCAGAAGTCCTGGAAGATCCTCTGGGAATACATCCATAAACTTTCTAATGATAGGGTGTGGCGGTGCTGTGTCCCCGACTGTCGCACAACAGTTTGGCTCTAGGCTGATCTCCGGCCCTGTCCTCCTGACACTGAATGGTGCTGCGCCTGGAGGACTGAACAAAATACTACCCTCATGGCAATCTATAGATGCATGGGCATAGCTAAGCCAGTCCATCCCCAATATGATATCATAACCGGGAAGTAGCATCACAAAGAATTGCCCCCTGAACTCTTTCCCGGCTATAAAAATAGAACATCTATATATATATCTAATAGGCACTGGTCCTCCTCCCGTCATCACTCTACTAATCTCCGCAGTAGGTGTAGCTACTAGAAGATGTTTATGCATAAACTCTAATGATAGGAAGCTATGAGATGTACCAGAATCAAACAAACATACAGCTAGAAAAGTATGCAAATAAATATGACCTGTGATGACGTCAGCTAAATAATCTGGCTCCGAAACCTGCTCCGGCTCCGGCTCAATGGCTAGACTATAAACCTTCCCCTGATGTCCTTTCTGCTGCTGCAGATGCTGTCCGAACCTCTGCTGCTGAGTCGGAAGCGGTCCTCTAGGTCCCTTGGCTACTGGGCATTCCCGTATCATGTGGGTGGCAGACCCACAAACTAAGCACTGCTTCAGCCTCTTCCTGCAGATGGAGTACTCGTGCCCTGGTTTTCCGCAGAAAGAACATATAGCTCCCTTCTGCTGCTGCCGGGGTCCCGGGGCTCTAACTGGTGGGGTCTGATGATGTGGTATAGGGGGACGGTAAATCTGCTGGGGTGGCGTCGGTGCTCTCTGTTGGAAAGCCTGACGTTTAGACGGTCCCACATGATGTACAGAAGCCGGCCTCTTGCATAATAGAAGACGCTTCTCGATGCTCCGGGCTAACTCTAGGCTCTGGTAGTAGTCAGTCGTACCGTTCGCCACTATAAGAATGCCAATGTCTGGAACTAGACCATGGCAAAACCTACGGGTCATCTCCTCTGGATCAGCAACCAGACTAGGAGCAAAACGGCTCAGGCGACTAAACTCTGCCACATAGTCATCAACAGAACGGTTCCCTTGCTGGATGTTCTGGAATCGTAGCCCCATGGCTACTCTAGCAGTGGTCGAGAAGAACTTCTTCTTGAACTGGGTCTTGAACTGGTCCCAGGTGGCTCTACCTCTCGCGAACAACGGCTCATTCCTGAACCAGACTCCGGCTAAGTCTATCAGCAGAAATCCTGCTGCCTCGACCTGAAGGTCATCCGGCATCCTAACTCCCAGAAGCTTCCTCTCTACTGAATCTAGCCAGTCATCAGCTACTACTATGCCCTCAGTCCCTGAGAACTCCTTGGGATTCAAACCCATGAAGTCCTTGATCGTCCCCGCTCTCTGCCGTGGCTCTACATGTGGTGGGACCACGGGACGTCCCTCAGAACGCTCCATGCTCTGGCGGAGTAGGGTAGTCTGCTCCTGATGGGTTGTTAGGAACCCCTGGATCAGTGTGAGCAGCTGGGTCCCGTCGAGTGTGACGGAAGCCTGGGTGGGTATAGTGATAGGGGGTGGTGGAAGTATCGGGCCTGCTGGGACTGGGATGTGGAAGGTGGTATTTGGGTCTGTGGATCTGTGGAGTGGGGGAATGTGGTAGATGGAGGTGTATCAGTCAACGGGTCAGCTGACTGGATATGGAGGGCCCCATTCTCGGGGGTAACATACTGGGATGAACGAGTAAGCACCATCTAAATTACACATAAAAAGACTTATAAGGACTTGTTTAAAGTAAGCCATCATATGCAAGGAAATCTAATTATAATAGCAAACAGGTGATGTATTTCCTATGTTGCAATCTTAGCATTTCTCTAAGTGTTCTAAGCGTCTTTCCTAATGTTGTCTAATTACCTTAAGTTCCTAATTGCAGGCATGCTTGGTACAATAACGTAACCAAACAGTTTAGTCAGGACCTGCATGGGCCACCACTAAAAACATGTCACGACCCGCTACCCAAATTGTTGGGCCAGGCCGAGTCATGCCCAGCCTACGTTGAGATAAAATGTAGTAAGCTGTTCTAAAGACAACAGGATAAGACTAAATATGCTAACAGTTCTATAAGTGAAGAAGAAACATAAATGCTCCAAACACAAAAGTCGTCGTATATAGTAAAATGTCCAAGTACAAGTAAACTGAAATGTAAAACTGGATACATGTCCAGTTACAAAATGATATAGTCTAATACATGTCTACTCTCAAAAGTCTAAGTAAACAAAAGACAACTAGGCGAGGTTCCCCGCAGGAACATCCTCGTAAAGCAGAGCCGGGTCCTCGGCAGTAACTCCATAATAGGTGTCGCAGAGTAACTCCTCCTCAGTAAGGACACCTACAACGTTATCCTGTCAGGACGGGAGCAAGTACTAAATCTAGCAAACTAGCATATGAAACATGGAAACGAACATAAAAAGAATAACTGGAAAGCATGGCATCACATAGTCTATCATGGCAAGGACACATATGTCATAGAGACAGATATATATGTAATGTTTAAAACTGTAGCAGGTACGTGATCGGTCAATAGATGTACAATGTACTGAGGCACAATGTAAATAAAATGTACATACGTACAAGTGAAAACAAGCGATAGATGTACATACGTACAAATACAGCTGGTATGCCTACGACAAGGTATACATAAAATGTCAACCTTGCTCGGTACGTACGTACGAGTAAGGGGGCATGATCACGTACGCTACTAACAGTTTCCCCCATAACCCATATTCTAATCATGTGAGAGATACATCAAGACTGTTCTAAGCATGGTAGTAACTGAAAGTACAACATGTAGAGATCTAACTTGCTACCCCAAGGATCAGTATTTAACATGGTGGGGTTTGCAGTTCATTTATGTGACAATATGTAAAGTTCGTAGAAAGTACTTACCTCTAGCAAAGCAAAACAAAACAAGCTGCGATAACAATGCTATGGATGCCCGGTAACTCGTCGCTGTAGAAATAAATACAATAACTTAGTTTTTACACTAAGCTAAAACACTAGGACACTAATTGGTGAAATACGACTTGTGACTGGGCACTTAGCCAAAATAATGACTTGGCATAGGAGACCAATGTGGGGTGACACACTACTTTAACTAACTTTCTAGGGTCTTTACACTAGTGAGGGATGGGGTTTAACACGGCTAAAACTCAAAATAACACAAAAGCTACAAGTTGTAATTAATCAATAAATAAATCAAAAGACCTTTGTGTTCTAACAATTTTAGAGATAGACAAAAAGCCTAGTTTTGTTTAAAGTAAAGTATCAAAGTGATCCTTGTTAATCATAGAAATTTATTATAATTTTTCTGGAATTTATTAACCAGTACAAGTATTTTATAAAAATCAGTTTTCCTAAGTATACAGAAAATGAGTTTTGGTTCCATATGCCAAACTAGTGGCAAAATAGTAAATTAAATACTACAAAAATTATACTAAATTAGCTAACTTAATATTGTATCTAAAAACTATTTTTACATAATTTTAGCAATGCTTTAAGTATTTTTAGAAAATCAAAGACAGCAATGCACACAATAATTAATTATCTGCGTATTTTGTCCATGTATGTAATTTGAACCAAAGTTCAAATACAGGACCCAAGGCCATGAATCAAGTCCAATATGACTTGAACAGGTCTTGAATGTGTGAAAATACATTTGAGCCCAAATACCCATGCTAGGCTTGGACACCAAATGGTTGCAGTAATTTAAATACAATAAAAATACAATTTGGTAATAGTCAAACTAAATATTATTATTTTAATAAGGTAAAGTTTTACATAGTAACTATAAAAGTATGAATATTATCTTATAAAGATAATTTATACTAAGCTAAGTAAAATACATACATAAAATAGTGTATATATATATATATATATATATATATATATTTTTTTTATTATATATATATATATATATATATATATATATATATATATATATATATATATATATATATATATATATATATATCTATATATATATATATATATATATATATATATATATATATATGAAAGTATATATACACAAATATAGGGATGTTTACATATTGGATATATATATATATATAAAAATTACATATATGTGTGTGTATATATATATATATATATATATATATATATATATATATATATATATATATATATATATATATATATATATATAAGAAAATACTTATCTATATAACATATATATATATATAGATATATATATATATACAAAATTAATGTATACATATATATATAATAGTATATATATAATAATAATATATATACATAAGGAAATATATATACATAAATATATATGTATACATAATACATATATATATATATACATACATAAAATAATGAAGTATACATATATATATATAAAAACAGTAAATATATATACAAAATTATAGTATATATAGAATAATACATATATATATACAAATATATGTATATACATATATATATAAATATATATAATAAAAAAGAAAAAGAAAAAAGGAAAAGGAAAAGAAAAGGGAAAGGAAAGGCAGCCAGGGGGCTCGAACCCGAGCGCACAGCAGGGGGGGAGGAGTTCAACACTGCAGCCGCTGGCCAGTGGGTCAGTTGGCCCGCTGTGTTAGAAATAGGATCCTAGTTAATTTTATTTCTGATTAGGCTGGTTTTATATATAAAAAAAATATAAAGCTGTCCTGTGTCCAGACAGTTAAGGACACAGGATTTTCTCGTGTCCGTGCTATGTACGACACGCACGAAGGCTAGAACGCGTGTCGAGACGCTGGACTAGAGTCCCCGTGTCCTGGCGAGTCTCTCACGTGAAAACGAGACACAGCCGACACGAAAACAGTCTGGTACGTACGTGTCCGACTTCTCCACGAAGTTTCGAAGGCGGAGGCGGAGGCTAGGGGCGTCGGGACGGCGGCAGAGCGGTGGCGATCGACGCGTCTCGTCGGGGCGCGTCGAATGGTGGTGGTGGTTGGCGGTGAAGGTCGTCGGTTGGGGCGGAGCAGTGTTCGCCGGAGTTAGGGTTTTGGTGTAGGGAAGTGGGGAAGAAGGAGGGCGGCAGTTGGTTGTGGGGGAAATCTAGGGTTAGGGTTGAGGTCAGGGGAGAGAGGGGGAGTTTATAGGGGGTTTGTGGCGGTGGGAGCAGCCGGGAAAGGCGGGGGCAGGGCGGTGAGTCGGTCGGGGCAGGGGAGTAGGTAGGCAGAGGAGAGAGAGAGAGAGAGAGCTGTCGTGTGAGAGAGGGGGGGGAGGGGTTTGGTAGATTTGCAATAGGGCCCTTAGGAAAATAGGATTTTGCATAATAGAATTATTAGTGAGAAAATGCAAAATAGAATTTGCATTTCCTAATTAAAAACATTTCCTTAATTACAAACTGATATAAAAACATATCTAAAAATTGCAAAACCTATTTAATTAATTCCAAATAATTTGCAAAGTGATATTTTTATATTTAAAACTCATTTTAAAAATATAGAAAAATTCCTAAAAATCCCAATAATTACTTTAAGGCTAAAAATTAACATTAAAAATTAATTAGCACTAATAAAACTAAAATTGAAAAACAGGGGCTTACAGGGACAGAGTTATACGTGGGCCAGAGATGATCACGGATGCAGCAGAGAAGGTCGGGATGATCAGAGACAGGCTCAGAGTCGCTCAGGACAGGCAGAAACACTGGGCCGATGCTAGTCGCAGACCGATAGAGTTCGCTGACGGAGATATGGTACTAGTGAAGATATCACCTACTAGAGGGACGATCCGGTTTGGACGAGGAGGCAAGTTGAGCCCCAGATACATCGGACCGTTCGAGATACTTGGCAGGATCGGAGAGGTAGCTTACAGGGTTGCACTTCCACCCAATCTAGCAGGAGTTCACGATATCTTTCATGTGTCTCAGCTGAGGAGATATGTTCTGGACCCCAGCCATGTGCTAGATCATTCAGAGTTGGAGATCGGACCGAGCCCTGCAGTTACTGAGCAGCCGGTGGAGATATTGGACAGGAGGGAGAAGAGGCTGAGGAATAAAGTTATACCCTTGGTACGAGTAGCTTGGAGCCGTCACTCTCCGGATGAATCTACTTGGGAGAGGGAGTCGGACATGAGGGAGAGATATCCTTACTTGTTCGACCCAACAGCTGCGAGGGAACCACCCGTTTCCGCTTGATACCTTAGAGGTTAGTCTTAATAATAGCCTTAGTCATTCTTTGCATTGCTTGTTATATTAAAATGATTGTAGAGTCTTCTATCCTTGTGAATTTCGAGGACGAAATTTTTCAAGAAGGGAAGATTTGTAAGACCCTAATTTTTAAATATTATTTTTATAATTTTGAATAGTGTTTATAGCTTTAAAATAAGTTATTATAATTATTTGAAATTTTTTAGAAATTTTTGATAATTTTTAAATAAATTTTATAGCTTAAAATATCAATTTGTAATTTGTTGAATTGTTTTAATATCGAATTACAATTTGTTCAATTGTTTTATTATTGATTTGCCAATTTGTGATTTGTTTTAATTACGGTTTGCAAATTATATTTGCAAACCGATAGGCGTGGGGTTTAACTGCAAAACCCTAAACTATGGGGGCCTTGCTGCAAACCTACCATCATCCCCCCTCCACGACTTTCTCTCTCCTCCCTCACCTACCCCCGATGACCGACGACCGGGCTGACCACCGCCCCGACAACCCGGCCGAGCTAACCCCCTTTTTCGACCGTCATGCCCTCCTATAAATAGTCCCCTGTTTGCCATTAAAATCTTTTGATTGCAATTTCAATTACAAACAGAACAATGTTATAATGTAGGACTTAGATGTAGTCCTAGGAGAACACTTTTGTTCATCCGGATCCCTGTGTCGATGGAGCGAGTGGTAATGCGTTGACTCCGTTGACGATCTGACAACGGTTCTCGGTTCTCTGAAGGTCTGAGTTGCTCTGGGTGCTGGAATTTGCAGATAGGAAGAAGACGTTGAGTGTCTCTTCCGATCTCTGGGAGTAAACTCTGATGCTTTGGTTGACTGTGCGTCTTGATCTCTGACAGTCTGTGTGTGTGAGAGGGAATGATCCTTCTATTTATAGGCTGCAGGTTGGCTGCTCATATGCGCATATGTAGGATGCGCCTGTTTATGGGGATGCCACGTGGTGATTGCTGATGGAGGCGCATGGGCGGTGCACTCTGATTGAGGAGTTGAACCCTTCTTGTTGCATTTGTGGGCTGCGGCAGAGCTGACACGTAGCAATGGAGAGGATCTTTCGGTTGCTGAGATTTTGGGTGATTAGCACCCCTTTATCGGTTGAACTGAGTCAAAGGACACGTGGCACGTATCCGTAGCTCAAAGATCTCGGATTTGGTGGAGAGTAATCTGACAGGATGTGCCTAGGATTGGGTGCATGAGTAGACTTTGGCTTGTAACCTTTAGGAGTCACGAACCAGTCTGGACGCATAGCTTTTGAGGCGCATGCGGGGCTTCAGTAGTGACTTGACCTCTGTCTTTAGGGATCAGAGAAAAGTCTGAGGCGCATGGCTTTTGAGGCGCATGCAGAGATTTGGGCGCATAGCTGCGGAGGCGTATACGAAATGGTTGGGCGGCCACGTGGCTTGTAACCCTCGGGGGACGTGCTGCCAACTCTGTCACTTGAGCATTAATTGCTCGATGGGTGACGAGCCGAAATGGGCGTATGGGTCCATGTTGATTAGGACGCATGGATCTGTGCTTTATTGGGCGCATCCATACGGGGCACTTTGGAACCGACGGACGCGTCTGTACGATGTGCGGTATCTGACTGGCGCATCTTCTGTTGCGTTCTTCGAGTGCTTTAAATAGACGTTTTTGACTTGGCCGAATTTGAAGCGTCAGGTTCATCACCATAAATGCAAATTCATTGCACGGGATTCGGAGAGCCCGCCACTTGGCGTATGGGTTTGATTTGTCCGGCCTATAAATAGAGGCAAGGAGAGAGTTTGCTTCTCGTTCACTCACGCCTTTCCGAAATAAACATGTTTGCTCGAGCACATTCTGTTGACGAGATGCTCCCGAGGGTGAAGATGCGATGACTTATCTTCGTTCATGCACTTGAAGGTGACTGTTACATCCAAAAGTCGGAGTCGAGGGCTTCTGAGGCAGGCGGAAGGTGCATGTTGCATCCAAAGATCGGGATGCTCGAGCCTCATCTCCGTTATGCTGGAAGAGCCGCAGATCGGAATTGTGGTGACCCGATCATCTTTCTTCGGCTTTGGAGAGCTCATCCTCCTGTTAGAGTGGGTGTTGCCCATTCTGGTTGTGTTGAAAGCCTCATTTTGTCGCGGATCGATTGCGGTGCTCTCCTCTTCCTTGGGCTTTGGAGAGCTCTTCCTCCTGCTAGGGTGGGGTTGATCGCCCGCCCTCGTTCTGCTCACTAAATGCTTCATTGGTAGAAGTGGAGTGCATACGCTGAGACTTCATGATGCGAATGACTGAGACGCTGAAGGGATGCACATAACTGAGCCGTTGAAGGGATGCACCTGACTGAGACGCTGAAGAGGTACGTCTGGCTGAGACGTTGAAGAGATGCGCCTGGCTAAAACGCTGAAGAGATGCGCCTGACTGAGACGCTGAAGAGATGCGCCCGTTTGAGATGCTGAAGAGATGCGCCTGACCGAGACGATGAAGAGATGCGCCCGTTTGAGACGCTGAAGAGATACACCCGTTTGAGAGCGCATGGCGGTTACTGTGCCTAGCTGTAGACTTAGGGTCTTTTTTTTGTAGAAATTCTTCTTTATAAAGCCCTTTTTAGACATGTAATAGACTTTTGTATAAAATAAAAAAAATCTTCTTTTGATGTCTATGCTTTTGCTGTTTGCTGTGCCAAGTACTTCATCTGAGCTCCCTGGCGCGTGTAATATTAGGCACATAGGATTTTTGGTCCTGAAATTCCATGCTTCTACATGACCCCCTTCAAAGTTTTTAAAACTTTTCGTCAAGTTTTGGAATACTTTGAATAAGAAGCATGGTGGTGTCTTCTCTGGGGCGCATGACTGTCCAGGGCGCATGACTGTTCTGGGGCGCATGCTCCTCTCAGTTTTAAATGCCCAAATGATAATGCTTTGGGATAAATGAAAAGATTTAATGATGATCTTTTGGACTATCCACGGTTATCACTTCACAGAACCCTAAGCGGCGGTTGACGTCACCCAAGCCTATAAATAGGCGTCTGATGGAGAGAGAGAGAGAGAGAGAGAGTTCTTCCTCTCTTTGCTGTCTTCTTCTTTAGAGTTCTTCTTCCAAAAAAAACCATAATCTCCTTTTCATGAAATGGCTCCCAAAACTCCTCGCGGTGGTGCTGGCCGAGGGCGAAGCAAAGAAAAAGAGCCCGTGGAGTTCGATAAGGAGGATTCTTCCGTCGTTGCTGCGGCTCCCGCCGACGTCTGGCCAGTGGTGACGGGTGAGTGTTTCCTGACATTTTTAGACGAGTTTGGTGCACACACGGATGAGTTGCACCCTGTTGCTGTGCCCTAACTCCTTGTTGCCGACGCGCATGGACTTTTGTCCTGATTATGTGCCGAGGCTATCCCGCTGACGCGCATGGACTTCTGTCCTGATTATGCGTCAAGGCTTTACTGCTGACACGCATAGACTTCTGTCCTGATTATGTGCCGAGGCTATCCCGCTGATGCGCATGGACTTCTGTCATGATTATACGCCGAGGCTATCCCGCTGACGTGCATGGACTTCGGTCCTGATTATGCGTCGAGGCTGCACTGCTGACGTGCATGGACTTCTGTCCTGAATATGCGCCGAGGCCTCAATGCATATGGGCCTTTTTTGGCCCTGATGATGCGCAGAAGCTTCGAACGCGCCCCAAATGTTTCGTCCTTCTCTTAAGCCTCTTTCTCTTCTTGTTGCCTGACTTTTGTTTTGTGTTAGTGTCAATGGCAATCCCCTTGCTGAACGAAGTCCTTTTGGATGCTTCCCTCTGCCAAATGGGGATTGACTTCAATGAGGAGATTATTAATCTAGCGAAGGCTGCTATCATGCAGGACCAGCCTCCCGAGAGGATGTTGCAAATCCGGGATCAGTCGCCTGTTTTTCTCCAGAACATGGTGGAGAGTGGCAGACTAAAATCAGCTGGATTCGAGAATGTGACTTTTTTTGAAGCCTGTCTTTCTGTTCGGTGACCGCTTGACCTCTACTGAGGCAAAGATATTAAAGATTAAGGAGGACTGGTTCTTCTCGGCGAAGGGCGTGGCCCTGTACATGCGACAGTCTGAGCGTCAATTTTCGCTGACGGCTTTCTACCGTTTGGCTTCCAAAAGGAGGATGCCATAGGAACTTACTCCTTCTCAAGAAGGGGCAGTGTGAGGTACCCTTCGTATTGATGTTACCTCGAATCAAAGGGATACCTTAGCCTCCTCACGATCAGGAACCTCGTACCATTGCCGAACTTTACGGCCTAGGAGCCTCTACAGTGATGTTCCTCCTGATAACTTCGCCTTTGGGGCTTCAACTTTTACAAGTCGAATGCTGTCATCGCAGGTCACGTATCCGAAAGGAGGTTTTCGAGTTGAGGGCTGGTGCCATCACGTATTGAAGTGGGATGAGCTGACCCTCTCGGTTCTGTCAAAGTTCAAGACTGAGCTCAAAGCGATTGGGCTGACCGCCGCTCTTCGTGCCACGCAGGGGGGCATCGATATCAACAGGCCCATGTTCCTTGCGCTCTTGGAGATGTTCAACTCCCAGACTGGCACCTTCTTTACTCCAGTGGGGGAGCTGGGGTTGGCCCTGCATGAGATGTATGTGGTTTCCAAACTTCCCTGGGGTTCGGAACCGTACGAGGAATATTTCCCGACAAATGAAGAAATCCAAGTCCTAGAAGAAAAGGACAAGGAAATGATGGTTGTTTTCAAGGAGGTGGCGAGCCACCATTATCTGCTACAACAGAAGGATAGGGGCGGGTCACAGCCCCATGTGACTACTTGGAGGGACTCTTCAAGTAGGACCCAACAGACCCTTGCAAGATTCGGTTTGTGACTCCGCAGGGACTGCCTCATGCGGAGGTGACCTCCGAAGTGGGCCGACTAGACGAGAA
Organism: Iris pallida; assembly: GCA_029216955.1. Lineage (NCBI taxonomy): Eukaryota > Viridiplantae > Streptophyta > Magnoliopsida > Asparagales > Iridaceae > Iris > Iris pallida. Next base: position 168,561 of record JANAVB010020597.1, on the reverse strand, counting down.
GGTTCCTCGTTCAAACGAGAGTGGCGCCGATGTATACAGTTGCTTCTGGCATTGCGTACACCGGATGTCTCCCAGGGCCGTGTTAGCCGTATACTTGATGATATGGCTCCGGGACTATGTGTTCTCGGGCGGCTCTGGATCTGTAGAAAGAGTGAGCAGAAATCTCATCTTGCCAGCGGTAAAGCTGGTTTTTAGTCGCCCTCTGGCCCTCCTTCCCACGATGGTGTGTAACCTGTTGCGGGGTTTGAGGACTTTTGCTGACGATATGATCCATGGGAGGGGTAGGAACAACAACTTTCCCCGGGCCGAGCTACCATTCCATTATCTGATGGGATGGCTGATTCTGTATCATCCGAACGTGATGAGCCCCGGCCCCGAAGACGATCATGTTGTAGGTGACGCCTTTATCCGTCACTTCTATAAAAGGAAGTGGCTGCATACTGGCGTCCCTGTTTGTATAAGGATTTTGTCTTATCTTCAGGGGTGGGAGATCACCAAGATACGTTTTTTACCCCATCTTCATAGACTTCGAAGCCGACAAAGAGTTGGAAGACTCTGGCGAGGATGCGATCGCCCTGCCGATATGGGGGTTTCGCTGGTTACAGAGCATTCGGCCTTCCCATCTGGTCTACCGCAACAAGAATAAGTGCTATCTAGAGCCATATCTGCCGAACCAATTTGCACGTTAGTTTGGTTATATCCAGCGGATGTTAAGGAACCCCAGTAACAGTCTGGGGTTTATTAGGAGTTTACTGAATGGAGCCCACGGTTGGCAATATTACAATACCGGATGCACCGGAGTCCGTTTTACCATGCCAGTTCACAATCCTCGGCCGCAGATCTTGTATTCGACTGTCAAGCTGTATTGTGCCATGAACGCTGCATCCCCTGAGTATGACAGGGAAACTAGTTTCAGCATTGGCACATAGCTAGAGGCGACGACCAACATGTTGGCGGTGGCTCGATCATATCGTCCACCAGAGGTTGCGGGTTATAGGTCAGCTGCTGTAGCATCAACGGGGGATAATCAGGAAGAGACCCCAGCCGGAAAGAGGCGGGCTGATACTAAGGTCGGTTCGTCTATGCCGAAGAGGCCAAGGAAAGCTACGACTCCGAAGGCAGGAGCTCCGGAGGTGGCACCTGTCGTAGTAAAAGAATCAGCTCCCGCGGAGGTAAAGACGTCCCATATAGTCTGATTTACTCTTTGATTTTTGTGACCCGTGTCTCCTTTTTGTAGGCGGTACCGAAGAAGAAGTCCCGGGCTTCGAAACCAGGTTTGGTTAAACCGAAGGAGGTAGCGAGCTCTTCTGACGAGCGTGTTCCTCCGATTACCGCATCTCCCAAGGAGGAGAGTGTTGATGATATCGTTTGTGTGGGGACTTTGGTGTCTCCAGATGGTGTTGAGGGGGAAACTGGAGGTGCAGCATTCTCCAGGATAGTCCAAGCTGATGTAGGGATCTCTGATGTCGAGGTCCCAGTAGAAGTTGTGCCTCCGGAAGCGGAGGAAAAGTGGAGTTCGTCTTCTTCTTATGACGTTCCTCCAGATGTTGCTGAACCTGCCGTAGGGACAGCATGTGTGATTGAAACAGAGGAGAGGGTTGATTCCTCTCCTCGTCATGATGAAAAAAGGTTGGCTGTTTCATTGTCGAGCCCTACCCCAGACCCAGCTGCAGAAGACGAGCTGGCAGTCGCCCCTGAGGTAGCAGCAAACTTTAATCCTGCGGAGGGATTTGATCAGAGAGGGGAGACTCGTCTGTCGAGCCCGACCCCAGAGGAAGTGCCCGGCTAGGAGACGGGTACTGATCCCGCTAGCTTGCCAGAGGAGGAAGGTCCTGTGCTGGTTACAGATCGTGCCTCGAAGGTGGAGAAGGCAACTCCGGATGTCGGTGGTCCCTCCGAGACGGGAAAGGGCAAGGACCTGCTGGTGCAGGAACCCTCTGTTGCTTCTTCGACTTGGGGAACGATATCGACACCCCACTTAGCTTATTCTGCCCTCTTGGCACCTAGGGCTAGTAGCGGAGTTCAAGTCTCTGACGAGGGAGGGTTCGCAGAAGTTGAGGTTCCGGCCTCGCAGATTGAGGTCGGTGGGTCTTCTTCAGGTCCGCCGTCTAGAGCAGCTCCTCCAACTCCTGCTATGACGCCGCAAGTGCTGGCGGATGCGGATGAGTACGTGAAGTTTATCATTGAGGCGGTGTACAAGATGATACAGAGGGGCGTATCGACAGTGATGAATGTCAATAGGAGTTTTGCGATGGCAAAAACCATGGCGCTCCCTCACATTGGTCTTCCCACCAAGGCCATGATCATATGGCCGAGATTCTGGAGGCATCGGTGGCCGAGCTCGACCACTGCTTTTCGAGTTTCAGAGTATCCAGCGAAATGATCTCTCTGCCCTGATAGAAGCAGAAAATGAGAAGTTGATCGCTGAAACTGAGTCATCTTATCAGGCCACCGTGGCTGTCTGGGAACGTGTGGTGGCCGAAGCTGAGGCTGCGATGGAGACGCTATCTCAATCCACGTAGGAGAAGGTGGAGCTGCGAGCTGCGTTGGACGCTAGTATAGCGGAGGTAAATGCCAAGATTCGCCTCCTTGAAGACCAGCGGACCCAACTCTTGTTAGATGCCGAGCGAGTCCAGGCTGAACATGTAGCATCTAAGGAGGAGGAAGCAGCTTTCACCCGCCAAGCTCTTTCCTTGGCCCAGCAGTGGTAACAGCTGGACGAGAAGTATGAGGATGACACTTCCCCTGAGGCCATAGAAATGATGCGTCAAGAAGCCGAACGCCGAGTTCTGGCGACCGCAGAGACTCGGGCGGAAGACTTGAAGCGTCGGATTGAAGAGCTTTCAGCCAATCCCGGTGATGCTTAGGGATTGTAGTCTCTCTTTTTTTTCTTTCTTTTTTTGTTATTTTGTGTAATTTGCAACTCTTACTGGGAATGTAATCCTTTACTTTTAAATAAAGAATAAAGAGTTTTGTGGTGTGTTCATTCTTGCTGTCATGAACTTGATGATTTGTGTGGACCTATTATCTTTTACGCACCTTAGTTTTTAGGTACAGATAATAAGTTTGAGAGAACCAACATGTTTACTCAGAGGTGATGTAGACGTAGCAAATACGGGGTTCAGATAAGAGAATCTTGCGACTCAGAGGTGTTATAGACATGGTAGGAGTGATTCTAGAGGGATACGCGAAACTACTCAGAGGTAATATGGACATGGAAGTTCTACGATCAATGTACGGCAACGTAGGGATTGTCTGTACGGAATGTTTACTCAGAGGTGATGTGGACGTGGTAAACATGATAAGCAGCATAATCCTACATGGTGTAAGATTATGTTTTGTAGGGCATAAAGAGGTAATGTGGACGTGGTTGTTTTTCTACTGAGGATAGAACGCCACGGAATAGCTGGGTTCCGAAAGTGTAAGATTTTGTGGAAGGGAGGTATACGTGAGCCCTGATGATTGGGTCCACAGACACTTTTGTTGGGTAGAGATAGAAGTACATGTCTGAAGGATGTCAAGAGTAGTACTTCTTTAGGAACTTGCCATTGATGGACATCATGAACAAGTCCCCATTGGATTTGGCGAGGCGGTAAGCACAGTTTGAGTATACCGTCTCTATGATGAAAGGTCCCTGCCATTTGGGCTTGAACTTTCCTGGTGTCTTGTGAGTCAACACCATCGGCCTCCTGATTGCCAGAACCAGGTCGCCTACTTGGAAAGTCCTTTGCTTGACCTTTTTGTTAAAATCCTGTTATATACGGGCTTGATAGAGTTCAATACGCTGTTGAGCTAGGAGGCGCTTCTCGTCCAGTGCTTCCAATTCCCGCAGACGACGACGCTGATTGTCCTCTTCTGTTAATTGATTTGTGATCGCTACACGGAGCGAGGGTATCTGAATCTCGAGAGGCAGTACCGCTTCGCTTCCGTAGACTAAGGAGAATTGTGTGTTGCCCATCGGGGTCCGTACCGTTGTGCGGTAGGCCCAAAGACATTCGCCGAGCTTTTCATCCCAGTCGCGTTTGTTGGATGACACGACCTTTTTGAGTAGCTTGACGATAGTCTTGTTAAATGCCTCGGCCAATCCGTTTGCTGCCGGATTGTAGGCGGTTGACGCTACATTCTGAATTCGATTCTTGTCACAGAATCTGCTGAAAATGTGGCTGATGAACTGTGGACCGTTATCGTAGATAATCCTTCGAGGTACCCCGAAACGGTAGATGACATGGTGCTTGATGAAGCTGATCACCCTAGAGCTCTTTACTTCCGTCAGCAGAACTGCTTCTGCCCATTTGGAGAAGTAGTCGGTGATGGCTAGGATGAAGCGGTGTCCCCTCGATGAGGGAGGGGTGGTAGGTCCTACAATATCCATGCCCCAAGCTTTGAAGGGCCAGGATGCAACTGTAGGATGTAGTGGTTCTGACGATGTATGGATAAAGTCGGCGTGAAGCTGGCAAGCATGGCACTTTTTAGCATAGTCGATGGCGTCGACCGCCATGGTTGGCCAGTAGTAGCCCATACGTCGCAGTCGATCCTGTAACTTAGGCTCAGGTTGATGAGCCTCGCAAGTTCCGTCATGAGCTTCTCGAAGGGCTTCGGCTACTTCTTTGTTGGACATGCATCGAAGGAGAAGTTCGTCGTAGGAACGTCGGTACAACATTTTAGTAGCTGTATCGTAATAGAACCGAAGGGAATGCCTCCTGACTGAAACGGCTTCCTTCGGGCCTTCTGGGAGAATTTCGTAGACAGCAAAGTCGATGAACGGGAACCTCCAATCTCGGACATTAACACCAGCACTTGTTGACATGGCATGGGCCATTTGCGAGCATAGGTTATTTTTAGGACAGACCAAGTCTCGACCAACTACCGTGACGTAGTGTTGAGTCCCGAGGGGTGCTGCCAATGAGGCTGTGAGGCCAGCCAGAGCGGCAGCCTCCAGGTTTTGTAATCGAGGTACGTGTTCTATGAAGAACTTGGTGAAGGTTGAAATAATGTTCAATACAACTTCATGGTAAGGAATCAGATCTTTATGGTGAACTTCGTATTGCCCTCGAATTTGATTAACGACGAGTTTTGAGTCGCCGTAAGCTTCTAGATGATCTACCCCCAGCTGTTGCGCCAGCTGGAGTTCCATGATGAGAGCGTTGTACTCGACAACATTGTTGGAGCACGACTTCAAAAGGGAGTAAGCACATTGGATGACCAGCTGATCGGGGGAGACTAAGACTACCCCCACTCCTGCGATGATTTGGCCTTTGGGGCCTGTTCTCGAAGCGCCATCAAAAAACACCCATCAGACGTAGTTTTTTTCGGTGACGTTTGATTCTTGGACCTCATCCGGGATGTCTTCATAGAGTCTGGAGGACTCGGGAATAGGGTATGCAGCTAAAAAGTCGGCTAGAGCTTGACCCTTGACGGCTTTTTGTGGGACGAAGACCATATTATATGGCGTCAACAGGATTCCCCATATAGCTAGTCGGGAGTTCAATGATCCTGACTTCGTCATGAGAACCCTGAGTGGATTGACTCGGGAGATGACATGAATTGTCTGGCCCGAAACATAATGGCGAGTCTTCTGGATGGCAAATACCAAAGCCAAATACTCCTTTTCAACGGGGTTGTACCGGTGTTCGGCCCCGATCAGTGTCCTACTGAGGTAGTAGATAGCTTGCTCGTAGCCTGCATCGTTGTTCTGAGCCAACAAAGCGCCGAGGGAGTGATCCATGGCACGGACGTAGAAGAGAAATGGTTTGCCTGAAACGGGTGCCACCAGGATTGGCGGGCTCGTCAGGTAGGCTTTGATATCATCGAAAGCTTTCTGGCATTCTTCTGTCCAGACATAGGAGACTCCCTTCTTCATGAGCTGAGTGAAGGGTTCGCATTTTTCGGAAAGGTTTGCTATAAACCTTCGGATGTATGCCAGACGCCCTTGCAGGCTTCGAAGTTCTCGGAGGTTCTTCGGAGGGTCCATGTCAAGGATGGCTTTGGCCTTCTCGGGATCGACATGAATGCCTTTCGTTATGATAATAAATCCTAAAAACTTTTCGCTAGAAACCCCAAGGAAGGATTTAGCGGGGTTCATCTTGAGTTGATGCACTCGCATGAGATCGAAGACTGTCTTCAGGTCTTGTAAGTGATCACCCTTGAGACGGCACTTGACTGCGATGTCACCGACGTAGCACTCAACTGTCTTACGAAGATATTGACGGAAGATGGTACTCATAGCTCGTTGGTATGTAGCACCAGCGTTCTTCAAGCCAAAGGGCATCACCGTGTAGCAGAAAACCCCCTTCGAAGTCCTGAATGACGTGTGTTTTGCGTCATCGGGGAACATCTTGATCTGATTGTAGCCCGAATACCCGTCCATGAAAGACATGCGTTCGAAGTCGCATGTATTATCGATCATTATGTCGGTGATTGGAAGCAGGAATTTGTCCTTCGGGCAAGCAGTATTAAGATCCCTGAAGTCGATACAGACTCGTATCTTCCCATTCTTCTTGGTAACAGGGACGACGTTGGCCACCCAATCCGGATGTTGCTCTTCACGGATGAACCCACTGCTCAGGAGTTTGTCCACCTCTTGATCGATGGCGTTCATGAAGTCAGGGCAAAAATGTCGTTGCTGTTGCTTTACAGGCTTAGCATCAGGCAAGATGTTAAGTCTATGCATCGCGATCTGGGAATCAAGTCCCGGCATATCTTCATAGCTCCAGGCGAAGACGTCGATATATTCTCTGGCCAATTGGACCAAAGACTCTCGATCTTCTTCCTTTAAGCTCTTGCTGATGAAGATGGGTTTGGAAGGAGATCCGTTCCTAAGGTCGACTTGCTCGACTTCATCTTCGATAGGGGTTCGCGTAGTTCAAAGCGAGACTCCCACTGTGCTCCTAGGCGTTGAGCCCAGGGTTCTTCCTCGAAGAGTTTCGACGTTTGGTCATCGCCTTCATCCTCTTGAGATTGTGCAGATGTCATGTTGACTAATAGCACCTTCCTGAGGACTGAGCCGATACTGGTATCGGAATCCCAGGTTGATGTTTCGGATGAATGGGAGTGTTCTATTTCTTCTGTCTCCGAACTCTCTGGAGTCGCCGGCGGCGTGACATAGCCCACCCCCTGTCGAGTGCGATGATAATAGTCCTGCGGCTTTCCTTTAGGTGTTGGGAGCCGGAGGGGAAGGCGCCGGCCTTTGCCGTAGATTAGGCCTTTGTTGCTTTTGAGATCGTAACCCATCTTTTGGATGAGGTACTTCGCCTTGTCCGTGTACCGATAGACTTGTTTTCTGCTGGTATCTGGTTCTGACTCAAGTGGCGGGAAGTCATGATGGCGCTAGACCTTGCCAAAGATGATAGGTTCTTCATCTCGATTCCGCGGTAGGACTATAAAATAGACTCCTTTGGACGGGACGACTCGATTTATACGATTGACGGTCGTTATTTGTGTTTGCAACGACCGTAGAGCATTATCTAGTGTATACATGGCATTCCAATGTGGAAGACTAGAATAATTGAAAGACACTCTATTATTGATAAAATACGAGATTTTGTTCCGCGGGATTATATTGTCTAAAGAAGGTGCATCTATATCAGCAGATATGTACTCTCCTAACTCCTCATCTGTGAGCACCGGAGCTGGTTCAGGAGAGTTCATCGGAGGTTTGACCTCGAGATCCGAGAGGGCTGTGTGGGCCTTCTCTTGCAACTTGGATGATTGTGGAGGCTTGCCTTTAAGACGCACCTTCAGGTGTGCCTCGACCGCGCCTTCGACGACTGGTGCCTTTCCTTGTAGTTTCACCACAAGGGGAGCCGATGTTTGAGGAGGTTTTCCCTTGAGCCGTATCTTCAAGGGAGCTTCGGTAGGTGCTCTACCTGAAGAAGTTGGTGCTTTTCCAGGTAGCTTGATTGTCATGGGAGGCAGCACCTGAGGCGGTTTCCCTTTAAGTCGAATTTTCAACGGGGCATCGGGAATCATCTCTGGCTCCACGTCCGCCTCCGCTGCTGTTTCTGCTTCATCATCAGCATCGTTGTCTTCCTCTTCATCTAGCGATTTGTATAAGGTAGAATCGGTGAAGTAGGCTTCGACCCCCTTGAAAGGGTCAATGTCCGCGAACTCCGTCCGGATGACGCCGTTTGTGGACACGTACTTCATATATTGGTGGAGTATAGATGGCACCACCATGTATTCATGCAGCCACGGGCGACCCAATAGGAGATTGTAGTTGACATCAGCGTCCACGACATAGCAGGTCACCTCGGTTCGAAGATTACCGATATGACACTTCAGCCAGATTTTGCCCAGCGGTTCACTTTTGCTAGCATTGAAACCGCTGATCCTGGTGTTGGAGGGCGCCATACGGTGCATCGGGATCCCCAGTGTGGAGAGCAGAGTTCTGGGGATGACGGTGAGGGAGGACCCCGGATCAATCTGAATCCGCTTCACGTTCACAGATCCCACATACCCTATATAATACAGTGGTCGGTTGTGCCGGTTGTGTTTGAGTAGCATGTCCTGTTGGGTGAAGGTTATGTTGGAGATAACCTCTTCCGCATAATGGCAGTGCGCACATGTGGTCGGGGTATCCTCAGGCTGCTTGACCTGAGTGATGAAGGACTCAGCATCTTTTAAAGCTTCGCAGAGAGTTTCGCGGGTGTCCATGGAGAGACGGAGAAGCTCAAACAGAGACAGACGGGCAGGAGTACCGGCAAGTTGTGCCAGTATGTCAAAGTTGTGGGGCTTGGCTAGCCCCAAAGCATTCTCTTTTCGTAAAGGCTTGACGAAATGAGCCTCTACGTGCTTCTGTTTATTGGCCGCTGGAGGCTTGGATGGACCTCCTTCTTCGGCAGCAGGGGCAGTGCAGGGAGGCACCACCTCAATGGCAGCTTCGTCGGGTTGGGCATTCAGTTGCGAACGGGTTTGTACAGGAAAAGCCTCTTCCGCGAAGGAAGAGACCATGCGGCAAGACTTAATCTTTCTGCCTTTAGTTTTGGAGGTAGAGCATACCCCCGGTTGAGTAACCTTGGAAACGAGATCTGGGTGGACCCATAAGATCTCTCCCCGAGAAGTGGTGAGTGGGATGAGTCCACTCACGTTGTCACGAGTAGGTGGTAGGTTGACCACCTCCATTGTCGCCTTTGGGATGGGGACGACGCCATCTTGTGTTGTTGTCGGTGGTAAGGTGCCAAATTGGAGTGACACCAGGTTGGCCGAGACTGTTTTCTCCTTATAGTCGACGGAGATAACATTTGAATTGATCATGCGCTGTATATAGTTCTTGAGGATGTAGCAGTCCTGAGTCGAGTGTCCGACAAACCGATGGTAGTGACAGTACCTTAGATTGTCCACCTTGCCAACCTCGTCGGGACGCTTTGGGTCCGACAACTTGATTTTATCACCCTGCTTCAGCATCTCAAAGAGCTGCAAGGTGTCCTCATCATTGAAGGAGTAGACTTCCTTTGGTCTCGATGCGAGCGGAGGCTTATGGGTCGGTGCTTGTGCGCCTTTGGAGGCGTTGACAATCAACGCCTGCTTTCCCTTCGCCTCGCATCCAAAGTTGCTGGTAGCAGGCCATTTTCCTTTGTCTTCAAAAGCAGGGAAACTGACTCCTAGAAGGCGAGCGTTGGATGCCTTCTTCTCAGCTGCTTCAGCCTCGATGATCAATGAACTCCAGTCGGGAGAAGGAGTGGAGTTGAGCCAGAGCTTGATCGCAGGGAGCATGTTCATGCTGCAGGAGGAGAGGAGCGCATGTTCTGGCATGCCCGAGGGCAGTCTGAAACAGGCTTGTCGGAAACGTTCGATGAATGCTCGAACCGTCTCCTTCTCCTTCTGACGCACCTCTATCAGGGACGCCATCGTCATGTCTTTAGTGCCCCGTCCCGCAAAGTCAATCGGAGGAATCGAAACGCCGACGGCGTTCGAACTTAGCCTTGCAAAGGCTTGCTCGGAGACATCGCTCAGGTGGGGTAGTTTCGGTGAACTCTCCTCATCTTTGCCTTCACATAATAAATCGTGTCTTTAACTTGCACAAGTTAGGCTTGATAATAAAAGCTACGCATCCACATAGCTAAGGGAATAATCCCGACGGTTTGAATCGAGTTAGAACATGGAAAACGTCCCACTGTCGGCTTAGAGTTGGTGCACGGCGTGCTTTGAAAATGACACTCGATCCTTCGTCCCGTGGCTTGGGAGAAGGAAAGCTGGTCTTCGGTGCATAAGCTGAGAGTTAGCCTAAGTCATAGGCGTCGTCCGCACAAATGCTTGCTAAAGCATGCACAGTCCTGTCCCGCAAGGCTTGGCATGGCCTTTGCACGTCCCTTGGGTTAAGTTGTAGGCTTGAGTGAGTTAGGCAAAGTTATGCCGGTCGACCTAAGTTATTCTACGTGCTGTCCCGCTCATTCTGCGGTTGTCAAGATAAATAGTCCCACGACCCCAAGGCCCATCATATGAAGTATGACTTGGGCGATAGCGTCGCGTAGAACACGAGTCGGTTTAGAGGCACGAGCCACGGTTGGTTCAGTGGAAAGTTAGCCACGGTCGGTCGATACTTAAGGAAACACGTTATGTTCAAGTTAAGTTGGAAGGCTATGCAGTAGCCGTTCCCTGAGTTCAAGGAATGTTAAGTCTAAGCGATAGTTAGTCGCCGAGGCAACCCTGGTTAGGGGCTCTGCAAAGAAAGTACAAAAAGTGGAAAGAGTAAAACAACCAAATAAAATGAATTGATCACATAACAAGCCCCAACGGTATCCTAAAATACACCATGTTAACCCTTATGAACTTGGACAACTTGTCGACAAGGGGAATGGTTTCTTCGAGCGGCGACCCGCGGCCACGGGACCGACTCGGCCTAGGAAGAAACTGGTTGTAGCCGAGCTGGGTAATAGGCAACGATGGTAAGGCGATCGGTAAGACGGGGACTTGTATCGGGGCTCGCTACTTGCGTTGCAAGGGTCCCGTACTGCCAGGCTACGTCCAAGGCGGCTGGTTAGGCCAATCCCGTAACAAACACTTGATATAAATGGTTTTTAACTAACATGGTAAGTTTTGTGTGTCGGCACGGGCGGTAATCCGTGTGTGTGCCTTTGGATTGAGTTGAATATGTATGAGTTAAAAAGACACAATGTCGAAGCCTAAGATTTGGCTACAGCGAAGGCGACGTGCTTCGGCACGAGATGTGGCATCGAGTGTTAAGTTGTTGGCATAGAGTGCATGTGTTAGGCTTGAGCTGTCGCGAGTTAAGTCGAGAAGGGCCGTAGGGCTAGTTGTGTGAAGTTACGTTGAGTTATTGGGCACGGCCTCGAAATATGAGGCACGGCCGCGCTGTCACAACACAAGTGTAGGCGAGACTAAGCGGGGAGGCGCTGCCTCGGAGATATTGAAGCACGAATCGAGTATGGCACGACCGAGTCGTTACGTCCCAGAGTTTGGCACGAAAGATAAGTATAAGTCGGTGCGTCGACAATGCAAGCACGAGAAAGGTCTAGAGGCAAGGAAATGGAGTCCTTCGTGTAGTTGCGTCTCTGATTATGGCCGTAAGGCGAACACGACTTGATAGGTTAACGTTGTTGACACGAGGAGTGGTCTAGTGACAAGTATGAGTTAACGTTGACATTGCAAGCACGAGATGGTTTCGATACACAAGTTGCGCTAAGGCGTCGGTCCTAAAATTGATCCTAAGGCAAGAATAGAAAGACAATCGTAAAAGGGTTTAAGCTGCACAAATGTAAATGAACGTGTCGGTTATGTATGGGTGGGCGAGAAGCTCACTCCACCAGTACAGTGGTACTGACACCCACATAGTGTTTCATGTGCAGGCACAGGTAGAAGCTCGTGGCGCGGGGATCGCTTGGATGCGTCGAGGCATGGAGTTCCTTGGCGAGTCGAAGCGTGCGGCCCCGTGACCCGAAGACTTATAAAGGGCATAATGTATGGACATCGCCTTCCGAAGCTTCCGCTAGATTCAAGCATTGTATCGAGAGATGAGAGAGAGCAGAGTGACTTGTAAATGAGTGAAAAGTGAGCCTGAGAGACTTGTAATTGGCTTTGCGCCCACAGATGTAATCCTATATTCAATATCAATAAAGAGATTCTTTTGAGTTACTTGTGTTCCTGTGTTCTTCTTTAAATTCCGCTGCAATGTATTCAATGTTTCTGCTTGGGACTTCTGTGCGACGACCCCGTCGCCGCCGATGTAATCGGCCGTTATGGAATTGCCTTGCACGAGCGCAATCTAGGCTCGTGCGGCATCATGCCTTAGCGAGGACGATTGCTCCTACGGGAGCGGGGCGTGACATAGTGGTATCAGAGCACGGCTTTACGTCCTTGGACCGTCGATTGAGTTCTTTAACTTCGATGTTTCCGCAAAACTCTGTTGCTTCCGCAAGTTGTTAAGCGCTCTCTCTCAATTGTCCCTCGGCATGTCCATACAATAAGTCTAAATGTTTTCGAAAGCTCGTACAAGCGTTCAATCTAACGCATCGGTAGGCCGTTGCCAAATGCATCGGTAGGGCCTTTGTGCCGAACGTTACAAACTTGACTCGATAGAAAACATGTGCTAATGTTCGCAAAGTCGTACGTATGCCCGAATAGTCCTACGTCGACCTTAGCAAGTCGCGTGCGTGCCTAATTAGTCCAACATTGACCCTAGCAATTGAGCGTACAAACTCGGGATATAGTCCGCACAGGATGGCTATGCACACGGCCTTTTGGCTAAGTTGTGTTTCGCGTCGCGCACCTTGACCCTTGGTGCAAACGAGTTGCGAGCGATATCAAGTATCGTTCGGTCGGGAACGGAGATGTACTTAGAGTGTCTATCGATAGGAACGCTATCGGACTAACGCTTAGGCGTACACGAAAGATTGATTTAGATTTCAAGAAAATAGTGCGAACGACTTAGTGCGTCGATACGATGCGAGCGACTACGCTAGCGATTCGTCGAACGAATCTGAAGGATGTCTTAGCACATGACGTGAACGTGATTGAGGACTAGATCGTATGGCTTGAATCCGAGTGGTGTATGTGATAGGTTTGGAGAAGAATAAGAATGAGTGTCGACTACTAGTCGAGTGGCTCGAATTCGAGTGGTGTATGGTTCGTCTTGGAAATTGTTGGAGTGAATATTGAGGATTACGAGTATGTCGGCGAGGCGATACGATCGCGCAAAGCCTTAGAACGCGTCACGCTTAGTCGGTCGTGACTTTGAATGTCCCAAACAAGCATCTCGTTCGGACAACTTGTGAATGAGCAACGCGAGTAGAAAACGATTCAGAACGATAGATGAAAATGAATGGTCTTGATCGAGGAAACTTAGAGGATCGCACGTGCAATATTGGATTGATACAAACGAAATATGACTTGAGTTTTGAATAACGATCTTGAAACGAGCTTGAGAAAGAGCGACTGAACGTGATCTTGAATATCGAGGAATGGTGGTACATCCAGTTCGGACAATAGCATCAGTCGCACGACTCGAAATTGGTTGCAAAGGAAGATCGTCAGGTTACGCATGTCGTCGATGGTATTGAGGCGTATCAAAGATCGATATGCGATAACTCGGGGGTACTCTGACTCGGCAAATGACGATCGTGCAAATGTCATTGTTTCGATGGATGCTATAATCGGGATATTAAAATGTGTCGAGGAAAGGATTGGCTTGGCTCGAGGATTTTCTAAGTTGAACGAATGACGATCGAACTATTGAACTTGGCTTGGATGAAAACTGGAATGTTTGGATTTGCTTTGTCGATAACCACAACGTTGACGTTCTTGTCTTATGCAAGCGCTACTCCAGCCTCGCACATGTGTTACGCCGATTAGGGCGATCACTCTGCGTAAGCGCTGATATGGTGATTCATACAGCAGGAGTGGTCGAACTTGTACGGTACGACAATCTGTGCTTCGACTTGTGGTTTGACGCGAAGATGACTTGAGAATGATTCGGTGTGCTTGATGATTAAGTTTGAGGATTGAGTAGGTCCAATCCGCGTATCGAGAACGAATGAGTCTAAACTCAAACAAGAGTTACGCCCCGATGAGAATGATTATTCCGCGGAAGCGTTGCATGGTGATTCATGAACCACCGCGGATTATCAGACTCGTGTGAGATTGGGGCACAATGTATTGTCGAGCGAGACGACCTCATGATCGAATACATGAATTGGTTAGAATTGGTGGATTGAAAGGATTCGAATATATACGCAACGCGTGCCGTAATGCGAATTAGGTGATCGTGCTCGATGTTTAGAAATCTGAGTGACGCGAGCTTGGGTAGAAGACCCCGTATGATCGACTCTGGTTTGACCCTAGGATTGGGGTCAGTGTTGGCATTATTGTTGGGGAACTATGATTCCAATCCTGACATTGACTTAGCCTCGAAAAGAAATTGCCTAGCGGTTAGGCGAGACGCCCTGTTTCATGAGTTATCAATCGAAGGATTGATCTTGAGGATTGGCATGGATGGATAGCATGAATCACGAATGTAGGAAACCCAGCTCACGAGGCTCGACTGACATGTATATATTTCAGGGACGCCTGGGTATGTGCACGATGCGACTCGAGTGAGAATGATAAATTTTCTATCATACGGCTTGGCTGAATGCAGGTATTCTGGGGACGCTTGGAATGCATGCACGATCCAGCCAAGTGATACGACGAGTTCAAGCAAGGCTTGAAAGATGGGAGTGTGTCGAGATCTTGAAATCGTGTTAAAGGAAAGATTGATAATAGTGCGAGCGTGGCTCGGAATCGAAGGAACGCGTAGGCGACATGTGTACGATTAAGTCTTGGCCATAGAAATGGTAGGATGACTTGCCTTCAGGAAAGTCTCGAGGACGAGACTTGTTCTGAGTGGTGTATGATGTAGTGCCCCGTCCCGCAAAGTCAATCGGAGGAATCGAAACGCCGACGGCGTTCGAACTTAGCCTTACAAAGGCTTGCTCGGAGACATCGCTCAGGTGGGGTAGTTTCGGTGAACTCTCCTCATCTTTGCCTTCACATAATAAATTATGTTTTCAACTTGCACAAATTAGGCTTGATAATAAAAGCTACGCATCCACATAGCTAAGTGAATAATCCCGACGGTTTGAATCGAGTTAGAACATGGAAAACGTCCCACTGTCGGCTTAGAGTTGGTGCACGGCGTGCTTTGAAAATGACACTCGATCCTTTGTCCCGTGGCTTGGGAGAAGGAAAGCTGGTCTTCGGTGCATAAGCTGAGAGTTAGCCTAAGTCATAGGCGTCATCCGCACAAATGCTTGCTAAAGCATGCACAGTCCTGTCCCGCAAGGCTTGGCATAGCCTTTGCACGTCCCTTGGGTTAAGTTGTAGGCTTGAGTGAGTTAGGCAAAGTTATGCCGGTCGACCTAAGTTATTCTACGTGCTGTCCCGCTCATTCTGCGGTTGTCAAGATAAATAGTCCCACGACCCCAAGGCCCATCATATGAAGTATGACTTGGGCGATAGCGTCGCGTAGAACACGAGTCGGTTTAGAGGCACGAGCCACGGTTGGTTCAGTGGAAAGTTAGCCACGGTCGGTCGATACTTAAGGAAACACGTTATGTTTAAGTTAAGTTGGAAGGCTTTGCAGTAGCCGTTCCCTGAGTTCAAGGAATATTAAGTCTAAGCGATGGTTAGTCGCCGAGGCAACCCTGGTTAGGGGCTCTGCAAAGAAAGTACAAAAAGTGGAAAGAGTAAAACAACCAAATAAAATGAATTGATCACATAACAAGCCCCAACGGTATCCTAAAATACACCATGTTAACCCTTATGAACTTGGACAACTTGTCGACAAGGGGAATGGTTTCTTCGAGCGGCGACCCGCGGCCACGGGACCGACTCGGCCTAGGAAGAAACTGGTTGTAGCCGAGCTGGGTAATAGGCAACGCTGGTAAGGCGATCGGTAAGACGGGGACTTGCATCAGGGCTCGCTACTTGCGTTGCAAGGGTCCCGTACTGCCAGGCTACGTTCAAGGCGGCTGGTTAGGCCAATCCCATAACAAACACTTGATATAAATGGTTTTTAACTAACATGGTAAGTTTTGTGTGTCGGCACGGGCGGTAATCCGTGTGTGTGCCTTTGGATTGAGTTGAATATGTATGAGTTAAAAAGACACAATGTCGGAGCCTAAGATTTGCTACAGCGAAGGCGACGTGCTTCGGCACGAGATGTGGCATCGAGTGTTAAGTTGTTGGCATAGAGTGCATGTGTTAGGCTTGAGCTGTCGCGAGTTAAGTCGAGAAGGGCCGTAGGGCTAGTTGTGTGAAGTTACGTTGAGTTATTGGGCACGGCCTCGAAATATGAGGCACGGCCGCGCTGTCACAACACAAGTGTAGGCGAGACTAAGCGGGGAGGCGCTGCCTCGGAGATATTGAAGCACGAATCGAGTATGGCACGACCGAGTCGTTACGTCCCAGAGTTTGGCACGAAAGATAAGTATAAGTCGGTACATCGACAATGCAAGCACGAGAAAGGTCTAGAGGCAAGGAAATGGAGTCCTTCATGTAGTTGCGTCTCTGATTATGGCCGTAAGGCGAACACGACTTGATAGGTTAACGTTGTTGACACGAGGAGTGGTCTAGTGACAAGTATGAGTTAACGTTGACATTGCAAGCACGAGATGGTTTCGATACACAAGTTGCGCTAAGGCGCCGGTCCTAAAATTGATCCTAAGGCAAGAATAGAAAGACAGTCGTAAAAGGGTTTAAGCTGCACAAAAGTAAATGAACGTGTCGGTTATGTATGGGTGGGCGAGAAGCTCACTCCACCAGTACAGTGGTACTGACACCCACATAGTGTTTCATGTGCAGGCACAGGTAGAAGCTCGTTGCGCGGAGATCGCTTGGATGCGTCGAGGCATGGAGTTCCTTGGCGAGTCGAAGCGTGCGACCGCGTGACCCGAAGACTTATAAAGGGCATAATGTATGGACATCGCCTTCCGAAGCTTTCGCTGGATTCAAGCATTGTATCGAGAGATGAGAGAGAGCAGAGTGACTTGTAAATGAGTGAAAAGTGAGCCTGAGAGACTTGTAATTGGCTTTGCGCCCACAGATGTAATCCTGTATTCAATATCAATAAAGAGATTCTTTTGAGTTACTTGTGTTCCTGTGTTCTTCTTTAAATTCTGCTGCAATGTATTCAATGTTTCTGCTTGGGACTTCTGTGCGACGACCCCGTCGCCGCCGATGTAATCGGCCGTTATGGAATTGCCTTGCACGAGCGCAATCTAGGCTCGTGCGGCATCACGCCTTAGCGAGGACGATTGCTCCTACGGGAGCGGGGCATGACATAGTGGTATCAGAGCACGGCTTTACGTCCTTGGACCGTCGATTGAATTCTTTAACTTCGATGTTTCCGCAAAACTCTGTTGCTTTCGCAAGTTGTTAAGCGCTCTCTCTCAATTGTCCCTCGGCATGTCCATACAATAAGTCTAAATTGTCCCTTCGGCCTCGCTCTCTTGTAGAAGAGGAACTTCCCCCCTGAGCTTCATCTTGGATACCCCCAGCTATGTTCTGGAGAACACCTTCGTCTTCGGAAGAAGTATCAGCAAGGGTCTGACTACCCCCAGCTCTGTCTTGGAGGACTTCTTCGTATTCGGGACGCAGATCCACAGGGGCTTGACTACCCCCAGCTACGTCCGGGAGGCTGACTTCGTCTCTATGATGAAGATCCACAGGGGCTTGACTACCCCCAGCTATGTCCGGGAGGCTGACTTCCTCTCCAAGATGAAGATCCATAGGGGCTTGACTACCCCCAGCTTCTTCTGAGATCTTCTTTCTCCCCCGAGTGCCCTCAAACACTCCTGAGGATGAGACAATTGTCTTGGTCTTCCTCGGCTGGCTCTTGGATGAGGACAAAGTCGAGGAGCTGCCAGTCGCCTTCCGAATTGATGGGGAGTTGGAGACTACGTTGCAAGAAGCAACCTGTAGTTCTGGCTCCATTTCAGTTGACACCTTCTACCCGAGGCGATATTGGATAGGTGTTGATGATTGCAGCTGCTGGAACATCGACTGCCTTGGTGGGACCGCTGTCTTGCAACAGCAGTTGATCGTGACTACAACACAGGTGTGCCCTGTGAGGGGGATATTGTGCTTGTCAGTTGACTCTCCTGATCGGCATTTGTGAGTGATCACGTTACGCAGATCGTTGGAGGAGAGTGCCACCTTCACACCCCCATCAGGCGCATGGCAAGGCCAAGCACCGGGGTGGTCAGGTGAATGCTGTGCCTCCTGATTCGACGCAAAAGATGCACCCAGATCAATAGTGGGAGAACAACAATTAAAGTGGCTTGAACCAGCCTCAGACGCATAACCAATGTAGGCGCGGGGGTTCAAGACCACTGAGTTTGCCTCACACGGCTCGGTTGAAAGCGCAGCAATGCGCCCAAGCGGCATGAGGTCTTTGAAGGTCGACACGTTGGCGGTGCAGAAGCACCCGAGTCGACCTTATACAGTTCACCATTGGCAGCACGCATAATTGTGAGCGCATGCCTCTGGCTCACTGCTGGCATAGCACGTTTGGGGCGTATGGCCCGTGCTGTCTTGGACTTCTTCGTACCAACCCATTGGGGCGCATAGTACTCAGAGTCTAAATTCTCCTCGCCACGACAACGAGTGAGTCTGTCAAAGACAGATGCCTTCTGTGGCGCATCAGAGTCAATGCACAGGGCGTTAGCCGCGCCCCTACTCCGTCGACGCATCTTCTTCGTCTGAGGGGAAGATTGTTAGGGAATGTGGTCGGCCCTACGTTTCCCCGAGAGATGCGCTACGTCGGTGGGCGTATCTTGGTTGCTGAGGACGTCAGCAGGAAGGGTAGGCTGTATCGACACATCCCCTTCGGTGGTGGTGCCAGAGACGTCGACCTTGCGCACCTAGACTTGACGAGTCTTCTTCGGCTTTGGCAGCCGCTTCGAAGGACTTGTGCTGCCTTCAGAGATGAACTCCTCATACGCCTGTTGATTGAGGCGTACGACCAGCGTCTTGTGGGAAGAGCCCACCTTCACGTCGTCGGATTACGATACAGCTTTCTCGGTGGAGGAAAAAGAGGTCCCCAGCAGAGTCGCCAGCTTGTTTACCATTAAAATTTTTTGATTACAATTTTAATTACAAACAGAACAGTGTTACAATATAGGACTTAGATGTAGTCCTAGGAGAACACTTTTGTTTATCTGGGTCCCTGTGTCGATGGAGCAAGTGGTAATGCGTTGACTCCATTAACGATCTGACGACGGTTCTCGGTTCTCTGAAGGTCTGAGTTGCTCTGGGTGCTGGAGTTTGCAGATGGAAAGAAGACGTTGAGTGTCTCTTCCGATCTTTGAGATTAAACTCTGATGCTTTGGTTGACTGTGCGTCTTGATCTCTGACAGTCTGTGTGTGTGAGAGAGGGAATGATCCTTCTATTTATAGGTAGCAGGTTGGCTGCTCATATGCGCATATGTAGGATGAGCCTGTTTGTGGGAATGCCACATGGTGATTGCTGATGGAGGCGCATGGACGGCGCACTCTGATTGAGGAGTTGAACCCTTCTTGTTGCATTTGTGGGCTGCGGCAGAGCTGACACGTAGCAATAGAAAGAATCTTTCGGTTGCTGAGATCTTGGGTGATTAGTACCCCTTCATCGGCTGAACTGAGTCAAAGGACACGTGGCGCGTATCCGTAGCTCAAAGATCTCGAATTTGGTGGAGAGTAATCTGACAGGATGCGCCTAGGATTGGGCACATGAGTAGACTTTGGCTTGTAACCTTTAGGAGTCACGAACCAGTCTGGGCGCATGACTTTTGAGGCGCATTCGGGGCTTCAGTAGTGACTTGACCTCTGTCTTTAGGGATCAGAGGCGCATGGCTTTTGAGGCGCATGCTGAGATTTGGGCGCATGGCTGCGGAGGCGCATGCAAAATGGTTGGGCGGCCACGTGGCTTGTAACCGCCGAGGGAAAGTAATGATGACGCTGACGTTAGTGACGCTTCGTCTTCTGAAAAAGCTGCTAACTGTCCATCCTCGGGGGACGTGCTGCCAACTCTATCATTTGAGCATTAATTGCTTGATGGGTGACGAGCCGAAATGGGCGCATGGGTCCATGTTGATTAGGATGCATGGATCTGTGCTTTGTTGGGCGCATCCATATGGGGCACTTTGGAACCGACGGGCGCGTCTGTACGATGCTCGGTGTCTGACCGACGCATCCTTTTTTATGATGTGCATTTATTGGTCCGACTGTTGCGTTCTTCGAGTGCTTTAAATAGCCGTTTTTGACTTGGCCGAATTCGAAGCGTCAGGTTCATCACCATAAATGCAAATTTATTGCACGGGATTCGGAGAGCCCGCCACTTAGTGTATGGGTTTGATTTGCCCGGCCTATAAATAGTGGCAAGGAGAGAGTTTGCTTCTCATTCTCTCACGTCCTCCCGAAATGAACATGTTTGCTCGAGCATATTCTGTTGACGAGATGCTCCCGAGGGTGAAGATGCGACGACTTGTCTTCGTTCATGCACTTGAAGGTGACTGTTATATCCAAAAGTCAGAGTCGAGGGATTCTGAAGCAGGCGGAAGGTGCCTGTTGCATCCAAAGATCGGGATGCTCAAGCCTCGTCTCCGTTATGCTGGAAGAGCCACAGATCGGAATTGTGGTGACCCGATCATCTTTCTTGGGCTTTGGAGAGCTTCTCCTCCTGCTAGAGTGGGTGTTGCCCATTCTGGTTGTGTTGAAAGCCTCCTTTTGTCGCGGATCAATTACGGTGCTCTCCTCTTCCTTGGGCTTTGGAGAGCTCTTCCTTCCGCTAGGGTGGGGTTGATCGCCCGCCCTCATTCTGCTCACTAAATGCTTCATTGGTCCAAGTGGAGCGCATATGTTGAGACTTCATGATGCACATGACTGAGACGCTGAAGGGATGCACATAACTGAGCTGCTGAAGGGATGCGCCTGACTGAGACGCTGAAGAGGTGCGCCTGGCTGAGACGCTGAAGAGATGCGCCTGGCTGAGACACTGAAGAGATGCGCCTGACTGAGATGCTAAAGAGATGCGCCCGTTTGAGACGCTGAAGAGATGAGCCTGACTGAGACGCTGAAGAGATGCGCCCATTTGAGACGCTGAAGAGATGCGCCCGTTTGAGAGCGCATAGCGGTTGCTGTGCCTAACTGTAGACTTAGGGTCTTTCTTTGTAGAAATTCTTCTTTGTAAAGCCCTTTTTAGATGTAATAGACTTTTGTATAAAATAAAAAAAAAATCTTCTTTTGATGTCTATGCTTTTGCTGTTTGCTGTGCCAAGTACTTCATATAAGCTCCCTGGCGCGTGTAATATTAGGTGCATAGGATTTCAGGTCCTGAAATTCCATGCTTCTACACCCCCGACCCCAAACCCTAACCCTAGACTCCCTACGACCACCCCAGCCGCCCTAGCCACCACCATCGACCCGTCTTCTCCGACCACTCGCCGAAACCCTAGACTTGGTCTAGCCACCACCACCGTCCATTTCCCGACGAGTGACTACCCCCATCCAGTTCGCCTCGCCTCGCCGAACCCAGCGCCACCCTTCGTCGCCGACCACGACGACTCCTCCGCCCTACAGCAGCCTCGCAACTCGACTCGAAGTCGGACACGTACGTGTCACCTTGCTTTTCTTCTCCGACTCGACTCGTCTTCACCTATGTGACTCGTCGAGTCTCGATGAGTCTAGTGGTAAGTCAGGACACGACTAGTTCGAGTCGTGTGTGTCATGCACGACCCGGACACAAGACTCGACCGTTCTTCGTGTCCTTAACTGTCAGGACACGAAGAATAGGTTATTGGGTTTAGTTTTGGGCTGTCGGGTTAAAACCCATTAACCTAAAACCTATAATAAAACTAACCCTAATTCTATCCCTAACAACCAACCCGGGCTGACCCCCTGGCTAGCCCGAGCGTGTTAAAACTCCCCTGCCCCTGGCCGAGTTCGAGCCCCCCTTTCCTTTCTTTTTGGTTTTGTTTTGTTTTTATTTTATTTTATTATATTTATGTATATATGTATATGTATTTATGTATATATATATATATTTTTTTATATGTATTTATGTATATATATATATATTATTATATATATATATATATATATATATATATATATATATATATATATATATATATATATATATATATATATACTGTATTTATATATATATATATATATATATATATATATATTATATTTAGTATTTATATATATATATATGTATATTTATTATATGTATATATCCATTATATATATATATATATATATATATATATATATATATATATATATATATATATATATATATATATATATATATATATATATATATATATATATATATATATTGTTGTTGTATATTTATATATGTATTTCAAATTCTACTTTGTACAAAATATTGTTGTGTATAAATTCACAAGTTATTTTATTAGGTAATTTTATGATTTGTATATTTTACCACTTTAAAATGTATTATTTGTATTTAAATTCCTGTATTTTATAAATTATGGCCAATTGATGTCTAAACCTAGCATGGGTTTTTGGGCCCAATTATGTCTAATACATTCAGAGTCTGTACAAGTCATATTTGACTTGATTCATGGCTTTGGGTCCCGTATCTGAACTTCGGTTCAATTCTGAATACGTGGACAAAATAGTAAATAATTAATTATTTTCTAGAAATTGTTACTTGCGGTTTTTAAATTTTTATATATATTTTAAGTGCCGTAAAAATATGGGAAAAATAGTATTTAAATACTATGTTAATTTATCTAATTTACTATAATTTTTCCAGTATTTAATAAGTAGTTTTGACATTTTATAAAAATAGGAAAACAAAACTCATTTTCAGGATACATATGTTTGCTGATTTTCAATAAATATCTATGAGGGTTTATAAATTCCAGAAAAAATAGTATAAATTTCTATAATTAACAAGGATCATTTTGGTACTTTACTTTATGTAAAATTGAGCCTTTTGTCTATCTCAAAAATTGTTCGAACACAGTGTACAGTTTGATTTATTTATTGAATAGTTACGACTTGCAATGATTTGTGTTGTTTTGAGTTATTATAGTATTGGACCTCACCCCGCACTAGTGTAAAGACCCTAGAAAGTTAGTTTGGATATTGTGTCACCCCACATTGGTCTCCTATGCTAAAGTCATCATTTGGCTAGGTGTCCAGTCAGAAAGTCGTATTACACAACTAGTGTCTTAGTGTTTAACTTAGTATAAAAATTAAGTTTATGTGTTATTTCTACAGTGATGAGTCACCAGGCATCTATAGCATTTCTATCACTGCTTTACTTTACTAAAGGCAAGTACTCCTATAAACTTTACATACTGTTACAACAATGAACTGCAATCCCAACCATGTTAAATATTGATCATTGGGGTAGCAAGTTAAATCTTTACATGTTGTATTTATTTTTAGTCCCTACCATGCTTAGGACAGTCTTTATATATCTCTCACATGTTTAGAATCTGGGTTATGGAAAAACTGTTAGTAGAGTACGTGATCATGCCCCCTTCTCCATATGTATTTACCGAGCAAAGTTTCATTTTATATGATTACTGCGCCGTAGGCCTTTATCTCAAAGCGAATTTGTGCGTATATACATCTATCGCCGTATCACTTGTACGGAAGTACATTTCATTATGTGCCCCTGCACATTGTACACATATTGACGATCACGTACCTGCTACAGTTTTAAATATTATATATACATCTGTCTCTATAACATATGTGTCCTTGCCATGATAGATTATGATGTGCCATGATTCCAGTTTATTACATTCATGTTCGTTTTATGTTTCGTATATTTAGTTTGCTAGAATCAGTACTTGCTCCCGTCCTGACAGGATAACGTTGTAGGTATACTTACTGAGGAGGAGTTGCTTTGTGATTCCTATTATGGAGTTGCTGCCGAGGACCAAACTTTATCTTACGAGGATGTACTTGCGGGGAAACTCGTCTAGTTTGCGTAGTTACTCGGGGTTCCGAGAGTAGTCATATTGTTAGACTATGTATTTTGTGACTGGACCTGTATCCAGCTTTACATTATGGACTTGTACTTGGAACTTTCTTATATACAAGATGACTTTTGTGTTTGGAACTTTTCTGACTCTTTATTACATATAGAACTGTTAGCACATTTTAGTCTTATCTTGTTATCTTTAGAACAGCTTACTACGCTTTATCTCAAGCGTAGGCTGGACATGACTCGGTCCGGCCCAATAATTTGGGTAGCGGATCGTGACAGCACGGCCGAGTTCGCATAAGTTACTTCTCGGTAAAGTACCGTCTCGAATATGGTTAAGTTACGAATAGAGTATGGCACGACCCTGCCGTCCCGAGTTGAAGTTCGGTCAAGTACATAAGCGATGAGGCACTGCCTCGATCGAAATACATGTTGGCATTATAGCACGACCTTGTCGTTGCATATTGGTTTTGTCAGGCATCGTAGTCTTAAACCTGATCCTAAGGAAAGACTAGAAAGACAATCGTAAAGGGACTTGTATTGCACAAAGTAAATGAACGTGTCGGTTTTGTATGGGTAGGCGAGGAGCTCACTCTACCAGTACAGTTGAATACTGACACCCACATAGTTTTCACGTACAGGCACAGGTAGAAGCTCGTGGCGCGGAGCTCGCTTGGATGTGTCAAGGCACGGAGTTCCTTGGCGATTTGAAGCGTACGGCCGTGTGGACTGAAGACTTATACAGGACATAATGTATGGACATCGCCCTCCGAAGTTTTCGCTGCCTCAAGCATTGTAATCGAGAGATGAGAGAGAGCAGAGTGACTTGTAAAATGAGAGAAAAGTGCGCACGAAAGACTTGTAATCAAGGCCTTGCGTCCATTGTAATATCATTGTTCAATATAAATAAAGAGTTCTTTTGAATAACTTGTGTATTGCTTCTAAATTTTCGCTGTATGTTTAATGTTTCTGCTTGGGACTTCTGTGCGACGATCCCGTCGCTGCCGCTGAAATCGGCCGTTATGGAACTGCCTTGTACGAGCGCAATCTAGACGCGTGCGGCATCACGCCTTAGCGAGGACGATCGCTCCTACGGGAGCGGGGCGTGACAGCTGGCATGATACGTATCTAGTCCCAAGTATTTTGGGACTGGGGCGTTACATGTTTTTGTGGTGGCCCATGCAGGTCTAGTTTGTCGTTTCGGTTACATGACAGTACCGAACGGGCCTACAATATAGGATTAGAGTCTAGGATCTCATCCACCTTCTTGACCCTCTTCCTTGACTAATTTTTTTGAATCACTTGTTCAACTTCATTGATCTACATCTTGCTTGAGCTCTTCCTACCGTTATCCTTATTTCCATACTTGATAGGAAGATGGATACACTAGTATATACTCATAGGTCAACCCCATGGCTAGAAGGATTACCTTGATAACTAGTATGCATTGAGATCCTCTTTGAGTTATAAAGATATGAAGATAAGAGGAACCATATTTTTCTAGAAGTATGAACTTAAGGATTAGTTAATTCCAAGTTGGGTAGTAGCAACATTAATAACTTTGAAGGATTTTAGAACTTTATTTGGATCTACAAAAGGATAGTAGGGTCTATATACAATTGAGAAAGGAAGTTGATTTGATTTTTGAGTTTTGATTTTGAAGGTCTTTGAAAATATTTATGATTCATTTGATTATAGCTATACATCCTTGAAGAAATATAAAGTTAGTTGAAAAGAATTTTTAAATTTAAATGCTGCCATAAGAATTATGGGGACGGTTGATAAGGTTTGGTTTTAAATTGGGTTGTATGGTTCACAATTAATAAGTTCATGAAATTTTGAATTTCAAGTTTGAAGTAATGATTTTGAAATTCTGGTTTAAAATATTTGGAAGAAATGGAAACGATTGTGGAGGAAAATTTCAAATTTGAAATCGTGTCATTTGATTGAGGATTTACAAATTTATTTAGATTTTGGGTTTAAAAGTTGTGATTATGGATATCAAATTTTGGTAAATTTTTTTTTTTAATATTGAGTTTAAAAATTGAATCGCTAATATTAAATTTTTGGAAAAGTTACTAACGACGTGATGAAAAGTCATTTTGATTGATTAAAGGAATTACCATTTAAAAGTTGAGACTATATTTGAATGACTTATAAGTGAAGTTATGATTGATAAGTGCGTTAAAATATTGAGCAAAAAGTTTTAGATTGCTCATGATATGCTAAAGATTTAACTTGAGGATTTTTGAGAAAATTTTGGAGTATTAAAGTTATGAAGAAATATTGAAATTTTTTTAGATTCATGGTTTATGAACTCTTGAGTTCGAAGGTTGGAGTGAAAACGTTAAATCTTGGAAAAGTTAGTAGTAACGGGATGAAAGATCACTTGGAGAATTATGGAAAGGATTAAACTTTTAATCATGATTAAATTAGACGGCCTGGAGTAAATACAAATTTTGGTTGTTCATTTTGGAAAATTATTTAGAAACTCTTTGAAGGAAACTTGGGTTTTAAATTTTAATGATAGGCCGCCAAGATAACCCTAATGGGTTAGAAGGATTCCACACTAAGTGCCATATCCCTCATGGCCATAATAGTAGTATAAACACAAGTGTTGTTAGTCATCTACAAAATCATGTGGTTATATTTCAATCTTGACTCACTCGGCATCCCTCAAATCTAGATTTTATCGTGACTTTCTAACCATTTGAAACTTGAGAAATGATTATATTGTTCCTTGATCATACTCCATCTAAGTGGCTATCATATCTCTAGAAACTGTATTTCTAACTTATTTACCTTAATCTACTAGAATATGAATTATCTTTGTTTCATGCGTTAACTTGGTCATTTATTTTGTGCGTTAATCATTATCTCATGAACTCCCACTTTATATTTTAAATGCTTTACCGCTCTTGGTCGCATCAATCCTATTGCAAGTCCGAGCGTCAATGCGATCGCACACTTCAAACGCTACGGAATTCCATGCCTCTGTGCGATCAAACGAATCTTCGCCACGAGCAATCCATTCCCTGCACCCTACATGAAAGCTGGTGGGGGATCAGTACGTTCGTCCTCGTATGTACTAATGAAAAGACCCACTTTCTAAACCGACATTTAGTATTTATGTTGAATCATGCAACTTAGCTTATGATCTTGTTATATTATCCTTAGGGTCAATTTCATGGCATATTCGAAGCGGTAAAGCATGTTATCATGGCAAGCATATTATTTGAATTGAATAGGCAAGCATGCAAGCAATCTCGTGTTTGTTTCGTGGTGCGACTTCTTACCAACATAGACGCACTCGCCCTTGCACCGACGCAAGGTGAATACGCCTCATTCCTTCCATGTCATGTTATAAGTGCTCACTATGCAGGATCTATGTGTGCATGATACATACGTGCCTACACTTTCAACCTATCGTTCCTTAACTATATGAAGGTCATTGGCGTATCCGCGCCAGAATGGACTAAATGTTTCTCTTTTCTTTCCTTTTCTTTCTTTCTTCTCTTTCTTTTCTTTCTTTTCTTTCTTTTCTTTCTTTCTTTTCTTTCTCAATTTGGGTAGCCCGGCGCCTCTTGTAGTGGGTTGCTATCCCAATTACGGAGACCTTCTGTTGCATACCATCATTTGTGGCTTTTTATATCTCATTAAGCGGTCGCTAATCGTCTTACGGATGTGCGTCCCTCAAAGATTATATCCCTCCTAGGCCGAACGGTCCCGGTGTCCCGGTGCAACCCGTTCGAAGGGAACACCCATGCACGAGAGATTATCTCATCATTTTCTCAAGTCCATTCGACCATGCAACGCACTATTATTCAAACAACCAAACATAGTCTTGAGTCCGAGACTCAGACTTTATCATCTCATATTTTTTCCATTAACTTTCTATGTTCTCACATTCGATTTCATACTTCGTTTCAATGTTCAATGGCATCATGCCTCAACTCAATGTTCGTCAACCGAACGACCCGAAGGTCCCGAACGCTTTTCGAGGCATCATGTCACATCTGACAGTTCCGTCACCTTCAAGCCACAACTGTTCTCTTCGCAACGAAGCCATCTTTTATGATTCTCGTGCACGTAGGCATGCTTTGACACGATTGTTCTCATTTCTTCAAGTCGTATATGCGATGCACGCCTCGATACCAAAATTCTATGTTCTTAGCCTTAATGTTTAATGTTTGTGGCTTGCACGCTAGGGCGCTCGCCTTCATAATCTTTCAATGTGTTAGCCTTTCTAACTCGTATGCGAAGGCACGGAATGGCTCGTGTGTGAAGGCACTCGCTGAATATAGTTATCCCATGTTCTTGTGGCTTGCGCACCGAGACGCTCGCCTTTGCTATATCCAATGTTCCATAGCGACTCGTACATTTGATGCACGTTTCATTTTAATTGTTCTAACTAGTGTTCGACACACACTATGATTTATCTTCTGATCGGACCACGTCCGTGGAATCAATAGGTTAACTTAGCATACAATGATACATTTTTACTTAGGCATGAAGGAGTAAAAAGAAGAGTCAGTCCTCCCACCTCAAGCCGATACGCCTTGTTGTTTGTCGAGCCGATGCGACTCAATTTCATAACTTTGTTGTACGGCCAAATCTTCTGACTTAGCCATTCGAGCACTTCTTGTTTCCTAGAACTATTCCATCAATTCCGGCCTACTGTGCCCAAGTCCCAGCCCGTTGCGAGGCAGTGATTTGGTTTTGCGGATCCGTTGCGAATGAGGTAAAATGTCGACCTCTTATATTTCAAGGTAAACGTATAGCCTGCACACAAAACCAACTAAAATCAATACTTGTCCGAATCGGACTAATGCCTTGCGCCGATTCGATTTCTTAGAATCTTCGAGCCGACTCAATGCTTTCTCTCGGGCCAACTTAACACTTGCATCGATCTTACTCGATGCGTTCCTCAGGTCGACGTAACTCTTTACATCGATCCGACTCGATGCATTCTCGGGACAAGGTAACTCTTGTATCGATTTGCATCGATACTTAATCGGGTCAACACGACCCTTCGAGTCAACGACTCAGCATAATGTACCGTGCGGAGCGGGGCATTACACCAGGCGCCCCCAGATACCACCCGAAAGACAAATTTTACTTGTGCACAAGTTGTCCGAGACCAATACATATGCTCTAGCATTTCTATCAGATGAAACAAATTTTGATCAGATCTTTCAGATATACGACACGTTCATTTCGTGCCTTAGCAGATATACGACATGTTCATTTCATGCATTTGCAGATGTACGATACGTTCATTTCGTGCCTTTCTTCTTTTTGGATCACATAGCCAACGGCTTCTCTCTTTTCTTGTCAAACATAGCAAAGAGTCATATTCAGGCAAATTTTATCTTTAGCATGGCAATAGTTCATTTCTAATTATCAGGCAACAATCTTTTTCTTAGTATGGTAACATGTGATATAAGCATACTGATTTGTACTAGCATTCTCAATAATTTACCATCTTGTTATTAGCAACAACATTCATTCAAAAACTCAGATTCTTATTAGGCGTAAGCGAATCATAAAATGAGTCTTTGTCCACTCACCCAGATTAATCATCTTCTGTTGCAGAGCCAGCAATCCGATTTCTCTGTTTATCTAGTGCCTTTGCGGAGTGGGGTACTACATAATTACCCACCGAGAAGAAGTTTCGTCCTCGAAACTTAAGGAGAAACTTACAATATCCTTAGCAGCGATAGTCCTCATCCTTCGCCATCATCAATCGGTACAATTCTCAATTCAGATCATATCAAAACTCTTGCTCAATAAACCATCAATCTTAATCAATCAAATCGATAAAAACATTTACCGACATCATAAAAATATTTACGGACTTATTGTATAGAACGTTCATCTCATCGATGATATCAAGCAGACAAGAAAGTTTTGATCAGGAGAATATCTTCGAATTCACTCGAATCAATTGGCCAGAGGATCGTGTTGCTCTGATACCATTCTGTCACGCCCTGATCCCCTAGAGTCCTTTCATCCTTGCTTCGGACTCTGTGAGACCGTTCGTCCTCGCTTGGGCGTGATGTCATGCAAGCCTGAGTTGTGCTTGCACAAGGCCAAGGCATGTAACAAGACAAGTTAGACAAGATTGATAATACGCAACGAAACATATTGCAGATATTTGAAGCAGCAGCGGACATTTTGCAGATATATGAATTGAACAAAATGGTAACAAGGAACAATTCTCTTTATTGAATTTATTTGAACATATTACTGTTTTCCATAAATAAATTCACTTTATTTATTTTGTATCTGAGAAAATTACAACTGTAGGAATCTAATCTAGAAGACGATTACTTTATCCCTTGGACGATGCGATGAAGAAAACTCGAACTTCGAAGAACTTGGACAGCAACTGGGCAATCTCTCTGTTCTCTCTGAAAATGACCTGTCCTCATGAAGGTGAAGAAACTCTCTTTTATAGAGTTCTGGATAACTGTCCTGAACCATACGCTCAGGTAGTTACTTGACGTGTGCAAAACTGCAGGGACGCGTGGCAAATTCTGACGAAGACACATTGGCGTGCGATTGAGAGTAGTGGAGCACATTCAGGAGAGATTGATGGCATGAAGGCCATATTGCATAACTTCTGAATAAATGGGTAACTGAGTACAGGACACGTGAGAACGTGTGTTGACTGTACGTTGAAAATCATCCTGGATACAACTGCTGTAGAGTCATACGCTAGCTTTTGAAGAGGAGTCATACGCTGATTTGGACAGCGTAGTGCCATAGGAAATCCATACGCTCACTTTATGGGCAAGGAGTCGTATGGAGATCATATGCTCGCTTGGTTAGCAAGAAATCATGTGAGGTCCATACGCTCACTTGGCTGGGTGAAGAAGGAGTCATGTGAGGTCGATACGCTCACTTGAGAAGTGGCCACATGGCTATCATCAATCTTCTTTGATACGCTATATCTTCCCATAACTGACAAAATCTTCTCGAGCGTCGTGACTGCGGATTTGACGGCTGACAGACTGTCAAAACTGACAGTAATGATGGCTTTTGTATTTTATGAAGGCTGCTGAGTTGTCCTCGTAAAAGATAAAATTGACTCTTCGAAAACCTATACGACGGTTACTTTTCTTGTGACAGCTGTCTTTGCACGAAAGATGAAGTGTCAGATTCATTCCTCATTTAAACATATGCTGTGCTGTCACTTCAGTAAATAATAAAATATTTACTGAGCGTATGGCTTTTGAATGAGCGTACAACTCTGAACTGAACGTATGGCTCTTAACTGAGCGTATAGCCTTGAGCGTATGACTTCTGTTTTAGCGTATGGCTTCAACTGACATCTGTCTTTAAGCGTATGGATGAAAATGACAGCGTGTCATAATTTTCCACATCCTACAAGACCCCCTTCAAAGTTTTCGAACTTTATGAGTTTCAAAAGTTCGAAATTACTTTGAACAGAAAGTGGGAATGAGTCCTGACACGCTGGCATTAAGTTCATTAAATGTCATGATGACTCTTCATTTTTCGAGATTGATTGAATCTGATGGAAGAATATGAACAGCCAGCAAGCTCTATTATATAAACTGAGAGAATTCAATTTTTGACTTTCATCTTTTGTAACCATGACTCCAAAGGAAGCCGCTGAAGAAGAAGCACGTAAGTTGGGATTCTGTTCCCATGGTGACCCCACTTTTGGGGGCCAAGAACCCGAACCTGTCGTCATCGAGCTCAAGGACGACCCTACGTATTTAGCCAAGAATTTCTTGGGCTACTTTGGTCTGGACGGCTCCTCTTCTTCTGACGGGCAGAGCCTCGCGGAGAAGCGTAAAATGTTCGTTGCTCTGTTACAACGCATGGGGGTCCAAAGCGTAGAAGAGTTAGGCGTCAAGCTTAGTCGCTCTGGAAAATAGAGCGTGACCTTATTGCACTCCTTTCCTTTTCCTCCTCTTTTTTTGTAAGGCCATCAGTGCCTTAATAAAAAATGAATATTCAAGAATCCTCTGTTTAGTCCAAATCTGTGTTGAAAACCAACGTGCACCGATGAATAACTGTAGAATACGCCGTCTTCCAAGTTGTAAGTTACGCTAGATAGCGTATGCCAATGAAATAGCGTATATTACGCTATTTTCCAATGTTTTGTGAATTACGCTGAATAGCGTATGTCAGCGTATGTTACGCTATAAATTACGCTGTCCTTTAACGTTGTGAATTACGCTAAATAACGTACGCCAATGAATAGTGTGCACCAATAAATAGCCCGTAAGTTACGCTATCTTCCAACGTTGTGGAAAGCACTCCTTGAATATTTCCAAGGCTGTGCTGGTTTCCAAAGTACACGTGTCATTCATTCAACGTTTTACGAGCGCTATTCATACGGATCCTTTCCAAGAATAGGTTTATACTCCATACTTTAAATAGATAGAATAGTTTCACAGAACTCATTTCCATCTTCCTTTTCTCCTTCTTTTCTCTGAGAACCAACGTGAAATTTCAATCTCAAATCAGAAAGCAAATGCTCCTGAACATTCAAATTCTGAGCAATATGTCAGACATCAGTTTGCCAATTCTCAATGTCAATCCTGAAGGTAAATCCAGTGTAATACACATACTGTTTTCGTTGTTTTAGAAAATAGGCTTTCTGTTTCTGAGCGTATATGGCATTTCTGTTGATTTAATTCTTTTCCTCTTGCTGTTTTTCGCAGAAACTTGGCTAAGGCTTTTCTTCAGCTTCAGAACTGGCATTGGCGATGTGGATGCTATGGAGAATGTACTTCTGACATCTACATCAGAGAGCTCATACGCTTTTGACGCGTAAATCAAACAACTCAGAACTCTCCATGAGATATAATGGCCTTCCTCTGTTGGTAGGAAGAGCCTTTATACATGGAGAGTTGGACGGTGGAGTCAACTCTTACCCGAGAGATTGGGTAGTAGAGTTCCTTTCACGGCAGAACTAGGAATTGTATTCCAAGGTTTGGATACATTCCTACCTGCTTGAGGTGCCACCGTTCCTCCACGCGCTGTATTGGCAGCAACACGCCATCGTGTTGCCATACTCTGTGGTTCTCCTCTCGTCTGAGAGATAAGACCAGAGTTTGATTCCTGTTGATCTGGTCGTGACTGAGGCCCAGACAGTCAGGAATTGCCACAAACAACGAGATTGCCGGAGAAGATCTAAGAAGAAATAGATCTCAGTTGTACATAGAATGAAAATCCAAGATTTGTAATAGATTTCCATTATGATTTGTAGGAAAGTCTAAGAAATGTAATAGACTTTTTATGAAGATATGATAATAGAAATGATAAATCTTCTTTATCTGAAGTGATTTTGTATCTCTCTGGATGTAAAAAGAACATGATAAATAGAAATCTTGATTTCTGTTTTTAGAGTGTACAATACTATCAGAGGTAATATGGACGTGATAGGATGTAAAGACTCAAAAAAGAAAGTCAGATTTGTATTTATGCAGAGGTCAAAGGTTATGAAAATGTGAAAGATAACGAATTCCAATCGATAGAAGATTATGAACAGACGAACCATCGAATGAATATAATAAATGCACGGATGAACCATCAAGTATTAATGAATGAATATCGGGAAAAGACACGTTCCTTTAATTCTGGCAAATATATGCCTATAAATAGAGCATCTCTTTGAGTAGAAGGATCACACATTATTCTCTTTTATTCAAAATGTCTTCCGAAGAGAACACGACGAAAGCCGAAGTCGTCTCCAAAGTTGATGAAAGTGCTAAAGAGCACTCGACTCTACAAAAGAAGGAGACGGGCGAAAGCTCGTTTGCTCCCAAGCTGCCGAAAGGTATCTTGGATTTCCTGGTCGAACAAAGAGAAACTGAAGAAGAAGAAGCAATGAGGCTGGCTGCCTGTCAGTTCTTGGTGCGGTCAGGAAAGGATGTATTCAATTCTTTTGCTAATTATGTATGTGGTCCTCGTCCCAAGTACGAAAGGGATACCAGTGATCTTCCATGATGATATATTTCTTGAAGAATTTGTCTCAAATAAACTCTGTTTAAAGAAACTTTGTTTATGATGTATCCTTCCTGCTTTATATTATTTTGCCTTTTTAGACTCAGAAATCAAAAGGACGAGATATCATTTTCATAGAATAGAAAATATGGTACATACTGAGATAGAAAATTCAGAGGTGATATGGACATGATTTTCTATACAAGATCTTTATTAAATCCACTGGAAATCTAATAAGACAAAATATCAAATTCTCTGGGAAAATGATACATGGTAGAATATCAGTTTCCGCTGGGGATAACGACATCGAAATAGCTTTTGTAGAGAAGAATAAATTTTTTGATTTTACACTTGCTGGGGAGTAATGAAAATATTACATATATTGATGAAATTTATACATAATATTTCTTTAAGAATTTGCCATTGATAGGCATCATCGTGACTTTCCCGTCCATAGAGGCAAGCTGATATGCTCCATTAGAGAAGACTTTGTTTACTACGAATGGGCCTTCCCATTTCGCGTCAAATTTGCCTTTGCTCATATGTGTCATGGTCATCGGACGTCTGACAGTAAGGACCAATTCTCCCTTCTGATATGTTCTGACTTTGACTTTCCGATTAAAAGCTTTTGAGATTCGGGCTTGATATAGCTCGATATTTTGTTGCGCATACAATTGCTTTTCATCTAGAGCTTCCAGCTCTTGAAGTCGAAGTCGATCATTATTCTCTGTTGTAAGTTCATTGGAGATTGCAACTCTCAAAGAAGGAATCTGGATCTCGAGGGGAAGAACAGCTTCACACCCATATACTAAAGAGAAAGGTGTACATCCGGTCGCATTGCGAACTGTGGTACGATAAGCCCATAAACATTCACCAAGCTTCTCACTCCAGTTACGTTTATTGGAAGAAACAAACTTTTTCAAGAGTTTGATGATTGTTTTGTTGAAAGCTTCTGCTAGTCCATTGGCTGCCGGATTATATACTGTAGAAGCCAGATTATTAATCCGATGATCATCACAGAATCGAGTAAATTTCTGGCTGACGAACTGTGGTCCATTATCATAGATAATACGCCGAGGAACACCAAATCGATAGATGACATGATGTTTGACAAAGTTGATAACATTAGAAGTCTTGACTTCAGATAACGGGATTGCTTCAGCCCATTTAGAAAAGTAATCAGTTATTGCTAGAATAAACCGATGTCCTTTTGATGATGGTGGATTGACAGGACCGATGACGTCCATGCCCCAAGCTTCAAAGGGCCATGATGCCGCTGTTGGGTGTAAGAACTCCGATGGTTGATGGATAAAGTCTGCATGAATTTGACAGGCTTTACATTTCCGAGCATATTGAATGGCATCAGCTACCATCGTGGGCCAATAATAACCCATACGTCGGATACGATCTTGAAGTTTTGGACCTGGCTGGTGAGCTCCGCAGACACCATCATGTGCTTCACGGATTATCTGTTGTGCTTCTTCACCAGCGATGCATCGAAGGAGAAGACCGTCATAGGCTCGACGATATAGTGTCTTCATAGTATGATTATAATAGAATCTGAGAGACCGGCGCCGGATAGATGCTGCTTCACTCGGGTTATCAGGAAGTATGTCATACAACACAAAGTCCAGAAACGGACGTCTCCAGTCTTCAGTTACGGTGTCTATTTTGTTAGAAAAGACATATTCCATAGTAGAATCGGAAGAAGACAAGGACACTTTGTCAAACTTTAATCCAGCATCAAAGTTGAGAGAATCTTCGTCTGGATTATGGGGAAAAGCTAAAGCCAGATTATTTTCAACGCAGAATAGTTCTCGGTTATAAACCACTATCACTTGCTGACGTCTGATTGGTATGGCTAATACAGCAGCAAGATTAGCTAAAGCATCAGCTTCTGCATTATAGGCTCGTCGAACATGTTCAATAAAGAAACCTTTAAAGGAGGAGGCCATAGAGAGTGTTGTTCGATGATAAGGTATCAAATCTTGATGACGAACTTCATACGTTCCTCTGATCTGATTGATGATAAGCTTAGAGTCTCCATAAACTTCTAAATATTGAACATTCAGATGTTTAGCGAGTTGAAGACCGATGAGCAACGCATTGTATTCTGCAACATTATTTGAACATGATTGATCCAGAGAATAAGCCCTCTGAATAGTTAATCCCTCTGGAGATACAAGAACAATTCCAACTCCGGCGACAATATCGCCGTTAGGACCTATTCTAGATGCTCCATCAAAGAATAGACGCCAAGTAGGAACTTCTTCAGAAACCATATTTGAATCCAGAACTTCATCGGGAATCTCATCATATAATTTAGAATCTTCTGGGACTGCATGAGCTGCCAGAAAATCAGCAAGAGCCTGTCCTTTAACCGACTTCTGAGGAATATAATGCATGTCGTATTGAGCTAACAAGATTCCCCAATTAGCAAGTCTGGAGTTGAGAATACCGGGTTTCTTCATCATAATCCTGAGGGGATTCACTCTGGAAATGACGTGAATCGTCTGACCGATAATATAATGTCGCATTTTCTGAACAGCAAACATTAATGCTAGGCATTCTTTCTCGATTGGAGAATAACGCGGTTCAGCACCTGTCATTGTGCGACTGAGATAATAAATGGCCTGTTCATGACCATCTTTATTTTTCTGGGCGAGTAATGCACCAAGAGAATGATCCATAGCTCGAACATATAGGAGAAATGGTATTCCCGAGACGGGAGGTACCAAAACTGAAGGGTTCATGAGGTACTGTTTGATGTCGTCAAATGCTTTTTGATATTCTTCGTTCCAGATGAAAGATACACCTTTCTTCAGAAGTTTGTGGAATGGTCTGCAGCGTCCTGATAAGTTGGAAATGAATCTCCTGATATAAGCAATCCTTCCTTGAAATCCTTGTAGCTCTTTTAAGGTGCGTGGAGGACGCATCTCTTGGATGGCTTTGATCTTCTCGGGATCCACGTGTATACCTTTAGCGGTAATGACGAAGCCGAGAAATTTGCCACTAGAGACGCCTAGGAAGGACTTAGTAGGGTTCATTTTAAGTTGATGCTAACGCATTAAATCAAATATAGTCTTCAAATCTTGGATATGATCCTCCTTTCGTCGACTTTTGACTGCAATATCATCAACATAGCATTCGACTATTTTTCGGAGATGTTCACGGAATATAGTGCTCATTGCTCGTTGATATGTTGCTCCTGCATTTTTGAGACCAAACGGCATCACTGTATAACAATATGTACCGATCGATGTTCTGAAAGAAGTATGTCTCTCGTCATCTGGAAACATCTTGATTTGATTATACCCCGAATACCCATCCATGAATGACATTCGTTCGAAACCACATGTGTTATCAATCATTACATCTGTAATTGGAAGAGGAAACTCGTCTTTAGGACAAGCAGCATTGAGATCACGAAAGTTTATACAGACTCGGATCTTGCCGGTCTTCTTGAGGACAGGAACGATGTTAGCCACCCATTCAGGATGTTGTTCCTCTCTGATAAATCCGGAAGCCATAAGCTTGTTGACTTCAGCTTCAATTGCATCCATAATGTCTGGACGAAATCGTCGCTATTGCTGTTTGACCGGTTTAGCATTTGGCATAATATTAAGCTTGTGCATTGTGATCTTCGGATCTAGTCCTGGCATATCCTCGTAGCTCCAGGCGAAGACATCGATGTAATCACGAATAAGCTTGATCATATCTTGCTTATCTATTTCTGAAAGACTCTCACTGATGAATATTGGTTTAGGGGAACCTTCTTCACCAACATCAATTTGGATCAGTTTATCTTCAGTAGGAGGTTCCCTCTGTTCAAACCTGAATTTCCATTGATTATCTAATCTTTGAGCCCATTGTTCTGATTCAGGTGATATTTCAAAATCATCCTCATCTTCACCATTTTCTTGTGGGCCATCAATAGAGACCATATTGATGGATAGAATAGAGCGATGAAGATCGCCAACACTCATATCAGAATCCCAAGAAAGGGAATCAGAAGACTCAGATCGTTCATCTTCAAATTGTTCGTCTTTATTGAATTTTGACTCTTCATGAACTATGTTGATAAAAGGGGTGGGAGCAATGTAACCTAAACCACATTTTGTCCTTCCGTATTTTAATGGAGGAATTCGAACAGGCATTCTTCTTCCTTTTCCATTATTAAGACTGGTTCTGAAATCATAACCCATATTTTTGATGATATTTTGGATTGCTGACTGTAGCGACGTAGCTGTAATCTTCCAGTATCGTCATTTATATCATCCTCCTCCAGATTAGGAGGATTCTGAGGTCCTTTATAGAAAAATATTAGATTTTCTCCCTTCTTTCGACTGGGGACCACAAAGTATGATTTCTGTATAGAGTCTAATGATACGTCTGTATGAAGAGCTTGAACAACCCCTATAGTTAGTGGCTCTAAACTATCTAGCAATTGTAAATAACTTTGTACATAACTACAAACATCAATATACTGCAAAGGAGATGCTTCATTAATACTAGATGTTGTATTTACAACAGAAGGCTGAGCCTTATCAGACTTAGTCAGATTAATGACAAAGGGGGAAGAAGAAGAACAGTTAGAATTTTTGTTTCGATTAAGATCGATAACAAAAGGCTCAAAAGAGGTGAGCTCCCTTGAAGAAGACCGTGGACAAGTAATGCGTCCACTGACTGGAATGACTAGAGTATCTGATCTAGCCTGAGAAGATGGAGGGGGAATGATGCGTCCACTGACAGGAATGATCAGCGAACTTTGTGAAGCTTGGGAAGATGGTGCAGTAGTGCGTCCACTGACAGGAATTATCAGTGAGCCTTGGGCGGATGATGAAGTAGTACGTCCACTGACCGGAATTATCAGTGAGCCTTCTTCAGATGTTTTAACAGACTGTGGAGGAGTAATACGCCCTTTTACAGGAATAATAAAGGTGTCAACTTTGGATGTCTCATCTTCATTATCCATAGCTTGCAAGACTTTCGAGTATTCATCTTTGTACATGCGAGCGTCATTGAAGTAAGCTTCGACTCCTTTGAATGGGTAAAGATCTGCCACTTCTTTTTGAACCTCTCCATTATCATCAACATATTTAAAGCACTGATGAAGAGTTGAAGGAACAATATTATGTTCATGCAAGAAAGGTCTCCCCAATAGAGCATTGTACGAGCAACCATAATTGTCGATGATGTAAAAAGTAACCTTAGTACGAAGATCGCCTATTTGAAATTTAAGGCGAATCTTGCCTAAAGGCTCACTTTTTCCTTGATTGAATCCCAAGATGGTAGTGATAGTGCTGGAAAGACTATGCACAGGTATCTTCAATGCATCTAGCATAGCCTTTGGCATAATACTGAGAGCGGATCTTGGATCAATCAGTAGACGATCAACCTTCATAGAATCAATACATCCTGTATGATATAAAGGACGATCATGTCGATTGTCCTCTAGCAGCATATCGTCCTGCGTAAAGGTAATGTTTGGAATAAATTCCAATACATTATGGCAGTGAGAGACAGGTTCTGTTTCCAACTTCTTGAGGAGAGTTAAGCAAGTTTCTGCTTGTAACAGTGCTTCACTCAAAGTTTCTCGAGTCTCCTTAAAGAGACGTAAGAGCTCGAAGATTGACAATTTAGCTGGTGTATTGGCTAGTTGAGCCAATATATCAAAATTATAAGGCTTTTCAAGTCCTGTAGGGGATGATTTCTTCAATGGTTTGTCGAAGCGGACTTGTTGTTTGCCCTTGTCAGCTGTTGTTGGTTTAGATGGAACTGTCTCGACAGGAACATTTGAAAGTTCTTCAGTAGAGACTGGTGTTGGGGCTGTAGCCGGAGGGACATCAGAGGTTTCTCCAGAAGTGTCAGCATAATCTTTCAGATATATTTTTCCTGACCGAGTTCCAGCATGAACTTCAACTTCAGACTCTGGTTCAGGATCTATCGAAACCATGTTGCAATTCTTCATCTTGCTTTTGGTTCTTTTATGCTTGATGAGAGCTTCGTCCCAGAAGTCGAGACCAACACGAGATTGATTATGTCTCATAGTGAGGGCTAAAGGTGCTCGGAGTCCTTTGCTTGAGTTCAGACCAGGAGCAGTGGCTAGATCATAGCCCCTCTTTGCCATTAATTCACGAGATTGTGAACTATATAGATGGAATGCAGGCTTGTACTTATCTTCAAATTGAGGTACAGTTTTTTATCTCAGTAGGGAGTGAATTTCCTGCCAAGATGAAAGTAGAGGTTAGATAAAAATCGGGTGTAGTACTAGAAGTCACATTGCATGACTTAATTTTCCCGAGTTTCTTTTTAGATGAAGGAGTCTTCCGAGGAGAAGAGGAAGGTGTCTCAAACTCTGTCTTTAAGTCTGGGTGGATCCACATGATTTCTCCCTTCTTAGTTGTGACAGGAATAAGTCCTTCATTCTGTGCTGGTGGGATATTCACCACCTCGAGAGTTGCTTTGGAAATAGGAACAATCCCACTTTCCACCATTAAAGGAGGGAAATCACCAAACTGTATTGAAATCACATTTGCTGTGACTGTCTTGTCTTTGGGTGTTAGTGTCACAGCTCCTGATTTAATCATCTTCTGGATCTTTCCTTTTAATACATAGCAAGACCGGATTGTGTGACCCAGCATTCTATGGTATGGACAGTATTTTGGATGATCTGTTTTATTGGCTTCATCAGGCTTTTTAATTTCTGGCAATTGTATTTTATTACCTTTGAGCAAGCATTCAAAGATACCCTGAACATCGTTATCATCGAAAGAATATTCTTCTTTCGGCCGAGGAGATCTCTGTTGTTGATTTGTTGGAGCTGAAGTAGCTTGGGTAGTCTTTACTTCTTGACTACTGCTTTGGAGATTGACTTCAAGAGCTTCTTTTCCTTTGCGATTGTTGGATCGAGTACTATTGCTAGCACTCTGATTTGATTCTTTGGGAGCCATTTGTACCCCCAGACCTTTGAAGGTCTCAGCACTGACTTCGGCAGCTTTGGCACTGACGATGAATGAAGGCCAATCTTGGAACTTAGTAGACCCTGTCCACATGCTGATAATTGGTAAGAGGTTCGACTTGCAAGTGTCGATAGTAACAGCATCGGGAGTTCCAAGAGGCATTTTGAGGGCTTCTCTTCTGAATCTCTCAATGAATTCCTCAGTGGTCTCATTATTCTTCTATTTGATTCTTATGAGGGCCGACATGGTCATATCATTGAGCCCTTCGTAGAATCGTTCAAGGAACATTTGTTTGAAACCGACAAATGAAGTAATACACCCGTCAGGGAGACTTCTGTACCATTCATAAGCCGTTCCTTTGAGACATCCAACAAACACCCGAGTAAGGAGGGCATCGCTTGGTTGCAATTGATCAGTCATTACTTCAAAGTGATTAATGAACTGACTTGGGGAAGTAGTCCCATCAAAGAATGAGATAGTCGGAGGCTTGTATTTAGGAGGATATGATACTTGCTTCCACTATCGGGTAAGGTTGCTTGATACCTAACCTTTGTAAACCATCCTTCTGTTTGAATGCCTCAAACTGAGTTTTGAGATTCTTTAACTCTTCTGTAACAATTCCAGAGGATTATGGAGTTGTGACTTGTTGAGTGTAATTGGGAGGAGGGACTGCAGTATATGTACCACCCCCAGCTCCAGAGTGACTTGGGGTGGTTTGTACAGGAACATTAGATTGTACCCCCGGAATAGTAGAGGGTTCGGGGTTTGGAACAACAGGGGTATTCAATACCACTGGTGGTGCTGTCTGTTGTTGAGCCTGCATTAGAGTGTGCATAGCACTCAATGTATCTGCCATAGCTCGCAATTGTTGTTCTAAAGAAGAAATCCTCTGTTCATGAGCCTCATTGCTAGTCGAAGGTTCATGATCACCTTCTGCCATGTAAGTGGTAATCATTCGAGGGATAGACGATGAAACAGTTTGCTCTGAATCATCGCTGTAAGAATCAG
Organism: Iris pallida; assembly: GCA_029216955.1. Taxonomy (NCBI): domain Eukaryota; kingdom Viridiplantae; phylum Streptophyta; class Magnoliopsida; order Asparagales; family Iridaceae; genus Iris; species Iris pallida. Next base: position 126,657 of record JANAVB010020597.1, on the reverse strand, counting down.
TATCTTTCCCGGGACTATTTACAGGAGTTAATGCTGGAAAGTTGGACTCTCCAAGGAAATCTTCCGTGATCTCCGGATTATTACTTGGATGAGAAGAAGAAGAGATTCTGGCCAAGGCTCCGGTCCTGGATCGGGTGCCAAGATAAACACCATCTTCAGAATCTGATATAGCGTCAGACCGGATTCTACCCCCAATATTTCTGGAGGTCATGTTGACAAAAGCATAAAGAGGTTCATCTTCATCTGATGTTGGTTCATATTGGATCCGTTCGAAAACAGACCGTCTTTTCGGTGAACAACAACATTGGATGACAACCCGAGGTTGGAAGTCACAACCATGCTTTTCATGGCGAATATGGGCAATGTCATAGCCAGATGGAGTGTCGATTCTCCGTTTGTTTTGTAAATATTCTCGGAGATCTGTAGGGACAGATTGGGAAGTACTGGAAGATAGTTTCTGTGTAGAAACTTGTCTTTTGTTCTTCTGTCTTCTTGGTTCTTGAGTGTATAGAGACCGATTAATTTGAGCCACATAGTTCCTGGCATATTCAACATCAGGGTCTAGTACACTTGTCTCAATTTGATAAGACTTTTTAATACCAGAAGCATAACTGTGGTGATTTTGATTAAGCTTGTTACGAAGATCCGTGGGAGATATGACTTTGGTATCAGTCTTGGATACTTGTAACTTGTCTTTCTCAGATCGAGAAATTTTGAGAGAAGGGAGATGAGTATTATTCCGACTAGGAGTCGATAATAATCTACCTTTAGAGGAATTAGCCAAAAGGCGTTTTCCTTTGTTTGAGCTAGTAAAAGTACTAGTCAAATTAACTCCAGAGGTAAAGACCTCAGAAGTAGAGGAATCGACTAAAGAGCCTTTCTCATTGGTTGGCACAAGATGCGCAAGTTGTGGGGGAATCATTTGTAGGTTCTGTGAAAGAGAACCCCCAGTCTAATTTTGAGAATCAGTCAAAGGACTGTATCTGTCAGCATACGCCGACTTCTTGTTAGCATATGCTGGCTTTTGCTTAGCGTACGCTGCCTTCTTACTCAGAAAGCTGTTGGCATACGCTGGTCTTTGCTCAGTGTATGCTGCCTTCTTGGTAGCATACGCTGGCTTTTGCTTAGCGTATGCTGACTTTACCGCATGCTGCCCTCTGACTGCTGTACGCACAGAGTCATCAATGGCTAAAGAGCCAACTGCTGTCGTAAGAGCAGAAGGAGAAGGGACTTTGACATATCCAGAGATGGTTTTCCTTGGATACACTGACTTGGTTAAAGAACCAATTTTGTCAGCGTGACTAGGGGAAACCATTGTTGCTGTGTTCAGGGAAGCAGAAGTGTGCTTTGTTGAAGTTGAAGATGTGTTCTTGTCAACGTGAGAAGTGACAGGAACATCTCGGGCTGTCGAAGAAGACTTGGGGACATAGACAGAGCGTCCTGTCTTCTTGGCAGCAGGAAGAGCGGAGGAAGCAGTTCGGCCCTCCTTCGCCTTGAGCATTTCTTCGTAAGCAGATTGGTCGAATTGTACGACCATCGTCTTCTTCGTCGAGCCGATCGACGAAGTATCGCATTGAGTTATTGCTATCTCGTTGGAGGAGACAGCTATCCCCAGCAGAGTCGCCAATTTGTTTTCCATAAATAAATTCACTTTATTTATTTTGTATCTGAGAAAATTACAACTGTAGGAATCTAATCTAGAAGACGATTACTTTATCCCTTGGACGATGCGATGAAGAAAACTCGAACTTCGAAGAACTTGGACAGCAACTGGGCAATCTCTCTGTTCTCTCTGAAAATGACCTGTCCTCATGAAGGTGAAGAAACTCTCTTTTATAGAGTTCTGGATAACTGTCCTGAACCATACGCTCAGGTAGTTACTTGACGTGTGCAAAACTGCAGGGACGCGTGGCAAATTCTGACGAAGACACATTGGCGTGCGGTTGAGAGTAGTGGAGCACATTCAGGAGAGATTGATGGCATGAAGGCCACATTGCATAACTTCTGAATAAATGGGTAACTGAGTACAGGACACGTAAGAACGTGTGTTGACTGTACGTTGAAAATCATCCTGGATACAACTGCTGTAGAGTCATACGCTAGCTTTTGAAGAGGAGTCATACGCTGATTTGGACAGCGTAGTGCCATAGGAAATCCATACGCTCACTTTATGGGCAAGGAGTCGTATGGAGATCATATGCTCGCTTGGTTAGCAAGAAATCATGTGAGGTCCATACGCTCACTTGGCTGGGTGAAGAAGGAGTCATGTGAGGTCGATACGCTCACTTGAGAAGTGGCCACATGGCTATCATCAATCTTCTTTGATACGCCATATCTTCCCATAACTGACAAAATCTTCTCGAGCGTCGTGACTGCGGATTTGACGGCTGACAGACTGTCAAAACTGACAGTAATGATGGCTTTTGTATTTTATGAAGGCTGCTGAGTTGTCCTCGTAAAAGACAAAACCGACTCTTCGAAAACCTATACGACGGTTACTTTTCTTGTGACAGCTGTCTTTGCACGAAAGATGAAGTGTCAGATTCATTCCTCATTTAAACATATGCTGTGCTGTCACTTCAGTAAATAATAAAATATTTACTGAGCGTATGGCTTTTGAATGAGCGTACAACTCTGAACTGAACGTATGGCTCTTAACTGAGCGTATAGCCTTGAGCGTATGACTTCTGTTTGAGCGTATGGCTTCAACTGACATCTGTCTTTAAGCGTATGGATGAAAATGACAGCGTGTCATAATTTTCCACATCCTACAATTACAAGCTCTCGATTCTCTCTGATACAATGCTTACATTCTCTCAGAACTTTACAGATTACAATGATCCCGTTCTCGTACATTACATCCCTTTATATACAAAACCAACTCTTGCAATAGACGTCCATCTCTTGGCATCTCTTCTGATTTCTGGCTCCTGGGGATGAGGCTCGGGCTATCGTTTTGGACTATCCTTCTCGATACGTCTTGCACCTGTATGCAGACTGATGGTGGGTCAGTATATCAGCATACTGGTGATTGTGAACAAAGGGCTACATTTGTTTGAAATGATCACTGTTCATTTAGTGAGAAAATATTTTTTGTGATGTGATCTTGCTACTTTTTACCTATGTTCATTTCATGCATACAGAGTCAGTTTACATTCTTTGAAAACATCTTTGAAAAGCCATAATTTATTTTATTTCATTTCAAGCATACAAGGTACTATTTGTTTCTGTGGAGTGCGCAGCGTGTTTCATGAGCCATAATCATTTCTTTTGTTCGAGTAACTCTTAGGATCAATGACAAGCATGATATCATATCTTTCTTTAATGGGACATAGCATTTCTTTGCAACTGATTAATCTCTTCAAGCAATTTATATAGAAACTTAAGCAACACATATATATCACTTTTCAGTGATTCTTACCATAGCCGACGGTCCATCCCTGCACAAGACAAGGATTAGCATAAGCATAATATAGCAACATTCTTATTTCATGTTCACCTCTGCTTCGTTAGCTCATAATAAAACATTCTTGACACATGTAGACTCGATTGGCAGCTGTGACTCTCCGGTTCAGCTCTGCACCAATCAACACTTATCCATATGAGAGTCCATGGAAAATCCCATAATTAGCCGTTGTGACTCTTTGGTTCAGCTCGTCGCTAAGGACTCAGATATCGGCTACCCTTTTAACATGAGTTCTCTTTTACCTCAGGGTGCTCTTAATCTCTCCTAGGCCGAGTGGTTCCAGGCACCCCCAGATACTACCCGAAAAATAAATTTTACTTGTGCACAAGTTGTCCGAGACCAATACATATGCTCTAGCATTTCTATCAGATGAAACAGATTTTGATCAGATCTTTCAAATATACGACACGTTCACTTCGTGCCTTAGCAGATATACTACATGTTTATTTCATGCCTTTGCAGATGTATGACACGTTCATTTCGTGCCTTTTTTCATTTTGGATCACATAGCCAACGGCTTCTCTTTTCTTATCAAACATGGCAATGAGTCCTATTCAGGCAAATTTTATCTTTAGCATGGCAACAGTTCATTTCTTATTATCAGACAACAATCTTTTCTTAGTATGGTAACATGTGATATAAGCATACTGATTTGTACTAGCATTCTTAATGATTTACCATCTTGTTATTAGCGACAACATTCATTCAAAAACTCAGATTCTTATTAGGCGTAAGCGAATCATAAAATGAGTCTTTATCCACTCACCCAAATTACTCGTCTTCTATTGCAGAGCCAGCAATCCGATTTCTCTGTTTATCTAGTGCCTTTGCGGAATGGGACACTACATAATTACCCACCGAGAAGAAGTTTCATCCTCGATACTTAAGGAGAAACTTACGATATCCTTAGCTGAGATAGTCCTCATCCTTCGCCATCATCAATCGATACAATTCTCGATTCAGATCATATCAAAACTCTTGTTCAATAAAGCATCTATCTTAATCAATCAAATTGATAAAACATTTGCCGGCATCATAAAATATTTACGGACTTATTGTATGGAACGTTCATCTCATCGATGATATCAAGCAAATAAGAAAGTTTTGATCAGGAGAACATCTTCGAATTCAGTCGAATCAATTGGCCAGAGGATCGTGTTGCTCTGATACCATTCTGTCACGCCCCGATCCCGCAGAGTCCTTTCGTCCTCGCTTCGAACTCTGTGAGACTGTTCTTCCTCTCTTGGGCGTGATGCAGTGCAAGCCTAAGTTGTGCTTGCACAAGGCCAAGACCTGTAACAAGACAAGTTAGAAAATAAGAAAACTCACTTGTTGCCACGGTTACGTCTAGTATTTACCATCTGACTGGAAGGCAGGTAAATCCTTGGGTGCTACTCCAAAATTTGGCTATACAAAACCAGCTGGGTCAGAACCCAGATGAGTTGGTTTTTATATCAACCCTCTCATCTCAACCCAACCCAAACCAAGCAAAGCCAGGCCAAGTCAAACCAAGGTGAACCAAACCAAGTCAAGATTAAACCAAGACTAGGCTAAGCAAAACAAGTCAAAATACGGATCTCCTGACAAATGTCAGAAATTCGTACATGTATAATAAGAAATACATATAATGGAAAACGGGAGTGATAACTCTACCCACCATAAAGAATTCTGTCCTCGAAATTTAATCAAGAGACTAGAGGTGTCGGGGTAAGCTATACTAACCATAGGCAATCTATTACTAGCAGTTAATCAACCAATCATTCATGCTAGCAAGAAATTAAAAGCATAAGGCATATGGAAGACATTATACCTTATGAGTCAAACAGGTGTGGATATCACGATCGGATATCATCCTCACGTTCCCAAGTTGACTCACCCAAAGAGTGATGACCCCAAGCAACACGGACTAAATTAATAGTCTTGTTCTTGAGTATCTTTTCTATTCAGTCCAATATAGATAAGGGCCTCTCCTCATACGAAAGGTTGGTACCAACAACCAATTTTGAATGATCAAGGATATGGCTTGGATCCGAGATATACCGTCGTAATTGGAATACATGGAATACGTCATGTACCTCATATAATGACGACAGAAGAGCGAGATGATAGGACACATCACCTACTTGCTCTCTCTGAGTTCTGACCTAGCTGGTTTTATGTGGCCAGATTTCAGAGTAACACCATAGGATCTACCTGCCTTCCAGCCAGATGGTGAACACTAGACGTAATCGTGACAACGAGTGTGTTTCTTATTTTGCTCTCACACTCTATTGCAAATTATTCTTTTGAGGCGTTTAACCGCCGAGCATGTGTTAGCTCGTGATGAAACTAAATTTTTGTCTGCTTAAGGACTGTTACATGATTGGCAAATCGTAGGGTTGATCATGTATGACTTAACTCTTGCTAGTCTTCGTATTTTATATGACTAGTTTTATGATCATCTGAATATATAATATTCGGGACGCCTTACTTTGTATGTCTAATGATCTAACATCTTGTAACATTTATTTGCTTGCTTGAGATTGAAACGTTAGGCTTGTTTTGACCGTAAGAGACTGATGGCTTGTAGATAAACTCTCATGCATCTAGACAGTCGTGACCGTATATCGAGGTAGGTTGCACTTCAATGTACATAGCTGGCTGTGTCTGTCTCTCGCTCTCCAGTATTCTGGTTCTGGGGCGTGACACGATTTAAGTGGTGGCCTATGCAGGTCTTGTATATCAAGATGTGTGAGGGTTTTACCGGATAGATGTCTCAATCAGCATTGGCCTTTGATCTCTACTCGTGCCTTCTATTCTTCCTAAATCTTGACCTGGTAATATGCTTAAATCCTTGATCTATCTTGGTCTTTCCTTATTATTCTCCGTGTCATTTCTTCAGTGACATTGTTCCTGGTCCTACAGATCAGCCGGGTGGAGCACAACAAGTGAACCAGTACCAACCTGGGGACCTAGCCCAGAGGGCAGCATCCCGAGTCATGCATTCCGGGGATCCAGAGCCATCAGTTCAGCCAGCCCAGCCTACAGAACCTGACAACAGGGCCCTGATGGGACTGATTTGGGACTTGCTTGTGTCACAAGATCGTCGGGTCGATGCCCTGTAGCTTACAGTACAAGTAGCTATGGGCAGAGTTGGTTACAAGCCTAAGATTGTACATTCTTCAATCCATACCAGCATAAAAAATCTCCACATTCCCTATTCAAGCTTCAATTTGCTCAAAAATGGAATTGACTCAATTATCATGTACTTTTGTTGGAGGTAAAAAAGAGGGACGACAACCACTCACTTTATTAAAGGATTCTATTTGTACAAAACAAAAAAAAAGTGATAGGGCTTGGATTCAGATGAATGAAGGATAGGCACTCAGATCTAAACTATGCTGGAAGGGAAAGTTGCTTAAAAAGTCCTTCTGGATCAGAATTCAGAATGCAAACTCTTTTTTTTGGTCTTCAGCTTCATTCTTTTTTAAGCGTTGATTTAGCGCTTGCTGCTTAGGACGATAGCGTCCCTCTCCTTCTACTGATGTGAGTGCTTCTTTCGAATGTTGCTGCCCTTATGCTGCCGCGTATGGTGCTGGTAGGCCATCATATGTGTGTGGTGCGGCTCTAGTCTGGGAACTTATGCCGACTTAGTAAGTCTGAAGCTGCCCTCAGCTCTTGTTCAGGTATGATGAGCTACCTGGACATTATATCTAATCTCGTAGTGGACAGGCAACTGTTTGCTTCGAAATAGTCTTGCTTGCGGTTCGTGACCTAAGCTACCACTATTTTGAATATAGCTGTTAAAGGAATGCCCAATACCACCCCGCGTGGGGTCTCTTTTTCGGTTTCCAAGAGGTGTCAAACCAGAAAGAAAGATACTGGTCATCCCTTAAGAGATGCCTAAAGAGCACAAAACCAAAACAAGAGATAGAGCTAGGGTTAAAGATGGCACGGTTCCAGTTTGACCGGTTTGATCAGGTGGCAGCTGTCGGTGTACTGGTAACTAGCGTGTGGTGCCTTCTTTTTTCTTCTCTAACGACTGTCGGTCTGCGTGGTCTTGAATAGGGTTTACTTCAGACAGTATTTTACCAGCTGAAGGCAGTTAACATAGGGTGGCTCAAACTTGAGTTTAGAAACTTGGGTACGAGACAAGGACAAGATAAGTTCTGAATCCAATGCTTCGGACTAAGACTTTGAGGCAAGGGGCAAAAATGCTAGACTGAAAGAAATTATTCCGAGAGAATCAAGGAAAGCTTCTTCTCCCTCATCTGCTTCGAATTCAAAGGCAGAGAAAAGGGAAAACTTCACTTAGATCGAATACTGGGATCGGAAAGTCTTTAAAGCAACCGAATCTTCAACCGAAAAAGCAACCTTCCCGTCAAGGGAAGGGCTTACAGCAATACTAAACTACTTGACTGATAGGGATGGGATAGGTGCAAAAGCTATTCGACTTAGCCGAAAAGCTTGGCTCAAAGAAAATAGGAAAGCCGGTTTCTTAGTGTCAGGTTCAGGAAAGTATCTTTAACTTCGAGTTGAAAATGGATTCTTTGGTTTCATTTGATGCGTTGTTCTCTTACTTATTTCAATGTGAACTAGAAAAAAAACCCACGGGGCGGTAAGAATTCCCGATAAAGAAAGGAAGCAAAAACCCGTTTTAGAGCAAATTCTCGGCTCTTCACGCGCGGTTACTCAATCGGTGGATTATGATTGAGCTTAACAAATTAGCTGACCTAGGACCGAACTCTAAATATGCGCATGGCTCATCATAAGACCTTAGCCCGATGTCCTACCCAGAAAAGTCACAGGACAACCTTTCCGAGTTCTAACTTCCAAACGTTTGCTTGCCTACTTCCTATCTGACCTATCAATCAAAGAAATATTCTAGTTTCGCGATACGAGCTTGATTGTCGCTCTGAGACAGTATCTTTCTTTGTTGGGGCTCCCTTCCCTACTGATCATACAACAAATGAATGTGGTTAGAAAGATGGCACATCGATCTTCTGTACCGAAAGGGCTGGACCCTGTTCGTGCTGCAGAACGAAGAAAATCCGCCTTCCTTGGAAAAATCATTCCTGACTCCGAAGTTTCAAAGGAGACTTGGTTGGCGCCTTTTTGCTTGACCTTCTTTTGTTTAGTGACTAGACTCCATCTTGTTGCGCCCTTTCCCTCTGTCGGAATCGCACTTGAGCTTGATCTTGATTTTCCAACCTTTGTAAATGTAAAAAAGAAATCGCTTCCATTGATCAAAGGGGGCATATTCCTTCTGTTCATATGGGATGGTTCTTTTCACTTGGTTCATAAGGCATTCTTCTATGAGGGTGGTCAAGCAAGAAAGGATAATTGATCCTTTTTCGCAGATCACTGGGTACTACTATAGCGGCGGGTGAGTTCTTGTAGATAAAGATGCTAATGAAGCCTGACTTAATGAACGGTTTCTTTCAATCATCGTTGCGTTGTTCTTCCCTTCTCTATGAAGATTCCCTAATGGCTCTTCTTTCCATGTGGGGACTTCCCAGCCAAGCATTCCTCCCCGTGGAAGCCGAACCATATCTGAATCCACAAAACGAGTTAGCTTCATGGATGCACACCGTCCTCTTTCTTTACTTGATGGGGAAAGAACATCTGAACAAGGAGTCTTTGACTTTCCTACTGAAGTGAAGGACCTCGCCCTATAGTATAGAAGACAGCACTTTTGAGTTGGAGATTCCCGAGTTTGTTGTTGGATCAGTCGTAGTTGAGTTTTGTTCACAACCGTCTCCGACTAAGTCACCATTTTCCCTACCGATAATGACTTTCCCCGAAGTCTGCCTCTGCGCTGAATACGAGCATTTGAAGAATAAGTGTTCACTCCCTACGGTCGCCTCGGCTGGCTGAGATAGAACGGGGATTTGCATGCCCCTTTTTACTTTATGAGTTGGTAGTTTTCCAAGGATTGCATCCCACGCACAAAATGAATGCTTAGGAATGACATTCTTATTCCAAACTATTTTGGTACCAGTTCACCTTTCTATTTTCATGTCGAATCAGGTTCCAAGCTTATTTGACACTAAATTGCCCATTAGCTTAAGGTTTCCACATTACCAAATCCATATTATTGACCAGGATCTTCGTTTGATTGATGAGGGGCCATAGGTCCATCATGTCTGCTGAAGTTGGAGGGGGGACACTTTTCATTATTAATAAGTTGACTGACCTTAGTATCCTTAGACCCAGGTCGTACCGTATTCTATCTCCTACCATATTACGCGACCCTGTTTAAGCCAAGGGATCAGACCACAAATTAGTTGTCCGCCTCTGAGAGCGAAGTAGTTGGAAGTGAACGTAGTCTAGCTTAAAAGACGATCTAGAAACCATGACTACAAGGCTTAATTGTTTGAACAACTCATGTATCTGAAGCAATGCGACCGGAGGGAGGTGAGGCGAGATATATTGAAGTGAGGCTTTAGCAGTGAGAAGGGAGTTAGTGATGCGACGAAAGGTTAGAGCCTTAGATGAGGGTTAGAGAGTGGACTGGTTCTCCTACTACAATGAGGGGATACGATAGCTCCAGGTTAGAGGGATAGACTCATACACTAGCACGAGTGGCTCTTTGACAACGTCATGGTAGGAAACGTCATGGAAGCTCTCAATTGTCCTTATCGCACTTTTTATGATGCGTTCCCCCAGACAATCCCGCTGGATGAACAAAAATGTTTGCACACATGGAACTTTCATGAGCTCGTTATTGCAACGGTAGACAATGGATCCCGAGCTTCAACCATCAGGCAAGGAGTAATTTTGGGATGCACAAGAGCAAGTCCTGGAAGGGCCATCACAGAATGGAAGGATGAAGGCCCTCATGATCATGGTTTCGAGTTTGATCATAGTGATAATGACGCACAATGCAATCAAATAAAACTACGAAAAGTGGACGGTGTATAACGAGGTCAAAGGAGCAAGCACCCCAGATGTAGGAAGAATTAGGACCCGAACTGGCCAAATAGTCGATCGAATGATTTAGTAAAGCGGATTTCCCCGCCATCATCTTTTTTTAATTTCTCATGATTAATCACTTTTGTCAGTTCGAACTTTGCTTTGCAAAATGTTTCCAGTTTCTAAATCGAGTAGTAGGTCAGATAACGCAAAATCAGAAGTAGTGGTGGGATGACTCCGTAGTTAGTTTTAAATAAATCAAGTCCTTCTGCAACCTGTAGTAATGTAAAACATCAGACATATCAAGGCCAAGCGATGGAGACGGCTATAGAAGGCGTTCGTAATATGCGTAATATGTTATCCTACGACGACTTTGAGAACTACTATCGTTTCATAAAAAAGTGAAGAATGCATTAGGGAAATACTTTCAATGAGTCCGAGCTGGCTGAACTCGAATCCCGTTTTTCTTTTTCCCATAGGCGGATCTACCGCTACCGCTACCCCTACGTTTATTGTACTTTCTCTGACTGCTCTAGAGATAGGGATGAAACTATGGTGGGTCATGTTCCCAGATCAACTAATCAATTGCCGTTGGGCTTTCCTCACTTCGCTCGCCTTGAATCCTTGAAGTTTCCTTCTTAGGTAAGATGTATTAGAGAATGTATCTCCATAGTGTCCTTTGCAGTTATGATTAACGGATCTCCTTCTAGCTTCTTTAGGGGGGCTGCGGTTTGAGACAGGTGTCTCTTAGAGCCTATCTTTTTACCCTAGTCATGGAAATATTCAGCCAGCTTTAGAACAGGGAAGTAAACAACAACCTGGTCACCCATTCAAGAAGATTTCATAAACTATGTTTCTCAAAAAAGATATGCTGATTATGTGCTCATTTTTGCAGATAGCTCCGTACGTAATGCATTGGCCATCAACCAAGTGCTGAATGAGTTTCACAAATGGGCATGTATTGGGATTAAGAAAGCCAAATGTTCCTTATCATTCTCGGCTACCAGTTATAGGTTCAAACGGAAAATCATTCGTACTCTTGGATTCCATGAGGTGCAGCTCCCTCTCTAATACTAGGGATTGTCCCTAGTATATTGAGACACACCGGTTGTCTCCCCCTCTTGGACAAGTTCAATCGCCGAAGACGCAATTGGAAAGAAAGACTGCAGTCATATGCCGGAAGAATGGAGCTCATCTCCTCAGTGCTTGCAAGCCTTCACATCTATTGGTCGTCCGTTTTTAGGCTTCCGGAGAAGATCTGGAAATCCATTTCATTGAGCATTCGAGATTTTTTTTTTGTCAGGCCCCGAACCCACCTATAAGATCCATATGATCAACTGGTCATTTGTATACCGAAGTATGAAGGTGGATGGGGTTTAAGAACTATTGAGGGCTGGAATAGGACTGCCATGTGAAAGCTTTTCTGGAGAGTAGTTAATGATAATGGGTCCATTTGGACTCAATGGGTTTATTTTATATATCTAAGTAGACATTCTATTTGGTCCATCCGACTCCTCTTGGTCTTGGATGAGTATATTGTCGACAAGGGAAGATGTAGCTAATGCTATAAAGTATCATATTTGTAATGGCGAAAGCACGAAGCCGTGGCATTGTTTGTGGCTTAGAAATGGCCCGATCAGCTACAGGTACGAGGTCAATGTTCTAATGGAAACAAAGATTCTGGACCATGCTCTAGTGTTACTCCCAGTTTTCAGAAACAGGGATATTTTTGTCCTTTTTCATTTTAGAATATTTTTGAAATTATTTATTTATTTATAATATTGTTTTGGGGTTATTTGAGTCGGGTTCGAATTTCAGCTCAATCCGACTCGAAACGGAGATCCGGGGTAGTTTTGACTCTAGTGGACCCACCCATTAGTTAGGCATGGCCCACATAATAATATTTTTGGTTAGTGTGTTAGAGTAAATTTTCATGGATATGTTTAGTTAATTAGAGCATTTAAAACTAGACTAATTTAGCCTCAACCTAAGCCATTTCCTATTTAATTCAATTAGAGAGAGTGGGGGGCATTTTAGACATTGTAAAATAGGTCCAAATCAGCCCATTAGGGTCGGCCAAGTAAAGGGGGGGGGATAGGCTCAAGCCCCTTTGATATTTTCCATTCCTTTCCATTCCACTTTCTCTCTCTTGTTCTTCCCCAAATTTCTTGAGAGCAAATCCCTATCATTTCTCCACCAAATCAATCCCTTCTACCACCAAATCTTCTTCTTTTCTTCTCTACTCCATGAAAGGAAGGAGCTAGCCAAGTTTGGGAGGATTCGGAGCTCGTTCGTGTCCTTTTGGAATCTCTACGTGTCGGTGTCGTGTCGGAAGGCCTTTTCCTTTGAATCTCTCCCGGAAGGTATAATCTCTCCTCTAATCCACCCCAACATGCATATAGGATTATTTTGAACCCATAGGAATGACTCCCTTGGTTGTATCTCCATTTGTGTCCATTTCGTGTCCATTTGGAGGTCATAGGAGTGTCCTTTGTGTAGGCTTGTGTCCTAGTGAGAAAATTCCTATTGGACACTTGTTTTAAATATATATATATATATTGTGTGAACGTTAATTATATGTTAATTCTCAGATTTGTATTGTCTAGATATGAGTTTTACTATGTATCATATTGTATCATATTATAGAATCTATATATGTATATATATATATATATATATATATATATATATATATATATATATATATATATATATATATATATATATATATATGTATATATATTATTCTATATATATATATATATATATATATATATATATAATATATATATATATATATATATATATATAGATATATATATATATATATATATATATATATATGTATGTATGTGTGTGTATATATATATATATATATATATATATATATATATATATATATATATATATATATATATATATATATATATATATATATATATATATATATTTTATATTATGGCTCATATATATATATATATATATTATTCTTTCTATATATATATATATATATATATATATATATATATATATATATATATATATATATATATATATATATATATTATTCTTTCTATATATATTATTCTTTCTATATATATATATATATATATATATATATATATATATATATATATATATATATATATATATATATATATTATTCTTTCTATATATATATATATTAAAAAAAATATATATATATATATATATATATATATATATATATATATATATATATATATTTATATATATATATTATTCTTTCTATATATATATATATTTTATATATATATATATATATATATATATATATATATATATATATATATATATATATATATATATATATATATATATATATACTATGGTGGTGTGTGATTTTGTGTTTGGTATGGGGTATGGAGTGGTTCGGCCAAATAGAAATTAGAGTGTGTCTATGGGTGTTGTTGAGGGAAGAGTTGGATATGTGGTTGTTGTGTTAGTTTAGAGAAGTTAGAGTGAGTGGTGTAGTGAGAATGTTTGAGTGTTTGTGTGATAGAGAGTTAGAGAGATGAGTGGGGATTGGAGAGTGTGAGAAAAAGGGGGGGGACACTTGAAAACAGCAGCCATGACAGGGCATTCCAGCCTATATATAGCCACCCCAAACCTGTCCTTTTTAGCTCCATTTCAGCCCAAGTGGCAGCAGCAGTAACAGGCCAATATCAGTCCCTAACCACCATGGTACACCCCTATATCAGTCTACCAAAACACTCCCATAGCAGCAGTATACACAGCCTTCATAGTTGTCCCCAAGTGCCCCCTAAAACCTGTCATTGAACCACCTAAAACAGCCCACATGGCAGCCATGAATACCCCACTTACCAGTCCACAAATCAGTCCCAAAATCACCCTAAACAGCCCCTCTATTCAGTCCTCAAACCCCCCACAATCAGCCCTTTGTTAGCACCCTTAACCACCCTTACACAGGTCTAATCCAGCCCCAACACACCCCGTAAAACCTGATACAAATCAGCCTAAACAGTCCCATTAGCAGCCCCTTGTTCAGCCCTAGGACAGCCCCACGTACAGTCCATTATTAACCCCACATATAAGCCCCTATATTCAGCCCTTGTTTAGCCTACATTAGCCCCTAAACTCAGCCATAAACCTGTCCAAAATAGGCCATTAAAACAGCCCCTTACATGTTCTAAATGGACAGCCCTATACACCTGTGTGTGAGCCTATGTGTTTGTGTGTGTGTGTGAACCTATACTCATGTATGTGAACGAGCTATTGGATATGTGTGTGTGTCTAGATATGGGAATAAAGGTAAGTAAATATGTATGTAGCCCTATACCATATGTGTGTGAGCTTAGAATTGTGTGTATGTGTGGGTATATATATATATATGTGTGTCTATAGGGAGTATCATGTAGGTGAGTGAGTGAGTATAGGGAATAGATATATATATATAGCTAGTATCCTATAGGTGTTAGCCTATATGTGAACCTATAGGTAGAGCCTATATGTGACCATATGTGAGTGAGAGGGTGAGTGAGTTGGTGTGTATGTGAGTGTTTGGGTACATGTGAGAATGGTACAAGGGTAAAGGTAGGTAATGGGTAAATGACTAACATGTGATCCAAAATAGATTAGATACCTAGGAAACCTCTGTATCTTGGTAGGTAACCCTTAGATAGGATAGTATCTAACTACCCTAGGGAGCCTAGGCTAGTATCTTGGGTATTAGCGGGGTTTCCTTTGTATTGGCCAAGGTATCGGGATTTACCTTAGTAAGGGTAATGTGGGTTTTACCTAGAAATAGGGTATTTGAGTCTGGAGTCTAAGATATGGTTAGAACTTGGTTCCCTTGGTTGGTAATGATCAAATATAGTGCTCCTAGACTAGTTTTGACTTCGGTTGACCATTTTGACCAAAAGTCAACAAAAGTCAACCGAGAGTCAAACTTAGCCTTTAAGCGACTAGATTTGGCCAAAACCAAACCAGAGTTGACCAGTTGACTGAAAGTCAATAGTTGGTCAACATTAGACTAGTTTGACCTAGGGTTGACCTAGAGTTGACCAAAGTTGACCAGGGTTGACCAGTTGACCAAAAGTCAACTGTAAGTCAACCTTTGACCCCGTTTGACCTAGTTTGTCTTGGAATGACTCCCAGTGACCTGGTATGACCTAGTATGAGTTAGTTTGACCTAGATTGACCTAGTTTGACTTAGACTTGCATTTATGACTTAAATTAGTTTCCTTTTCATTATGAAACCCTGTTTGACTCATAGTATCTTATTTTAGGTCTGTGATTACTCTGAGCGTCTGTTCACCTTATCGGCTCAGGACCACAGGCGAGTACATTCACTGATAGTTTTCATTGTCTTGATATCTACTATATCCGATTCAGTTGTAGTGTCTTACTTGATTCTCGACACGATAGTTCACGGACTAGTATACGTCGGATCCTGTCATGAGATGTTATTCTCGGATTTTCCTTGGTATATTGGTGTGTGATATCCATGTTTTATGTACTTATATAGACATTGATTTGAGAGTAGGCTGATCACCTGCTTTTGAATCCGTGTCATGACGTGCCATGTCCGGATCCATGATACTATTCGGGGATGGGGGAATTATTAGGGGTTATGTGATCAAAGCCTCCATGTTACTATTTTGCTAGCGCCACCCTTACCTCACGTAGGGTGTAGCAGATACCCCATGTCCATGTTATCCAGGTTGGCCGGCATGACCCTTTCAAATTTTTATGTGATTGTCGGGCCAAGTGGATAACCCTACCATGATTTCCTAGCCGATCACATAGCGCTCTAATAATTCAAGTCATATTTTTTTATTTATTTATCCTAGGAGGCTAAGTTCTGTTCGGAAGAAGGGTTACAACTGTAACTCCACTTCCCGGTTTTTAAGGAAAATAAATTTGATTGCTAATAATTAAATTGTTATTATTAAGTTTTAAATAATAAATTAGTTTTAATTTATAAACTTGGTAATTTAGTTTTGGAGGGAATTAATTTTGGACCACTTTTCAAATTTGAAAAGTTGTTGTAACAACGTTGGGCCCACCATGTGAGTTTTAAACTATTTTTTTATAATTTCCCGTAATTATGAAAAAGCAGAGGGTTTTATAGCAATTAATTCGTAGCGGGGGGGGTCCTTTGCAAAACTTCTTAGCGGGAGGGGTAAAGTGCAAATTGCCCTTTTTCCATTACATAATCCAGTTGGCAGGAGAGAGAAAAGTACTCTCTTCCTCCAACGTTTCTTTTCTGAGCGATTTGGAAGAGGATTTTTCCAGAAGAACTCGGGAGCCGTAACCCTAGTTTCGATCTCCTCGGTGATGGCGACCGGGGTAGAGACGACGACGACGAAGGCTTGAAGACGGCGACGACGGCTTGAAGACGACAGCGGGTGGCGTCCAGTTCTCCAGTGGTCCTCGTCGGCAGTGCCAATTGCTCCGGCGAGTCACGTTCTTTTCGGTGGACTTCGAGAGTAGGAGTGGTGAGTCCTCTGACCGTCCCTGTCCTTTTGTTCTTCTCGGGATCGAGAGATCTGATAATTTTGATCTCAATTTTAGATCGAACGATTCAATCTCGACATCCTTCTGTCCTGTCGATCTCGAGATGGTGATTTTTCGATTTCTCTGTGAATTGTTCCTTTTGATTTTAGTATGATCGAATATTCTCGATCTAGAATTTCAGATCAAAAAGTGATCCAATATCCTTCTCGAAGAAGTGAACGGTCTGTCCGAGCATCAATTTGAGCTGGTGAGCTGTTTAAACTATTGACCCTTGAGTATACTCTCAGAATGATGTTCTAATCGAATGTTTAATTCTTCTAGTTTTCGTTGGTGTTGTCGTGATTGATCCTGAGTTGGAGAAAGAATTGTCGAGTGTTGAGATCGATTGTGTTGAAGTCGGGAATCACGGTTTTGTTCTGAGAAATCTTTCAGGTAAATCCTCCAATCATATTACTCTGTTTAAATTGCTTTTGGGAAGGGGTAATGTCGGCTGTATTTTTGTGTCCAGTGGTTCGTGTTGCCTGTGTTCGTAAATCCGCTGGAGTCATGGTTCGTGTCTGAGTTTTTTCGAAACCAAGTTTTGCTCGTGTTCAGACTGTGTGTGTGTGTGTGTGTTGCTGATTCTGGAGTAGGAATTGGAGAGTAGCAGGGAGCAGCCGTACCAGTTGATCTTGATTTGAGTTTTGGTTATGCGATTGAAATTCTTTTAATTATTTATGTTTTAGCTGATGAATTGTATCAAATCCTATGTTGAGATTTGAAGGATTCTTAAACTCTGTTATGGAGTTGGAAGCTAATATGTACCTAATTTCAGTGATAATAATTTGGGTCTGGATTATATGATAATTTGTGGGTTCAGTGTGTAGTTAAACTGTCTTTTACAATTGCAGTCATGTTATACTAATAAATGATTTCCAGTTCAGTTTCAATTGCAATATGAGCATTGGTAAACCTGGGCATTATCTGGGTGTATTTTGCTTCGAGAGCATGATATGAACTAATTTCTGTATTAGTTTCAAACCATATTACTGCCATCTTTGCACTGTTCTGGCTTTTGACCTGAGCAATATTCCTAAGTAATACCAAGTGAACAGAGTATATATATTCTGATTTGAGATTTCTTGTGAATTCTGGAATAGAGTATACCTTCTGATTTGAGATTTCATGCCATGTGAATTCTGGAATAGAATATATATTCTAATTTGAGAATTCATCTCATGTGAAATCTGGAACTTGGGACTGAAGTTTCATGTGAATGAGACATTGATCTCAGGACTGAAGCTTCATGTGATTGAGAAACTGATCTCAACCTGAGAAATAAGATCTCAGTTAAACCTGAGGTTTAAGATCTCAGTTAAACCTGAGGTTTAAGATCTCAGTTAAACCTGAGGTTTGAAATCTCAGATTTAAATCTGAGATAGGAGTTCAGAACCTGAATGAAGTCCAAAGACAATGCAGTATAACTGAGTTGTAATCATTTTTGATATAATGGTAATTTGATATTCATATAGTTTGGGAATTGAGTTCTCATTAACTCGAGTTATATGTACATTGTCTTGACTAAATGAAGGGACTGGAAATAAGGTATAGTTATTCCTTAGATTTATTGTCCAAACCAAATGTTGATGATTTTATAGTATTAGATTGACTAGTGGTATTGAAGTATAGTTGTAGAAGTCTAATGATGGATAAAGGGCTTAAACCCAATATCATAGTGTAGTTGGCATGTTAGAACTGTAAAACACCAATTAAATATTGATTAGTTTTTTAACCCACTTGTACAAATTATAAATTCAAGAAGACATCCAGTTCCTGATTACCAGTACTTTCCGGAGCCAGGCAAGTACTTTTCTACGGTCTTGTGCATTTACATTCCTGTACCCTTTCTTGTGACACGTCATAGCACGACATCATGTACTCATGTATTCCTGTACCCTTGTCCTTGTACTTATTAGTGTCGGGTGGGGAAATACACTAGCCATGTGACCAATCCCGGTTACTATATATTCCTGTACCTAGCTTAGGTCGTGCACTGTGCACGCGGGTCCTAAGTCGTACCATATTCATGTACTCCTGTGCATGCTCCTGTACTTACCCCAGCCGGTCACATGGACTAGATGTATTTCGATATTGTGCACTTGTCATGTCTGGTACTTCAGGATTATAGTTTCATCCCTGTACTTTACATGTTCCTGTACTTTATATTCATGTACTATAGTTCCTGTACTTATTCCATGTACTACTTTCCTGTACTTTTATGTTCATTCCTGTATTTCATTTCCTGTACTCCTGTACCCTGTTCATATCATGTTCATGTTTCATTACCTAGAACTGTACTTTGCTCCGCTCCTGAATAGGATATATTGCAGGTATGCTTGCAGGACATTGTTCTACTCTATGGGCCAGAGCCCGGGATTTAGCTGAGCAGGATTAGGCTTAGCTTGAGGCTTCAGGTTTAGATTACTTAGCTTTACTTTGAGATATTGACTTTAGAGTTCATAGCACTTTTCATTCCTGTTGATTCTGGTACATTATGATATCTGGATTTGTGGATTATGGTGATCATTCTGGGATACGTTTTTAGATGCTGTGATTCTATACTTTCTTGTTTATCTGGTTAGTTTTCCCTAGCTTGGTACAGCTTACTTTGTTGTGTTTAACGACAAAGGCTGGGCGTGTCCGACTCGTGTCCGATTATTCGGGAGCGGATCGTGACATGTTTTTAGTGGTGGCCCATGCAGGTCTATCCTAATGGTACCTAGGTCTTAGCGTACTATTAGGGGACTTGATTAACTAGGAAAACTTGATCACAGCATAGGAAAAAATCAAAAAATATGGGTATATCAGGTATATCAGGTATATTGATATTTTATAAACACTTGTTGTATTTAGGTCTAGGTTATTTTAACAGTTTTCTGTTTTTCAGATAGTTCAAAAGCATGCGACACCGGAACAGTCGATCCACCTGCACTTGAAGATTTCGAGCTTCCACTACCTTCTATCACACTACTATCCCCATGGGTAGTACGTAGTTGACGGAGACGTTGAAGAGTCCCTTGACAACCAGAAGGAGCAGGCCATCCTTTCCAAGTCAGACTTGTGGATACATTTCCCGAGCTAGAGAGGACTTCTGACTTCCAGACTCTCAGACCTTGGATTTTTCCGACACCGAGCGCATATCTTGCACCAAGAAGCAGATCGAGAACCTGGAGTCGCCACTGAAGATTATCCAAGATTTGGAGGATCCGACTCCTCTGAAGACTAAAGCCACTAGCCAGGAGATCCAGAATATATCACAGACAATGGAACGAGACGGGAAGCTAAAGCACATGAGAGACCTGAAGACTTATGACGAAGACAGCAACTACCCTGGACCGCAAAGCGTCACAACACTCAGTCAGCATTCTTCGGCCACATCACTAGTCGCATCATCAGGAGCAGATCTCAGCAGCCAGCACACCAGCAGCCGTATTTTTCTGTAAGAGTCCTGCATTTTAGCCCCAACAGGAGAGACGACGACCACTTGCAATTTCTGCCGTCGGTCAGGTCATCACTACAAAGAGTGCCACAAAAGACGGAGGCTATGTTTATTCTGCGGATCGTCTGTCCACCAAGTCAAGGATTGTCCAACGACCATGGATCAAACTGCCCAAGGACAAGCACCAGGAGTATCAGGACTACAACAAGGGGACCAACCTCTTCAGATTCAGCAACCATATGGAGCATTACCGCATGGATCAGTCTACGTCAGGACAGTTGAATAAGTTGAAGTGATTTCAGACAATCATAAGTTTTCGAGTACTGTCGAGACTTGTCCTAAATTCTTCATGTTGTGACCTCTTGAGTTGCTTCGTTGATGATTGTTGGAAAATGGATATAGTGCACAGAATAGTCGGTGACATATTATTATTGAGTCACGGAGCCAAAAGTCCACTGCAGTCAGATACATACTGGCGGGGTAGGGATTCTAAGCAAAGTGATTTCAGATACCAACATGTTCTTGGATATCCTGGAGATTATATTTCCTTTCATATGATTATTGGTTTTCGAGAATAACGAATCCTGGCATGTTCACCCTGATTTGATACTAATATCTCCTGAGTATTTCGTACGTTCCTAAATCAACCCTTGCTAAATTTTCCTTCTAACATTTTATCGTTAGATCATTGAATTCCTCAAAATTGTATATTACCAGATTGTGATTCCGTACTTCGTTTGTGATTTGTCTAAACTTCGATCTTAAGTCATGTCCATCTGACCATGATTTCCTATTTTGTCCTAGTCCACTTTTGATCATACTTAATAGTTGTATCGTCATAAATTTGCTCCTCTAAGTTGTAATTGAACTTTATTCTATCTCGTGCCTATTTGATTCTTAAACATTGTTAGATCGTGTTATTCCAACTTCTTGTGTATAATTATAGTACTTGGTTTCAAGGCTCAAGGCGTCGCAGAGTTGCACAGGATCGACAGAAGCACTGGGCGGATAGCAACAGACGACCACTGGGGTTCGCAGTTGGAAGCAGAGTATTCCTGAAGATCTCGCCGACTAGAGGCATCATCAGATTTGGCAGAGGCAGAAAGCTCAGTCCGAGATTCATCGGACCTTTCGACGTAACGGCGCGGATTGGCGAGGTGGCGTACCGATTAGCGCTTCCAGCTAGCTTGGAGGAAGTACATGATGTCTTTCACGTGTCTCAGCTCCGACGCTACATTCCAGACCCGAGCCATGTGGTGACTATTTCGAGCTGGAGGTGGGCCCGAGATTAACCTACGAGGAGCATCCAGTGGAGATCCTCGATCGGAGGGAGAAGCGCTTGCAGAACCAGACTATTTCTCTTGTTCGCGTCATGTGGAGACACTACTCTCCGGGAGAGTCCACATGGGAGCGCGAGGACGAGATGCGGGAGCTCTATCCCACTCTGTTTGATTGATTTGATTGTACTCTATTTTATGGAATTCTATTTTCAATAATAATTGGTGTTGGGTCTTTTGTGAATTACGGAGATTTATTTTTGGTCCTTTGAATTTCGAGGACGAAATTTTTAAGGAGGGGAGATTTGTAACTCCACTTCCCGGTTTTTAAGGAAAATAAATTTGATTGCTAATAATTAAATTGTTATTATTAAGTTTTAAATAATAAATTAGTTTTAATTTATAAACTTGGTAATTTAGTTTTGGAGGGAATTAATTTTGGACCACTTTTCAAATTTGAAAAGTTGTTGTAACAACTTTGGGCCCACCATGTGAGTTTTAAACTATTTTTTATAATTTCCTGCAATTATGAAAAAGCAGAGGGTTTTATAGCAATTAATTCGTAGCGGGGGGGGGATCCTTTGCAAAACTTCTTAGCGGGAGGGGTAAAGTGCAAATTTCACTTTTTTCCATTACATAATCCGGTTGGCATGAGAGAGAAAAGTATTCTCTTCCTCCAACGTTTCTTTTCTGAGCGATTTGGGAGAGGATTTTTCCAGAAGAACTCGGGAGCCCTAACCCTAGTTTCGATCTCCTCGGTGATGGCGACCGGGGTAGAGACGACGATGACGAAGGCTTGAAGACGGCGACGACGGCTTGAAGACGACAGCGGGTGGCGTCCAGTTCTCCAGTGGTCCTCGTCGGCAGTGCCAATTGCTCCGGCGAGTCACGTTCTTTCCGGTGGACTTCGAGAGTAGGAGTGGTGAGTCCTCTGACCGTCCATGTCCTTTTGTTCTTCTCGGGATCGAGAGATCTGATAATTTTGATCTCAATTTTAGATCGAACGATTCAATCTCGACATCCTTGTGTCCTGTCGATCTCGAGATAGTGAGTTTTCGATTTCTCTGTGAATTGTTCCTTTTGATTTTAGTATGATCGAATATTCTCGATCTAGAATTTCAGATCAAAAAGTGATCCAATATCCTTCTCGAAGAAGTGAACGGTCTGTCCGAGCATCAATTTGAGCTGGTGAGCTGTTTAAACTATTGACCCTTGAGTATACTCTCAAAATGATGTTCTAATCGAATGTTTAATTCTTCTAGTTTTCGTTGGTGTTGTCGTGATTGATCCCGGGTTGGAGAAAGAATTGTCGAGTGTTGAGATCGATTGTGTTGAAGTCGGGAATCGCGGTTTTGTTCTGAGAAATCTTTCAGGTAAATCCTCCAATCATATTACTCTGTTTAAATTGCTTTTGGGAAGGGGTAATGTCGGCTGTATTTTTGTGTCCAGTGATTCGTGTTGCCTGTGTTCGTAAATCCGCTGGAGTCATGGTTCGTGTCTGAGTTTGTTCGAAACCAAGTTTTGCTCGTGTTCAGACTGTGTGTGTGTGTGTTGCTGATCCTGGAGTAGGAATTGGAGAGTAGCAGGGAGCAGCCGTACCAGTTGATCTTGATTTGAGTTTTGGTTATGCGATTGAAATTCTTTTGATTATTTATGTTTTAGCTGATGAATTGTATCAAATCCTATGTTGAGATTTGAAGGATTTTTAAACTTTGTTATGGAGTTGGAAGCTAATATGTACCTAATTTCAGTGATAATAATTTGGGTCTGGATTGTATGATAATTTGTGGGTTCAGTGTGTAGTTAAACTGTCTTTTACAATTGTAGTCATGTTATACTAATAAATGATTTCCAGTTCAGTTTCAATTGCAATATGAGTATTGGTAAACCTGGGCATTATCTGGGTGTATTTTGCTTCGAGAGCATTATATGAACTAATTTCTGTATTAGTTTCAAACCATATTACTGCCATCTTTGCACTGTTCTGGCTATTTGACCTGAGCAATATTCCTAAGTAATACCAAGTGAACAGAGTATATATATTCTGATTTGAGATTTCTTGTGAATTCTGGAATAGAGTATACCTTCTGATTTGAGATTTCATGCCATGTGAATTCTGGAATAGAATATATATTCTAATTTGAGAATTCATCTCATGTGAAATCTGGAACTTGGGACTGAAGTTTCATGTGAATGAGACATTGATCTCAGGACTGAAGCTTCATGTGATTGAGAAACTGATCTCAACGTGAGAAATAAGATCTCAGTTAAACCTGAGGTTTAAGATCTCAGTTAAACCTGAGGTTTGAAATCTCAGATTTAAATCTGAGATAGGAGTTCAGAACCTGAATGAAGTCCAAAGACAATGCAGTATAACTGAGCTGTAATCATTTTTGATATAATGGTAATTTGATATTCATATAGTTTGGGAATTGAGTTCTCATTAACTCGAGTTATATGTACATTGTCTTGACTAAATGAAGGGACTGGAAATGAGGTATAGTTATTCCTTAGATTTATTGTCCAAACCAAATGTTGATGATTTTATAGTATTAGATTGACTAGTGGTATTGAAGTATAGTTGTAGAAGTCTAATGATGGATAAAGGGCTTAAACCCAATATCATAGTGTAGTTGGCATGTTAGAACTGTAAAACACCAATTAGATCTTGATTAGTTTTTTAACCTACTTGTACAAATTATAAATTCAGGAAGACATCCAGTTCCTGATTACCAGTACTTTTCGGAGCCAGGCAAGTACTTTTCTACGGTCTTGTGCATTTACATTCCTGTACCCTTTCTTGTGACACGTCATAGCACGACATCATGTACTCCTTTATTCTTGTACCCTTGTCCTTGTACTTATTAGTGTCGGGTGGAGAAATACACTAGCCATGTGACCAATCCCGGTTACTATATATTCCTGTACCTAGCTTAGGCCGCGCACTGTGCACGCGGGTCCTAAGTCGTACCATATTCATGTACTCCTGTGCATGCTCCTGTACTTACCCCAGCCGGTCACATGGACTAGATGTATTTCGATATTGTGCACTTATCATGTCTGGTACTTCAGGATTGTAGTTTCATTCCTGTACTTTACATGTTCCTGTACTTTACATTCATGTACTATAGTTCCTGTACTTATTCCATGTACTACTTTCTTGTACTTTTATGTTCATTCCTGTATTTCATTTCCTGTACTCATGTACCCTGTTCATATCATGTTCATGTTTCATTACCTAGAACTGTACTTTGCTCCGCTTCTGAATATGATATGTTGTAGGTATGCTTGCAGGACATTGTTCTACTCTATGGGCCAGAGCCCAGGATTTAGCTGAGCAGGATGAGGCTTAGCTTGAGGCTTCAGGTTTAGATTACTTAGCTTTACTTTGAGATATTGACTTTAGAGTTCATAGCACTTTTTATTCCTGTTGATTCTGGTACATTATGATATCTGGATTTGTGGATTATGGTGATCATTCTGGGATACGTTTTTAGATGCTGTGATTCTATACTTTCATGTTTATCTGGTTAGTTTTCCCTAGCTTGGTACAGCTTACTTTGTTGTGTTTAACGACAAAGGCTGGGCGTGTCCGACTCGTGTCCGATTATTCGGGAGCGGGTCGTGACATGAACACCGGTCCTTGTTTGGTTTAAGGATTGTAACTCGGCTTCCGAATAGTTCCTAAGCAATCCTACATATATATTGTCGTCATATTCAGTACTCACATCTATTATACATTTCTTGCTGATTTTACCCTGTATTTCACATATCTTTGTCTTGTATTTCATTACACTGTCTCTTATAGTATTTGTCAATTCATATGGAACTGCTGTTGGTGTTTGTACTTGCTCATTTTCCTGACAGGATACAGTTGACAATTTTACAGATGATTCAGAGGCTGATTGCCCGACCTATTATGGGGACGGGTTAGATGGAGTAGACTTGGACCGTGGCTTGTTAGTAGAGCCACTAGACTTTGCTCACCTTGAGTAGTGTAGTTTAGTTAGGTTTGCCTGGCATGCGAGCCAGCTAGTACTTTTCAGACTGTAGTATTATATTATATTCTGTGATGTTATGTTTAGTCTTGGACTTGTGTGGATCTCGAACTTATTTCCTGCTTCATCTATCATATTTCTTTTCCATGCTATCTACCTTAGTTTTACATTTGTGATTGAGACTGTATTGCTATGTCACCTCCATTCGGAGTGTATATACTGTACATGTACCTTTATATGTTTAGTTGTAGTATTTATAGATGACCTAGACAGCATTCTACCGTGGATGCTGCGGCATAGGCTGGACGTAACCACGTACTCGTGCCCCTAATCAGGGTGCGGGTCGTGACACGTTTTTATGGTAGCCCATGCAGGTCAGAGTCGCAATTAGTGCGATCTCGTAATGGTGCTCGACTTAGAGTGCTAACTACGAGCCTGCGACTAGGACGTAGGATCTAAGGTATGATAGGAGTTACTCAATCACATTTTAGGAAAATTCTGATCTTTTGATTACCATGACAACTCTTCTTGCATTTGAATTCAATTGTCCTCCCTTGATAATATCTTCTCATGTGCCATATTGATCTCTTGGGTTCAATTCGTCTTCAGGATGACGGTGACTCGTTCTCAGGCAGCAGGGCCGAGTACAGTTCCAGAGAGGTCAGATCCGGGAGGTCTACCACCTTCGGCTACGGGAGTAGCAGTCGAGAGAGCAGTAGCCTCAGTTCCTGCCCTTCAGGCAGGAGTAGCAGCGGCAGTTCCTGGAGGTCTTCCACCTTCAGCTGAGGGAGCTGCAGTTCAGGGAGCTGCCACCTCAGTCCCTGCCCTTTATGCGGGAGCAGCAGCGACGGTTTCAGGAGGTCTTCCACCTCCAGCAGCGAGACCGTCCATGGTCATTCCTGATATTCTCCTACCGCTGCCTCCGCTACCGACTGATACTCAGGGGGTGATGGCCCTTCTACAGCAGATGTTGCAAACTCAGAGTGCACATACAGAGTTGTTACGGCGGACCATGGAGAACTTCCATCAGCTGGCGATGGCAGTAGTAGTGAGGGGTGCACCGGGTACAGTTCAGTGAGCACCAGATCAGCAGCAGGGTCAGGGGAGGCCCGGTACACACCTTGATTTCAGAAAGATGAGACCGAGGGAGTTCAAGGGTACCGAGGGTATCCTATACGCGGACGACTGGTTGGAGGATGTCCAGCAGAGTCTGGAGTTGGCAGAGGTCCCGAGAGGACTTTGGGTGACGTCTGCAGCGAGCCAGTTTTTCGATATAGCGCTGACTTGGTACCGTACGGATCCACGTGCGTCAGCGAGGGGTTTGACTTGGGAGAGCTTCAGGACGCTCTTCAAGGAGAAGTTCTACCCAGATGTGGCCTTGACAGCTTTGGAGGGAAAGTTTGCCAGTTTGGTGCAGGGGAGCTCGTCGGTAGACGAGTATGCAGCGGAGTTCTTCCGCCTGAGCAGGTTTGCACCTAGTTTGGTCCAGGATGAGGGATACAAGGCCCAGAAGTTCCAGAGGGGTCTTATACATGCAGTGCGCACTCACACCTCTGGGAGACGTGATGCGACCTTCGAGCAGATCCTGATGGAGGCGCAGATTGCAGAGGAGGACTTCGGCCTCAAGCCGAAGAGGGGCAGTGACGTTCTCGGAGCTAGCTCGTGTGAGAGGCCGGCAAAGCGCCCTCATTTCTAGCAGAGACAGATTCAGCAGCAGCAGCCTCAGTTGCAGTTTCAGCAGGCACCGGCGCGTGCCCAGCATCACCAGGGACAGGGCCAAAGGCAGGCTACTCAGTGCACTTTCTGCGGGAAGCAAGGACACACTCGAGAGGTTTGTAGGAAGAGGTTGGGCGTATGCCTATACTGTGGGGCGCCCGACCACCAGCTGAGGGATTGCCACGCTAGTGGAATACGAAGAGGCCAGGACGGAGTGCAGCAGGCTAGAGGAGGCCAGCATGGGCGAACTTTTGCCATGACAGTTGAGCCCACTCAGGCAGTAGCAGAGCAGATAGCAGGTTCCAATATTTTGATCTCCTTCCGCAATTGCCTTCTTATAAACTTCCTTGAAATTCGATTTTATCTGTTCTTTGATCGTTGGGTGAAAATTGTTCTTGTGATGTGATTTCCTTCTGAGATAAGTCGTATGGGCTAGGTCGCCTTGATTATGAGATTTTAGAATCCTCTAGGGTCATGCTAGCAGGCAGAGTGAGGACATATAGTCGGACTATGGACGTATTTCTCGGGTGTGGGAATTTAAGGTTTTCGCTGCCAAGCATGCGGCAATGCAAAAATTATAAATACCATAATTCTAGAGGTATGTACCGTAGTTGAGGACTCTGTGATTATCGTAGCCTTGCTCACTGGCATGACGGAGATTTTGAGTATCATGATGATTGGACAGACGCATACGATTATCAATTTGCATAATTTTTTGTGTTTATCTTATTTTAATTTTTAAGGATGATTCTTTTAAGGTAGATAGACTTATAGCATCTATTTGAGAGTAATTTTAAATTTTAAAATTTTATTCATTTAAATTCATGCTTTGATTTTTGAGATTTTAAATCATTTTAAATTTTAAGCCATGACTTGTGATTTTGATTATTTTACTATTGTTTAGTTTTAATTTCGAGGACAAAATTTTTTAAGGTGGATAGATTTGTCATTCCCAATTTTCAGAAACAGGGGTATTTTTGTCCTTTTTCATTTTAGAATATTTTTGAAATTATTTATTTATTTATAATACTGTTTTGGGGTTATTTGAGTCGGGTTCGAATTTCAGCTCAATCCGACTCGAAACGGAGATCCGGGGTAGTTTTGACTCTAGTGGACCCACCCATTAGTTAGGCATGGCCCACATAATAATATTTTTGGTTAGTGTGTTAGAGTAAATTTTCATGGATATGTTTAGTTAATTGGAGCATTTAAAACTAGACTAATTTAGCCTCAACCTAAGCCATTTCCTATTTAAATCAATTAGAGAGAGTGGGGGGCATTTTAGACATTGTAAAATAGGTCCAAATCAGCCCATTAGGGCCGGCCAAGTAAAGGGGGGGATAGGCTCAAGCCCCTTTGATATTTTTCATTCCTTTCCATTCCACTTTCTCTCTCTTGTTTCCATTCCACTTTCTCTCTCTTGTTCCTTTCCATTCCACTTTCTCAGATTTGTATTGTCTAGATATGAGTTTTACTATGTATCATATTGTATCATATTATAGAATCTATATATATATATATATATATATATATATATATATATATATATATATATATATATATATATATATATGAGCCATAATATATATATATATATGTATATATATATATATATATATATATATATATATATATATATATATATATATATATATATATATATATATATATATATATATATATATGAGCCATAATATATAAAATATATATATATATATATATATATATATATATATTTTATATATATATATATATATATATATATATATATATATATATATATATATATATATATATATATATATAAAATATATATATATATATATATATATATATATATATATATATATATATATATATATATATATATATATATATATATATATATATATATATATATATATATATATATATATATGAGCCATATATATATATATATATATATATATATATATATATATATATATATATATATATATATATTATGGCTCATATATATATATATATATATATATATATATATATATATATATATATATATATATATATATATATATATATATATATATATATATATATTCTTTCTATGTATATATATATATATATATATATATATATATATATATATATATACATAGAAAGAATATATATATATATATATATATATATATATATATATATATATATATATATATATATATATATATATATATATATACTATGGTGGTGTGTGATTTTGTGTTTGGTATGGGGTATGGAATGGTTCGGCCAAATAGAAATTAGAGTGTGTGTATGGGTGTTGTTGAGGGAAGAGTTGGATATGTGGTTGTTGTGTTAGTTTAGAGAAGTTAGAGTGAGTGGTGTAGTGAGAATGTTTGAGTGTTTGTGTGATAGAGAGTTAGAGAGATGAGTGGAGATTTGAGAGTGTGAGAAAGGGGGGGACACCTGAAAACAGCAGCCGTGACAGGGCATTCCAGCCTATATATAGCCACCCCAAACCTGTCCTTTTTAGCTCCATTTCAGCCCAAGTGGCAGCAGCAGTAACAGGCCAATATCAGTCCCTAACCACCATGGTACACCCCCATATCAGTCCACCAAAACACCCCCATAGCAGCAGTATACACAGCCTTCATAGCTGTCCCCAAGTGCCCCCTAAAACCTGTCATTGAACCACCTAAAAAGCCCACATGGCAGCCATGAATACCCCACTTACCAGTCCACAAATCAGTCCCAAAATTACCCTAAACAGCCCCTCTATTCAGTCCTCAAAACCCCCCACAATCAGCCCTTTGTTAGCACCCTTAACCACCCTTACACAGGTCTAATCCAGCCCAAACACACCCCCTAAAACCTGATACAAATTAGCCTAAACAGTCCCATTGGCAGCCCCTTGTTCAGCCCTAGGACAGCCCCAATAGCCCCATGTACAGTCCATTATTAACCCCACATATAAGCCCCTATATTCAGCCCTTGTTTAGCCTACATTAGCCCCTAAACTCAGTCATAAATCTGTCCAATATAGGCCATTAAAACAGCCCCTTACATGTTCTAAATGGACAGCCCTATACACCTGTGTGTGAGCCTATGTGTTTGTGTGTGTGTGTGAACCTATACTCATGTATGTGAGCGAGCTATTGGATATGTGTGTGTGTCTAGATATGGGAATAAAGGTAAGTATATATGTATGTAGCCCTATACCATATGTGTGTGAGCTTAGAATTGTGTGTATGTGTGGGTATATATATATATATGTGTCTATAGGGAGTATTGTCACCCCCAGTTTTCGAATTAGGGGTATTTTCGTCATTTTCTAAGTTTCATAATTTTTAGGAATTTTATTTGATTTCATATGATTTTTAGGGATTTGTTTGATTTAGTTTGAATTTTACCCAATTCGGACTTAAGTTGGAGACCCGGGTAGTCTGGACCCTAGTGGGACCCACATACTAGCTGGGCTTGGCCCACATACCATCCTAACTAGGCTAGAAACCATAAACCCTACTTCCATGGCTTAATTAGTCATTTTAGAGGCTTAATTAGTTAATTAGAATTAAACTGAATTCAAACCGAACCAAACTAAGTCTAATGGGTTTGGAGGCTTATTGGATCTCCACCCAAACCCAATAAACCTCCCCTTGGCCGGCCATGATAGGAGCAAACCCCCCCCCCCCCCCCCCCCCTCTTTTCTTCACTCCTAAGTAATCACTCTCTCTCTCCATTTCTTTCTTTTCCAAGCTCTTTCTCCTCCAAGCAAAACCAATTCTAGGTAATGCATTAAATCCCTCATTTATTCTCTATTTCATTTATTTCTTCACAATAAATGAAGAGGAGCTCATTCTCCACCATTTGACCAGAGCTATTATAGGTTTTCCTAAAACCTAGTTTAAGGATTTATTAGGGGTTTTCCTTTTTAGAGAGGTATATATATATTTCTATATATGTGTGTGTGTGTGTATGTATTTATATGTATATAGATATGTGTGTATTATATATATATATATATATATATATATATATATATATATATATATATATATATATATATATATATGTGTGTGTGTGTGTGTGTGTGTATATATGTGTGTGTGTGAGTGTCTATATATATATATATATATATATATTTTTTTTTTTTTTTTGTGTGTCTATATATATATATATATATATATATATATATATATATATATATATATATATATATATGTAGATGGGTATGCGTGTTTGTGAGTTTATATATATATATATATATATATATTTAGATATGGATGTGTGTGTGTGATTTAAGAGGAAGGGAATGAGAGTTTGGGAGAGAGGAATAGAAGTAGAAGAAGAAGGAATAAGAAATAGCAGCAGTAGGAAGTAGAGCAGCAGCAGCAGTAGGAAATAGCAGCAGCATAAGCCCAGTAGCAGCAGCAGCAGCAGCAGTTTAGGCATTAGGAGCAGCAGTAGCAGGAAGGTTAAGGAGAATAAGGAGACGGAGAATAAGAAGAAGAAGGAGACGGAGAATAAGAAGAAGAAGGGGACGGAGAATAAGAAGAAGAAGGAGACGGAGAATAAGGAGAAGGAGACGGAGAATAAGAAGAAGAAGGAGACGGAGAATAAGGAGAAGGAGACGGAGAATAAAAAGAAGAAGGAGACGGAGAATAAGAATAAGGGGAAGGGAATGTAGGAAATCAAATTAGAGAGGGTTGACCTAGAGCTGACCAGAGCTGACCCGTTGACCAAAAGTCAACTGTAAGTCAACTCTTGACCTAGTTTGATTGGGTTGACTTCCAATGTTCTCCCATGACCAAGGTTGACCTAACTAGACTTGTCTTGACCGAGAATGACTTAATAGGATTTAAATTGATTTGACTTTACTTCCTAAGCATAGTATTGATACGTCTTGTTCTCTATAGGTCCTCGAGACACTGCATTGGATCCGGTTGACATATCTTATCATATTACAGGTGAGTACATTCTCTGATAACTTATTCCTAATTTATGATAACTGTTATGATTCATGTACTTAGTGTTGATATGCTTATTCCTGACACATGGTTCTCACGAATTGGTATTCATGGATCCCGACGAGAGATGTTTCTCCTTCTTAGGTTGGGATGTATTGTGCAAGCTCCCTTGTAGCTCTTGCTCAATATATGGTCACTGATTCTAGAGAAGGTTAGCTACCTTCTCATTAGAATCCCGTGCAGTAACGTGTCCTGTTTGGATCTATTCTACCAGTTGGGGTAGAGGGAGTAGTAGCGTATGCCTGTGATCATATCCCCTTGCATTCTTGAACAGTGTGAGTCATATACCGCACCTATGACTTGACAGGCCAGTTCTCGACAGGTACCCAAGCCGATCACAAGTTGAAACTACTACTCACACATATTGGATATATGGCTTACCTTGATTCGTGTACATACCATGATTTAGTTCTACTTTCTTGTTCTAGCTTTAGCTCTACAGCTTACCATGCCATGATACATTTATGTACACTCCATGATTTCATTGTATATGCTCTATTTACAGTCTTATAGCTTTTATTCTATCTTGAGATCTGTTATGAGATATATTTACTCGTTCCATCCTGACAGGATATGTTGACAAAATATTACAGATGCTGATGAGGGAGATTACAGTACCTACTACGGTCCGGATGACGTAGTGGGCTTAGACTTGGTCCCGCAGGGCTTAGCTCCGCCTGACGAGACTTTACCACTTGTTTAGTTAGAGTAGGGCTTTTGTATTGGACCCTGTCTCCAGTTACTTTTGAGACTGTATTACATTTTGGATTGTATTAGAGACTTGGACTTGTATATTATTTGTGTTTGGACTTGACAGGTTATATTTTATCGTCTTGTTGTCTTTATCTTTCAGTCTTTACTTTATCATCTTAGAGTTGTGATTGAGCACTCATATATATTCATTGCTTGTCCTCCGTTCGGAGTTAACCATATTCTCGACAGGTTTTTGATATATATATATATATATATATATATAAACTGTTGTTAGAGTAGAAAACCTACAGCGTTCCACGCCGTATTTACGGTGAGGGCTGGGCGTTGTCACGTACACGTGCCCTTATAGCGGGTGCGGGTCGTGACACGTTTTAGTGGTAGCCCATGCAGGTCCTGAAGTCGCAATTAGTGCGATGTCGTAGCGGCACTCGTCTTAGAGTGTTGACTACGAGCCTGTGTTACATATAGGAGGTAGTAGGCTAAGAGTACTCAATCACAGTAGTATCTTTCCTTGCTTATCTTGCTTACCGTTTTTGATATTGATTTACTGCATTCTAGCTGTCCTCCTTTGATATTGTCCTTCATGTGCCATATTGATATCTTTTTTCAATCTGTCTCCAGGATGGTTATGACTCATTCTCCCGGTGAGGAGCACGGGGAGACGGAGAGGTCCGCTACCTCTGGCGGACAGGCTCCGGTCACTTCTCCTGCAGATGGGACTTCTGTTGGGGCTCTCGGGGGTACTCCTCCAGCGCTCTCGATGACCGTCCCTGGGGCCATTGCGGGTGCTCTTCCCGCAGTGCCGGGGGCTACGGCGGGAGCTGTCGGGGGAGTTCTTCCTTCTCAACAGGGGACTCCTCCGGTGATGGTGGGAGCTATTCCTCAGTTGCCTTCTCTGTCCATAGACATGGGGCAGATGCTCGCGTTCTTTCACCAGGTGTTGGAGTCCCAGCGGGCCCAGCACGAGGCTCAATTGAGGCAGACAGAGGCCATGCGCCAGGATTTGGAGGATGCACACAGGTTGGCTATGGCGACAGTGGAGCGTGGGGCTCCACAGAGGGAGGTGCAGCAGCAGCAGCAGAAGATCGGAGATATCCAGGCTTTCAAGAAGCTGGGTCCGAGGGATTTCAAGGGGACCGAGGGCATTATTTATGCTGATGACTGGCTCGAGGATATCGAGCGCCAGATGAGGGCCACCCGCCTGGCAGACGACCTGAAGGTCGAGGCGGTTGGCTTGCAGTTGTTAGATGTTGCCCGGACATGGTTTCGGAACGAGCCGGCTCTTGCTGGAGAGGGCCATACTTGGGCTGAGTTTCGGGCCCTGTTCAGAGAGAAGTTTTTTTTCCTCCACAGACAAGATCGGCCTAGTGCGGCAGTTCCAGAACCTGCAGCAGGGCGGGATGACTGTAGAGGAGTATGCGGCAGAGTTCGGCCGGCTGAGGCGATACGCCGAGTACATGGTGAGCGACCCGGTGATCCGAGCAGAGCGCTTCCGGGAGGGATTGACATGGGATATCAAGATCCTGATCCCTTCCTTCTATGCGACATATGCAGAGGTTTATGTGGAGGCTCGGAAGGTGGAGAGGGAATGGGGCTTGAAGCCGAAGAGGGATCGTGATTTGTTTTCGGGGGCCAGTAGCAGCACGGGGGCTGCTAAGCACCCTCAGCTTCAGCATCAGTCTTTCCAGCATCATCAGCAGCAGGGACAGGCCAGATCATCTGTACAGAGGGTTCAGCAGCGTCCGGGACAGGATGATCCACCATGCCATTTCTGCAAGAAGCCCGATCACCTCTTTGAGTTCTGCAGGAGGAGGCTGGGTTTGTGTCTCTTTTGTGGTGTCGCTGGGCATCAGATGCGGGAGTGTCCCAAGAACTCCCGTGCAGCTGGAGCAGCTCAGAGGGCACCAGCTAGTGTGCCGGTAGTTCAGCAGCGGGGTCCACTTCTGACCCAACAGCAGCAGTTTGTTCAGCACCGCCAGCAAAGGGGCGGTCAGGGTAGAGCCTTTGCTCTTACAGCCGAGGAGATGGAGCCTATTGCGGATGTTGTCGCAGGTTCTATTCTGCTCGATTCTTTTCCAGCTTTGGCCTTATTTGATTCTGGTGCTACGCACATTTTTGTGTCTGTTTCTTTTGCTCTTAGGCACAATATTATTGTTGAATATCTTGGTAGGACTTGCAAGATTATGACTGGGAATGGCATCATCCTAGTTAATAATGTTTGCAAGGGGCGAAGAGTTTCTTTGAGAGGTCGGGAGCTGAGTGCGTGTTTGCTCGTAATGCCACTTTCGAGTTACGATGTGGTACTCGGTATGGATTGGTTGAGCATGTACCACGCCAGCATCGACTGCAGAGGGGGCAGGATTCTGTTTAGGCCGCCAGGAGAGCCGGAGTATGAGTTTACCAGGGGTACAGCGGAGCAGGGAGATGGTTTCTACGGAGCGTTGTTGGCGGTGCCGGTGTTGCCACATCCACTCATTGCTGAGTTCTTGGATGTATTTCCCGAGGAGCTGCCCGGGATGCCGCCAGATCGTGATGTTGAGTTTTCTATAGACCTAGTGCCGGGCGCTGAGCCTATCTCCCAGCACGTCTATAGAATCAACAACAGTGAGTTAGCGGAGCTGAAGAGACAAGTCGACGAGCTGGAGGACAAGGGCTTTATTCGATCTAGTTCTTCACCTTGGGGCACGCCAGTTCTTTTCGTCCCCAAGAAGGATGGTACGGTACGTCTGTGCATTGATTACAGGGCGCTCAACAACCTTACCATCAAGAACAAGTATCCTTTGCCAAGGATTGATGACTTGTTCGACCAGTTGAGCGGCGCGAGGGTGTTCTCGAAGATCGACTTGCGTACCGGGTACCATCAGCTGAAGGTGAAGCGGGATGACATTCCGAAGGCTGCCTTTGGACCCGCTATGGCCAGTATGAGTATACCGTCATACCGTTTGGGTTGACCAACGCCCCGACGGTATTCATGAACTTGATGAACAAGGTATTTCATCAGTACCTTGACAAGTTCGTGGTGGTCTTCATTGATGACATTCTCATCTATTCGAAGAAACCAGAGGAGCATGAGGAGCACCTAAGGATTGTGTTGGACACTCTCAGGAGGGAGCAGCTGTATGGGAAGCTGTCCAAGTATGAGTTCTTCTTGGATCGCGTGGAGTTCCTAGGCCATGTTGTCTCTGGCGAGGGGATTTCAGTGGATCCGAGGAAGATTACTACAGTAGAGTCCTGGTCTACGCTGAGCTCAGTAGCAGAGGTTCGGAGTTTTCTGGGTCTGGCAGGTTACTACCGGAGGTTCGTACAGGACTTTTCCAGGATTGCCCAGCCGATGACCCGCCTTACCAGGAAGGGCGAGGAGTTTGTTTGGTCCGAGGAGTGCCAGGCCGCCTTCGAGGAGCTGAAGGCGAGGTTGACTACAGCTCCTATCTTAACGCTGCCATCTGGATCTGGTGGTTATACGATCTACAGTGATGCTTCAGGACGGGGTTTGGGTTGTGTGCTTCAGCAGCACGGAAAGGTAATTGCCTATACATCTAGGCAGTTACGTCCTCATGAGAGGAATTATCCTATCCACGATCTGGAGTTGGCAGCGGTCATCTTTGCCTTCTGTGGAAACACTATCTGTACGGAGAGCGAGTTGAGATCTATACAGATCACAAGAGCTTGAAGTACGTGTTTACCCAGAATAAGCTGAATATGAGGCAGAGGCGATGGTTAAAGCTGATGAAGGATTTTGATATATCCTTACAGTACCATCCGGGAAAGGCCAACGTGGTCGCGGATGCTTTGAACAGGTATCCCGTAGCCATGTGTTTGACGATGGATCGTCACCTTCTGGCAGATCTGGAGAGCTTGGGCATAGAGGTGATAGTTCCTGGGTTCGAGGTGCAGATGTGGGGTCTCCAGGTGCAGTCGGAGCTGATGGACAGAGTCAGGGCAGCTCAGTTTGAGGATGAGGCTCTGAGAGTCATCAGGGAGCAGGTCCAGGCAGGACTGTTGGATGAGTTCTCTATAGCAGGGGATGGGTCGTTGAGGCATGGTACCAGATTGTGCGTGCCGAGCGGAGGACTTCGGGAGGAGGTTCTTCAGGAGGCGCACCGTTCTCAGTACTCTATGCATCCCGGAGTCAACAAGATGTATAGAGACTTGAGACAGCATGTTTGGTGGTATGGCATGAAACGTGAGGTGGCTCAGTTCGTTTCTAGATGCTTGGTGTGCCAGCAGGTGAAGGCCGGAAGGCAGAGACCCGGTGGATTGCTCCAGCCACTACCCATTCCTGAGTGGAAGTGGGAGCATATCACTATGGACATTGTATCTGGGCTTCCGCGCTCTCCAGGAGGGAATGATACAATTTGGGTCATTGTTGATCGATTGACCAAATCGGCCCACTTTTTGCCTTTCAATGTGGGTTTGTCGACGGAGAGGTTGGCCAAGATGTACGTGCGGTAGATAGTCCGATTGCACAGGGTTCCAGTGAGTATAGTCTCAGATCGGGATAGCCGATTCACTTTCCACTTCTGGAGGAGTTTGCAGCTTAGCTTGGGCACATCGCTCAAGTTCAGTACCGCATACCACCCCCAGACAGACGGGCAGTCGGAGAGGACGATTCAGACCCTCGAGGATATGCTGCGTACCTGTGTCTTGGACTTCGGGGGATCTTGGGAGGACCACCTTCACTTGGTAGAGTTTGCTTACAACAATAGCTACCAAGCCAGTATAGAGATGTCACCTTTCGAGGCTCTATACGGACGGAGGTGTCGTACTCCCTTGTCTTGGGATGATATCAGCGAGAGGGTTTTGCTTGGCCCTAAGATGGTAGTGGATGCTGCAGAGAAGGTCAGGATTATCAGAGATAGACTTCGGGTGGCGCAGGATCGGCAGCGGCATTGGGCCGATAGCCACCGGAGGCCATTGGAGTTTGAGGTATAATTTAGATTTTTCTAGTATTTGAGTCCGATTGTGGTTGTTTTAGATCAAGCTCTAAGTCTTGTGTTTTGTTCTAGGTTGATGATCTTGTCTTTCTGCGAATTTCTCCGACGCGTGGCACGATTCGTTTTGGTGGCGGCGGAAAGCTTAGTCCACGATACATCGGACCATTCCGTATCTTGGGCAGGGTCGGTGCAGTGGCTTACCGACTGGAGTTACCGCCCGCACTAGAGGGAGTGCACAGTGTGTTCCACGTATCGCAGCTGAGACGGTACGTGGCAGATCCCAGTCACATCTTGGACCACTCCAAGATCGAAGTGGGACCGACACTCAGCTATCCAGAGAAGCCGTTTGAGATCTTGGACCGAAGAGAGAATGTGCTCCGGAACCAGGTCATTTCCTTGGTTCGCGTTGCATGGAGACACCACTCTCCAGGTGAGTCCATCTGGGAGAGGGAGGACGACATGCGGGAGCGATTCCCATATCTCTTCGAGCCTTGAGGTAAATTCTTTCTTTTTCTTCCTTGTTCTGTTCATGATTGTTGTGTTAGTTCTCATTCAATTTCGAGGACGAAATTTTTTAAGGAGGATAGATTTGTCACCCCCAGTTTTCGAATTAGGGGTATTTTCGTCATTTTCCAAGTTTCATAATTTTTAGGAATTTTATTTGATTTTATATGATTTTTAGGGATTTGTTTGATTTAGTTTGAATTTTACCCAATTCGGACTTAAGTTGGAGACCCGGGTAGTCTGGACCCTAGTGGGACCCACATACTAGCTGGGCTTGGCCCACATACCATCCTAACTAGGCTAGAAACCATAAATCCTACTTCCATGGCTTAATTAGTCATTTTATAGGCTTAATTAGTTAATTAGAATTAAACCGAATTCAAACCGAACCAAACTAAGTCTAATGGGTTTGGAGGATTATTGGATCTCCACCCAAACCCAATAAACCTCCCCTTGGTCGGCCATGATAGGAGCAAACCCCCCCCCCCCCTCTCTCTTTTCTTCACTCCTAAGTAATCACTCTCCCTCTCCATTTCTTTCTTTTCCAAGCTCTTTCTCCTCCAAGCAAAACCAATTCTAGGTAATGCATTAAATCCCTCATTTATTCTCTATTTCATTTATTTCTTCACAATAAATGAAGAGGAGCTCATTCTCCACCATTTGACCATAGCTATTATAGGTTTTCCTAAAAACTAATTTAAGGATTTATTAGGGGTTTTCCTTTTTAGAGAGGTATATATATATTTCTATATATGTGTGTGTGTGTATGTATTTATATGTATATAGATATGTGTGTATGTATTATATATATAGATGTGTGTGAGTGTCTATATATATATGTAGATGGGTATGCGTGTTTGTGAGTTTATATATATATATATATATATATATATATATATATATATATATATATATATATATATATATGGATGTGTGTGTGTGATTTAAGAGGAAGGGAATGAGAGTTTGGGAGAGAGGACTAGAAGTAGAAGAAGAAGGAATAAGAAATAGCAGCAGTAGGAAGTAGAGCAGCAGCAGCAGTAGGAAATAGCAGCAGCATAAGCCCAGTAGCAGCAGCAGCAGTTTAGGCATTAGGAGCAGCAGTAGCAGGAAGGTTAAGGAGAATAAGGAGAAGGAGACGGAGAATGAGAAGAAGAAGAAGGAGACGGAGAATAAGAAGAAGACGGAGAATAAGAAGAAGAAGGAGACTGAGAATAAGGAGAAGGAGACGGAGAATAAGAAGAAGAAGGAGACGGAGAATAAGGAGAAGGAGACGGAGAATAAGAAGAAGAAGAAGGAGACGGAGAATAAGGAGAAGGAGACGGAGAATAAGGAGAAGGAGACGGAGAATAAGGAGAAGAAGAAGAAGAAGAAGACGGAGAATAAGAATAAGGAGAAGGGAATGTAGGAAATCAAATTAGAGAGGGTTGACCTAGAGCTGACCAGAGCTGACCCGTTGACCAAAAGTCAACTGTAAGTCAACTCTTGACCTAGTTTGATTGGGTTGACTTCCAATGTTCTCCTATGACCAAGGTTGACCTAACTAGACTTGTCTTGACCTAGAATGACTTAATAGGATTTAAATTGATTTGACTTTACTTTCTAAGCATAGTATTGATACGTCTTGTTCTCTATAGGTCCTCGAGACACTGCATTGGATCCGGTTGACATATCTTATCATATTATAGGCGAGTACATTCTCTGATAACTTATTCCTAATTTATGATAACTGTTATGATTCATGTACTTAGTGTTGATATGCTTATTCCTGACACATGGTTCTCACGGATTGGCATTTCTGGATCCCGACGAGAGATGTTTCTCCTTCTTAGGTTGGGATGTATTGTGCAAACTCCCTTGTAGCTCTTGCTCAATATATGGTCACTGATTCTAGAGAAGGTTAGCTACCTTCTCATTAGAATCCCGTGCAGTGACGTGTCCTGTTTGGATCCATTCTACCAGTTGGGGTAGGGGGAGTAGCAGCGTATGCCTGTGATCATATCCCCTTGCATTCTTGAACAGTGTGAGTCATATACCGTACCTATGACTTGACAGGCCAGTTCTCGACAGGTACCCAAGCCGATCACAAGTTGAAACTACTACTCACACACATTGGATATATGGCTTACCTTGATTCGTGTACATACCATGATTTAGTTCTACTTTCTTGTTCTAGCTTTAGCTCTACAGCTTACCATGCCATGATACATTTATGTACACTCCATGATTTTATTGTATATGCTCTATTTACAGTCTTATAGCTTTTATTCTATCTTGAGATCTGTTATGAGATATATGTACTCATTCTATCCTGACTAGATATGTTGACAAAATATTACAGATACTGATGAGGGAGATTGCAGTACCTACTACGGTCCGGATGACGTAGTGGGCTTAGACTTGGTCCCGCATGGCTTAGCTCCGCCTGACGAGACTTTACCACTTGTTTAGTTAGAGTAGGTCTTTTGTACTGGACCTTGTCTCCAGTTACTTTTGAGACTGTATTACATTTTGGATTGTATTAGAGACTTGGACTTGTATATTATTTGTGTTTGGAATTGACAGGTTATATTTTATCGTCTTGTTGTCTTTATCTTTCAGTCTTTACTTTATCATCTTAGAGTTGTGATTGAGCACTCATATATATTCATTGCTTGTCCTCCGTTCGGAGTTGACCATATTCTCGACAGATTTTTGATATATATATAAACTGTTGTTAGAGTAGAAAACCTACAGCGTTCCACGCCGTTTTTACGATGAGGGCTGGGCGTTGTCACGTACACGTGCCCTTATAGCGGGTGCGGGTCGTGACAAGTATCCTATAGGTGAGTGAGTGAGTATAGGGAGTAGATATATATAGCTAGTATCCTATAGGTGTTAGCCTATATGTGAACCTATAGGTAGAGCCTATATGTGACCATGTGTGAGTGAGAGGGTGAGTGAGTTGGTGTGTATGTGAGTATTTGGGTACATGTGAGAATGGTACAAGGGTAAAGGTAGGTAATGGGTAAATGACTAACATGTGATCCAAAATAGATTAGATACCTAGGAAACCTCTGTATCTTGGTAGGTAACCCTTAGATAGGATAGTATCTAACTACCCTAGGGAGCCTAGGCTAGTATCTTGGATATTAGCGGGGTTTCCTTTGTATTGGACAAAGTATCGGGATTTACCTTAGTAAGGGTAATATGGATTTTACCTAGAAATAGGGTATTTGAGTCTGGAGTCTAAGATATGGTCAGAACTTGGTTTCCTTGGTTGGTAATGATCAAATATAGTGCTCCTAGACTAGTTTTGACTTCGGTTGACCATTTTGACCAAAAGTCAACAAAAATCAACCGAGAGTCAAACTTAGCCTTTAAGCGACTAGATTTGGCCAAAACCAAACCAGAGTTGACCAGTTGACTGGAAGTCAACAGTTGGTCAACATTAGACTAGTTTGACCTAGGGTTGACCTAGAGTTGACCAGGGTTGACCAGTTGACCAAAAGTCAACTGTAAGTCAACCTTTGACCCCGTTTGACCTAGTTTGGCTTGAAATGACTTCCAGTGACCTGGTATGACCTAGTATGAGTCAGTTTGACCTAGATTGACCTAGTTTGACTTAGACTTACATTCATGACTTAAATTAGTTTCCTTTTCATTATGAAATCCTGTTTGACTCATAGTATCTTATTTTAGGTCTGTGATTACTCTGAGCGTCTGTTCACCTTATCGGCTCAGGACCACAGGTGAGTACATTCACTGATAGTTTTCATTGTCTTAATATCTACTATATCCGATTCAGTTGTAGTGTCTTACTTGATTTTCGACACGATAGTTCACGGACTAGTATACGTCGGATCCTGTCATGAGATGTTATTCCCGGATTTTCCTTGGTATATTGGTGTGTGATATGCATGTTTCATGTACTTATATAGACATTGATTTGAGAGTGGGCTGATCACCTGCTTTTGAATCCGTGTCATGACGTGCCATGTCCGGATCCATGATACTATTCGGGGATGGGAGAATTATTAGGGGTTATGTGATCAAAGCCTCCCTATCACTATTTTGCTAGCGCCACCCTCACCTCACGTAGGGTGTAGCAGATACCCCATGTCCATGTTATCCAGGTTGGCCGGCATGACCCTTTCAGATTTTCATGTGATTGTCTGGCCAAGTGGATAACCCTACCATGATTCCCTAGCCGATCACATAGCGCTCTAATAATTCAAGTCATATTTTTATATTTATTTATCCTAGGAGGCTAAGTTCTGTTCGGGAGAAGGGTTACAACCCCGGTCCTTGTTTGGTTTAAGGATTGTAACTCGGCTTCCGAATAGTTCCTAAGTAATCCTACATATATATTGTCGTCATATTCAGTACTCACATCTATTATACATTTTCTGCTAATTTTACCATGTATTTCACGTATCTTTGTCTTGTATTTCATTACACTGTCTCTTATAGTATTTGTCAATTCATATGGAACTGTTGTTGGTGTTTGTACTTGCTCATTTTTCTGACAGAATACCGTTGACAATTTTACAGATGATTCAGATGCTGATTGCCCGACCTATTATGGGGATGGGTTAGATGGAGTAGACTTGGATCATGGCTTGTTAGTAGAGCCACTAGACTTTGCTCACCCTGAGTAGTGTAGTTTAGTTAGGTTTTCCTGGCCTGCGAGCCAGCTAGTACTTTTCAGACTGTAGTATTATATTATATTCTGTGATGTTATGTTTAGTCTTGGACTTGTGTGGATCTCGAACTTATTTCCTGCTTCATCTATCATATTTCCTTTCCATGCTATCTACCTTAGTTTTACATTTGTGATTGAGACATATATTGCTATGTCACCTCCATTCAGAGTGTATATACTGTACATGTACCTTTATCTATTTAGTTGTAGTATTTATACATGACCTAGACAGTGTTCTACCGCTGAAGCTACGGTATAGGCTGGACGTAACCACGTACTCGTGCCCTAATCAGGGTGTGGGTCGTGACACATTTTTGTGGTGGCCCATGCAGGTCAGAGTCTGAATTAGTGCGATCTCGTAATGGTGCTCGACTTAGAGTGCTAATTACGAGCCTGCGACTAGGACGTAGGATCTAGGGTATGATAGGAGTTACTCAATCACATTTTAGGAAAATTCTGATCTTTTGATTACCATAACAACTCTTCTTGCATTTGAATTCAATTGTCCTCCCTTGATAATATCTTATCATGTGCCATATTGATCTTTTGGGTTCAATTCGTCTTCAGGATGACGGTGACTCGTTCTCATGCAGCAGGGTCCAGTACAGTTCCAGAGAGGTCAGATCCGGGAGGTCTACCACCTCCGGCTACGGGAGTAGCAGTCGAGAGAGCAGTATCCTCAGTTCCTGCCCTTCAGGCAGGAGTAGCAACGGCAGTTCCCGGAGTTCTTCCACCTTCAGCTGAGGGAGCTGCAGTTCAGGGAGCTGCCACCTCAGTCCCTGCCCTTCAGGCGGGAGCAGCAGCGACGGTTTCAGGAGGTCTTCCACCTCCAGCAGCGAGACCGTCCACGGTCATTCCTGATATTCTCCCACCGCTGCCTCCGCTACCGACAGATACTCAGGGGGTGATGGCCCTTCTGCTGCAGATGTTGCAGACTCAGAGTGCAGATGCAGAGTTGTTACGGCGGACCATGGAGAACTCCCATCAGTTGGCGATGGCAGCAGTAGAGAGAGGTGCACCGGGTACAGTTCAGGGAGCACCAGATCAGCAGCAGGGTCAGGGGAGGCCCGGTACACACCTTGATTTCAGAAAGATGAGACCGAGGGAGTTCAAGGGTACCGAGGGTATCCTATACGCGGACGACTGGTTGGAGGATGTCCAGCAGAGTCTGGAGTTGGCAGAGGTCCCGAGAGGACTTTGGGTGACGTCTGCAGCGAGCCAGTTTTTTGATATAGCGCTGACTTGGTACCGTACGGATCCGCGTGCGTCAGCGAGGGGTTTGACTTGGGAGAGCTTCAGGACGCTCTTCAAGGAGAAGTTCTACCCAGATGTGGCCTTGACAGCTTTGGAGGGACAGTTTGCCAGTTTGGTGCAGGGGAGCTCGTCGGTAGACGAGTATGCAGCAGAGTTCTTCCGCCTGAGCAGGTTTGCACCTAGTTTGGTCCAGGATGAGGGGTACAAGGCCCGGAAGTTCCGGAGGGGTCTTATACATGCAGTGCGCACTCGCACCTCTGGGAGACGTGATGCGACCTTCGAGCAGATCCTGATGGAGGCGCAGATTGCAGAGGAGGACTTCGGCCTCAAGCCAAAAAGGGGCAGTGACGTTCTCGGAGCTAGCTCGAGTGCGGGGCCGACAAAGCGCCCTCATTTCCAGCAGAGACAGATTCAGCAGCAGCAGCCTCAGTTGCA
This sequence comes from Iris pallida, assembly GCA_029216955.1. Lineage (NCBI taxonomy): Eukaryota > Viridiplantae > Streptophyta > Magnoliopsida > Asparagales > Iridaceae > Iris > Iris pallida. Next base: position 81,778 of record JANAVB010020597.1, on the reverse strand, counting down.
GTTTCAGCAGGCACCGGCGCGTGCCCAGCAGCACCAGGGATAGGGCCAAAGGCAGGCTACTCAGTGCACTTTCTACGGGAAGCAAGGACACACTCGAGAGGTTTGTAGGAAGAGGTTGGGCGTATGCCTATACTGTGGGGCGCCCGACCACCAGCTGAGGAATTGCCACGCTAGTAGAATCCGAAGAGGCCAGGATGGAGTGCAGCAGGCTAGAGGAGGCCAGCAGGGGCGAGCTTTCGCCATGACAGTTGAGCCCACTCAGGCAATAGCAGAGCAGATAGCAGGTTCCAATATTTCGATCTCCTTTCCGCAATTACCTTCTTATAAACTGCTTTGAAATTCGATTTTATCTGTTCTTTGATCGTTGGGTAAAAATTGTTCTTGTGATGTGATTTCCTTCTGAGATAAGTCGTATGGGCTAGGTCGCCTCGATTATGAGATTTTAGAATCCTCTAGGGTCATGCTAGCAACAGAGTGAGGACATATAGTCGGACTATGGACGTATTTCTCGGGTGTGGGAATTTAAGGTTTTCGCTGCCAAGCATGCGGCAATGCGAAAATTATAAATACCATAATTCTAGAGATATGTACCATAGTTGAGGACTCTGTGATTATCGTAGCCTTGCTCACTGGCATGACGGAGATTCTGAGTATCATGATAATTGGACAGACGCATACGATTATCAATTTGCATGATTTTCTGTGTTTACCTTATTTTAATTTTTAAGGATGATTCTTTTAAGGTGGATAGACTTATAGCATCTATTTGAGAGTAATTTTAAATTTTAAAATTTTAGTCATTTAAATTCATGCTTTGATTTTTGAGATTTTAAATCATTTTAAATTTTAAGCCATGACTTGTGATTTTGATTATTTTACTATTATTTAGTTTTAATTTCGAGGACGAAATTTTTTAAGGTGGATAGATTTGTCACTCCCAATTTTCAGAAATAGGAGTATTTGTGTCCTTTTTCATTTTAGAATATTTTTGAAATTATTTATTTATTTATAATATTGTTTTGGGATTATTTGAGTCGGGTTCGAATTTCAGCTCAATCCGACTCGAAACGGAGATCCGGGGTTGTTTTGACTCTAGTGGACCCACCCATTAGTTAGGCATGGCCCACATAACAATATTTTTGGTTAGTGTATTAGAGTAAATTTTCATGGATATGTTTAGTTAATTAGAACATTTAAAACTAGACTAATTTAGCCTCAACCTAAGCCATTTTCTATTTAATTCAATTAGAGAGAGTGGGGGGCATTTTAGACATTGTAAAATAGGTCCAAATCAGCCCATTAGGGCCGGCCAAGTAAAGGGAGGGGGATAGGCTCAAGCCCCTTTGATATTTTCCATTCCTTTCCATTCCACTTTCTCTCTCTTGTTCTTCCCCAAATTTCTTGAGAGCAAATCCCTATCATTTCTCCACCAAATCAACCCCTCCTTCCACCAAATCTTCTTCTTTTCTTCTCTACTCCATGAAAGGAAGGAGCTAGCCAAGTTTGGGAGGATTCGGAGCTCGTTCGTGTCCTTTTGGAATCTCTACGTGTCGGTGTCGTGTTGGAAGGCATTTTCCTTTGAATCTCTCTCCTGGAAGGTATAATCTCTCTTCTAATCCACCCCAACATGCATATAGGATTATTTTGAACCCATAGGAATGACCCCCATGGTTGTATCTCCATTTGTGTCCATTTCGTGTCCATTTGGAGGTCATAGGAGTGTCCTTTGTGTAGGCTTGTGTCCTAGTGAGAAAATCCCTATTGGACACTTGTTTTATATATATATATATATATATATATATATATATATATATATATATATATATATATATATATATATACATATATAGATTCTATAATATGATACAATATGATACATAATAAAACTCATATCTAGACAATACAAATCTGAGAATTAACATTCACACAATATATATATATTTTTTTTTTTTTTATATATACAATATGATACATAATAAAACTCATATCTAGACAATACAAATCTGAGAATTAACATTCACACAACATTCACACAATATATATATATATATATATATATATATATATATATATATATGGCTCTAATATATATATATATATATATATATATATATATATATATATATATATATATATATATTAGAGCCATATATATATATATATATATATATATATATATATATATATATATATATATATATATATATATATATATATATATATATATACATAGAAAGAATATATATATATATATATATATATATATATATATATATATATATATATATATATATATATATATATTTTTTTTTTTATATATATATATATATATATATATATATATATATGAGCCATAATATATATATATATATATATATATATATATATATATATATATATATATATATATATATATATATATATATCTATATATATATATATATATTATGGCTCATATATATATATATATATATATATATATATATATATATATATGAGCCATAATATATATATATATATATATATATATATATATATATATATATATATATATATATATATATATATATATGCATAGAAAGAATATATATTATGGCTCATATATATATATATATATATATGTATGTATATATACTATGGTGGTGTGTGATTTTGTGTTTGGTATGGGGTATGGAATGGTTCGGCCAAATAGAAATTAGAGTGTGTGTATGGGTGTTATTGAGGGAAGAGTTGGATATGTGGTTGTTGTGTTAGTTTAGAGAAGTTAGAGTGAGTGGTGTAGTGAGAATGTTTGAGTGTTTGTGTGATAGAGAGTTAGAGAGATGAGTGGAGATTTGAGAGTGTGAGAAAGGGGGGGGACACCTGAAAACAGCAGCCATGACAGGGCATTCCAGCCTATATATAGCCACCCCAAACCTGTCCTTTTTAGCTCCATTTCAGCCCAAGTGACAGCAGCAGTAACAGGCCAATATCAGTCCCTAACCACCATGGTACACCCCCATATCAGTCCACCAAAACACCCCCATAGCAGCAGTATACACAGCCTTCATAGCTGTCCCCAAGTGCCCCCTAAAACCTGTCATTGAACCACCTAAAAAGCCCACATGGCAGCCATGAATACCCCACTTACCAGTCCACAAATCAGTCCCAAAATTACCCTAAACAGCCCCTCTATTCAGTCCTCAAAACCCCCCACAATCAGCCCTTTGTTAGCACCCTTAACCACCCTTACACAGGTCTAATCCAGCCCAAACACACCCCCTAAAACCTGATACAAATCAGCCTAAACAGTCCCATTGGCAGCCCCTTGTTCAGCCCTAGGACAGCCCCAATAGCCCCATGTACAGTCCATTATTAACCCCACATATAAGCCCCTATATTCAGCCCTTGTTTAGCCTACATTAGCCCCTAAACTCAGTCATAAACCTGTCCAAAATAGGCCATTAAAACAGCCCCTTACATGTTCTAAATGGACAGCCCTATACACCTGTGTGTGAGCCTATGTGTTTGTGTGTGTGTGTGAACCTATACTCATGTATGTGAGCGAGCTATTGGATATGTGTGTGTGTCTAGATATGGGAATAAAGGTAAGTATATATGTATGTAGCCCTATACCATATGTGTGTGAGCTTAGAATTGTGTGTATGTGTGGGTATATATATATATGTGTGTCTATAGGGAGTATCATATAGGTGAGTGAGTGAGTATAGGGAGTAGATATATATATAGCTAGTATCCTATAGGTGTTAGCCTATATGTGAACCTATAGGTAGAGCCTATATGTGACCATGTGTGAGTGAGAGGGTGAGTGAGTTGGTGTGTATGTGAGTGTTTGGGTACATGTGAGAATGTTACAAGGATAAAGGTAGGTAATGGGTAAATGACTAACATGTGATCCAAAATAGATTAGATACCTAGGAAACCTCTGTATCTTGGTAGGTAACCCTTAGATAGGATAGTATCTAACTACCCTAGGGAGCCTAGGCTAGTATCTTGGGTATTAGCGGGGTTTCCTTTGTATTGGGCAAGGTATCGGGATTTACCTTAGTAAGGGTAATGTGGGTTTTACCTAGAAATAGGGTATTTGAGTCTGGAGTCTAAGATATGGTTAGAACTTGGTTCCCTTGGTTGGTAATGATCAAATATAGTGCTCCTAGACTAGTTGACCAGTTGACTGAAAGTCAACAGTTGGTCAACATTAGACTAGTTTGATCTAGGGTTGATCTAGAGTTGACCAGAGTTGACCAGTTGACTGAAAGTCAACAGTTGGTCAACATTAGACTAGTTTGATCTAGGGTTGATCTAGAGTTGACCAGAGTTGACCAGGGTTGACCAGTTGACCAAAAGTCAACTGTAAGTCAACCTTTGACCCCGTTTGACCTAGTTTGACTTGGATTGACTCCCAGTGACCTGGTATGACCTAGTATGAGTCAGTTTGACCTAGTTTGACTTAGACTTGCATTCATGACTTAAATTAGTTTTCTTTTTATTATGAAACCCTGTTTGACTCATAGTATCTTATTTTAGGTCTGTGATTACTCTGAGCGTCTGTTCACCTTATCGGCACAGGACCACAGACGAGTACATTCACTGATAGTTTTCATTGTCTAGATATCTACTATATCCGATTCAGTTGTAGTGTCTTACTTGATTCTCGACACGATAGTTCACGGACTAGTATACGTCGGATCCTGTCATGAGATGTTATTCCCGAATTTTTCTTGGTATATTGGTGTGTGATATCCATGTTTCATGTACTTATATAGACATTGATTTGAGAGTGGGCTGATCACCTGCTTTTGAATCCGTGTCATGACGTGCCATGTCCGGATCCATGATACTATTCGGGGATGGGGGAATTATTAGGGGTTATGTGATCAAAGCCTCCTTGTCACTATTTTGCTAGCGTCACCCTCACCTCACGTAGGGTGTAGCAGATATCCCATGTCCATGTTATCCAGGTTGGCCGGCATGACCCTTTCAGATTTTCATGTGATTGTCGGACCAAGTGGATAACCCTACCATGATTCCCTAGCCGATCACATAGCGCTCTAATAATTCAATTCACATTTTTATATTTATTTATCCTAGGAGGCTAAGTTCTGTTCGGGAGAAGGGTTACAACCCCGGTCCTTGTTTGGTTTAAGGATTGTAACTCGGCTTCCGAATAGTTCCTAAGCAATCCTACATATATATTGTCGTCATATTCAGTACTCACATATATTATACATTTCCTGCTGATTTTACCCTGTATTTCACATATCTTTGTCTTGTATTTCATTACACTGTCTCTTATAGTATTTGTTAATTCATATGGAACTGCTGTTGGTGTTTGTACTTGCTCATTTCCTGACAGGATATCGTTGACAATTTTACAGATAATTCAGAGGCTGATTTCCCGACCTATTACGGGAACGGGTTAGATGGAGTAGACTTGGACCGTGGCTTGTTAGTAGAGCCACTAAACTTTGCTCACCCTGAGTAGTGTAGTTTAGTTAGGTTTGCCTGGCCTGCGAGCCAGCTAGTACTTTTCAGACTGTAGTATTATATTATATTTTGTGATGTTATGTTTAGTCTTGGACTTGTGTGGATCTCGAACTTATTTCCTGCTTCATCTATCAGTTTTTCTTTCCATGCTATCTACCTTAGTTTTACATTTGTGATTGAGACTGTATTGCTATGTCACCTCCATTCGGAGTGTATATACTGTACAGGTACCTTTATCTATTTAGTTGTAGTATTTATAGATGACCTAGACAGCGTTCTACCGTCGATACTGCGGCATAGGCTGGACGTAACCACGTACTCGTGCCCCTAATCAGGGTGCGGGTCGTGACATCTAGTAAGTGATTACATCAAAAATGGGCATTGGAACCTTTCTCCTAGCCGCAGCCTGGCTGGACAGTGTCTAATGCAAGATTTTTCCCTGTATGAACTCCCGCAGCTCCCTGTTGAAGACATGATCGTTTGGTCTCTCAGCCCGGATGGAAACTGAAACTCCAAAATTGTCTGGAACCTTATTAGGAAGACCTATCCTAAGGTCGACTATGTAGGCATCATTTGGAACAAATTTCATATCCCCAAGCACAGTATTCTCGCCTGTATGGCCCTCAACTCTGGGCTTCTTACAGCAGATCGAGTTAGCATTTTTTTCCCAACACCGTGCCTCTTTGTGGTAATTTATAATTAGCTTGACTTGTTTCCGCAGCGTGAGTGGCATCAGCTTCTTCCTTTTTTGCGGTTCTTTTTGCTTAAGTTTCTAGTTGGCTTAATATATTGAATTGAAAATGGAGATGGTAATCAAAGAGGTGATTAGTCTAATGGTTTTTTGTTCTTAGTGAATGTCGGTCTGTCGAAGTGTGAGTGCAGTTGTTCTTCCTTTCTGACGAAAGTAGTGTAGCGTGCAGTGTGTGTGGAGTGGTCCATCAGGTTGTGTGTGTGTGTGAGTCAGCTCGGCGAAAGTAAAGTTGTAAAAGAAGGATTCGAAATTCCGTGTGCGAGTGGGAAGTTATCCGTGGATGAAAGTGGACTAATCCATTTAGTTGAGGAAAACGGGGACTAAGTCATTCTTCGATACGAAAGGAGCGTAGCGGTCACTCTTTCTTAGATTAGAATATGAAAGGTATTTCTATCTTTGTCGAAAAGCGAAGCGAGTCGCGCTAGCGCGCTACTCTTCCTTTATGAGCGAGCCATGATCCACTGCCTATTGGCAAGGCTTGGAAAAGCCTGAAGGCTCCCTCACTGAACTGATTCACACAGATCCAAACCAGCTGAGCTAGCTTATTTTTTCTTTACGAGATCTCGGCTCTTCGGAATGGTTGGAGAGAGCCCCACCTCCTCTTGGTTAGCGCCGGGCCTAAGGGTGATGAGACTACTTTCTGAAAGAGGTTTCGTTCAGGCCAGCAGGAGGACCCCTTATCTATTAATAGAGGGAGCTAAAAATGGGCTTTGCTCCCCTTTTTGAAAATGAAGAAAGAAGGATCGAAGTTTAGACCGTTCACTGTAGTTCTACCTATAGAAAAGATCATGAAAGAGGCGATCATAATGGTACCCGAATCTATTTACGATCCCGAGTTTCCAGACACATCGTACTTCAGCTCGGGTCGAGGCTGCCACTCGGCCCTAAGACGGATAAAAGAAGAATGGGGAACCTCTCGCTGGTTTTTTGAATTCGACATCAGGAAGTGTTTTCATACCATCGACCGACATCAATTCATCCCAATCTTTAAGGAAGAGATCGACGATTCCAAGTTCTTTTACTCAACTCGGAAACGATTTAGAGCTCACTCTGACTGAATTATGTTCCGGGATATAAAGTCGAATCAGTGTCAACTTATAATGGAGAAGGAGAACAAAGATGTATGACTCTCTATTTTTCTTGCAATAAAGAGAAGTTTTCGAACTTCAACGTTTTTATTTATGAGGATTTCTAATTCATCAGATGTATGCTACACATGACATTTAAAATATATTGACCAAGGTTAAAAATGAGTAAAAGGAATAACGAGGAATTGAAACCCAAAGTTCATATTTTTCATATTAATCATATTAAAAGTTCTCATATTAAGCATCTTGAAATAATAGCATATCAATCGGTTTTCAATAGAACAAAACAGAACTCCTTCCATATGCATCAAAATTTTCTACCTGATATGCATGCGGGCCGCGCCAGTGAAGAACGGGATGTCGGCACAGGTCCCCCGAAGTGCGTGTCGGATGCACTCGAATATCGCAAAGTAGAAGGCAATGCCGACGGCGGTCCAGAACGGACGGCGCCAGTATCTGGCATATGGGAACCAGCCGCTGGAGATCATGACGATCTGGAGGGCGGTATCGAACAACATCGACATCAGCACGTGGAATCGGAAGAACCGAGGCCGCCTCGTGCTCTTCGCCGCCCCGAAGTAGGCTGCATAGAAGTACGCCACGGAGAACCACCTCGGGAGCTCGTTGCCCGTGAAAGGGTTGGCCAAGATCTCCAGACCACTCATGAGAGGGATATGTTCCGAAACATTGTGGGCACACAATGAGAGTATGTGCAGGGGCATGAGGTAGGGAATGCAGGAGAGAGTTCTCCACCACCACTTTGGCTTGTCGGTCGTCTGGGCGCGGTGGAAGCCACGAGGATCGCCCGGGGATGCTCCCCTGACGAATGTTGTCGCGGTACGATACCTAGGTGGGACGGCTATCCTTCCTGTGAGGTGGTTGACACGGTATCCTGCACTGATGTTGTGGGAGGGAATGAGGCCGATTCCTGCAAAATCAAGATCAACACAAAGGTAGTCACAATCATAATCATAAATGGTTTAAAGTATCGACCGATACCTATCCGATATGGTCGATACCGATGTAGTTTGGCATGTCCCGATCCAATACCGACCGATACCCGATAACATTGTGGGTCTCTTTTCCGGTCAATTTGGCAAAGAAAATTAAACGAAAAAGACAAATCAACAAGGATTTAAAGCATAATAAGGTTGTAAAAGCATGTAAAAGAAGAAAATCAATCTATTGTATGTAAACCAATCGGTAAGGGTGACTACTATTTCATTTAATTTCAAAACTACTAAGAAATAACACTGAAAATACTTAAAATTATGCCTAAATGTATAAAATATATGTTTCTAAATGTATATAATTTATTAATAATTATTTGTTTTCCGATACCAAAAAATCCGATACTCCGATCCGAAACCGCCGATACTACCGATATCGCCGATACCACCGATATCGCCGATACCAATACTCATAGGAATAGTTTGATACCGATTCCGATATCGATACTGTGAACCTTATGATAAACGACACTTAACATTCATAACCTGCCCCCAAATGTTAGGTTGTCAAACTTGTGATACGTACCGTGTTTTGATTTGCTTGCATATCTTATCGTGTATTGATACAGTAACTCGATCTGGTAGTTTAGGTTTATACTTCTCAATCCATATTATAGGAATTCTGGAAAATATCTGTTAGTATCATCTTTATGTCATCTAGTTCCATAATCCATGTCATTGAGTACACTTAAAATGACTCAAAGTAAAACAACTGATACTACCTATCAACCTATATATATTGTATCGGATCAACCGATACGTAAGATACATATCGTGTATCCTACCATACGAAATTAACAACATAATCTATTTGTTGTAGCAAAATTAAAGATCATTGTTTCATAAATATACTAATTTCATATGAACCATACATGAACTAAGAAGAGTGAAATATGTCATCCTTCAAGAACAGAGGCAAAATATATTATTATTCCATCAATTTCATAAACAGAACTAACTGATCTTTGCAACCTATAGCATCATTAGGTATGAAGCAAAATTGTTTCACAGTGCAAATGAACACAATATCTGTAAACATTATATGAAAAAAAAAAGGGATAAGGAGTTCCCAGTATACTGTACACATACGGTCATCAATTTTACCTATTTGAAAGTTCAAGGTACTTCATAGTTCAAATTTTAACAAATAGATTCCAATAATTACCCGATTCCCTCCCAGTCCAGGTATACAAAAAAAACGAAAATACTATTTTGCCCACAGAATGGACGTGACCACCACTGGCCTGTACCACGTGGCAGCCACTCATTGCGTTCCCATGTTAGCACCGGACCCACCCCATTAAAATCTGGCCCCCCTCCAATGGGAGGCTGCCATGTGACGTGGGCCAGTAGCGGTCACGTCCATTCTCTAGGCCATGTAGCAGCGTCTCAAAAAATACCTCTGAACGACGGTAGATCACAGCGGCTGTTGAGAGATGAGTACTTGGGAGACGAACTGCATGATAGCTTGCATATAGGATTTGCAGGCAATCTCACTGAGGTTACCATGCATCTACTAAGATTCCTGTCATGAACATCTAAAACCGGAAACATGAGAAGTATTTTCATTCAGACATAAAACTAACATCCTAATGATACATACAAGAGACTTTTCAGTTACAAAATTTTGATTCTTGAGTTCATTCCTGTTACCTACTCCTATTTGGTCAAGATATGGCAAAAGTAAAGCAGACTCAAGGACAAATGTCCTGTATCATCACATTTGCATTACTATTTCCTTACATAATTCGAAAACAAGGGCAGTAATTAAGAGCATCAATAGTAAGACCATCTCCAATGGGGGTTTCTATCTTCCCTATTTCTAAGGAAGAAATCCATTTTAGAATAAATTTCTTCCAATGGTGATTTCTATCACTATTTCTATCCTATGTGGCAATGATGTAGGATGGAAACTTTTTAGGAGGATTTCTACATGTAGAAACTCTTATAGAAATTATCCTATCTCTCATGACAATTATTATTGGGTCCCACACCATTAAATTGTTCCTTTTACTATATGACACATAGGATAGAAATGGAGAACCATTGGAGAACATTTTTGTATGTCTATAATTTCTATATAGAAACTCTTCCAACTAGGATATAAATCTTCTTAAAGTACAATGCCAAGTAGGATAAGAACTCAATTTTAGAAATCACCATTGGAGATGGTCTAAGGCCCATCCCAATTTCTAGATTCTAGATTCAGAATGTAGAAGTCCATTTTGTAGAATAATAAGGTTCAGTTGGGGTCCCATGATAGTCCCGTCCCAGCCACATGAGCTAGAGCCTAGGCCTCATAATTTCTACTTCAAGAAGAGTGGTGCTATATGTACCTTCAAAAATCACATCCCTCCATGTTCCTCCGCCACGTGGCACTTCTTTATTGACCGAAGAAAATATGGGAGAGGGGGGGAGAGTTGAGGGAAGACATGAGCGAATAGGAGAGGGCCACGTGACGGAGGGACATGGAGGGATGAAATTTTGGAGGTACATATAGCATTCTTCCTTTAAGAATGTAATAGGTGTGAGCATTCGGTTTATTCGGTTTGAACCGAACCGAATTTGACAAAACCGAATGAACCGAAATTCTAAAAATTCAAAACCGAAACCGAACGGTATTTAGCTAAAACCGAAACCGAACCGAATAATAAATTCGGTTTGTTCGGTTGAACTATTTATATTATTTAATGGGTTGGACCCAAAGTTGGAATCGTGATTAAATTATATTAAAAAATTATATTTTTTATACACATATTTGTTGAGTTTCAAAGTTGCACACAAAGTTGGACTATTTGTTAAATTATCAAAGTTGGAATTGAAAACACATACACAGGTTTGTTGTTCTTAAACTATACACATGTTTAATCACAAAATATGCAGAGAATTGAGAGTATTACATAATTGTATAATTTTTATTCGTTTTCGGTTTTGGACCGAAACCGAATAAGCAATTTTAGTATTTTGAAAATCGAACCGAATTATTTTGAAATCGAACCGAATCTCTTATTCGGTTCTGTTCGGTTTTCGGTCCAAAACCGAATAATGCTCACCCCTAGAATGTAGGAACTCATTTTGTAGGATATTATGGCTCAATTTGGAGCCCCAATTTCTAGATTCTAGATTTTATATTATTTAAAAAACAAGAACGATGACACTTGAATCTATATCCATGCATCTCATTACGGCCTCGAGATTTATTTGTTTACCATTTTCATACAATCTCAACTCATTTTACATTAATTTTTTTATTGCAAATTTGGGCCCAAAGATATTATTTTGAGCTCCGTCTACTATTGATGCTCTAACTAGATGGACTTTATTTACACTAGTAAATGTACGTACTTTGCACGTATAATAAGAATGTTATTCAATTATAATCAAATATTTCTTCTAACTCATGTGGTTAAGGTGTGATGTATTTTTCTTGTTTGGTTGAGTTCGATTTTCCTAGTTGACAAATTTAAACTTTTTACACAATTTAATTTTTTTTAAAATAGAATGGACCGTGATATAATGACGGCTTAGACGGCTCAAAAACGAGCCATTTTGAAGCCTCATTATACAGTGGAAGATATGTTGGGAAATGACCGTTAGATATCTTTGGAAATGATCCTAGGACAGATGGTTTGCTATCTATGTTGCAAAGAAACGGATACGACACAAAGACACAGACATAACACATATTTTGATATGTCCTAGTGTATTTTGGAGTATATGAATTGAATATACGAAACAGAGAGAGAGAGAGAGAGAGAGAGAGAGCATTTAGTTACCTCTCCTACGGAATGCATACAACTTGCCGGAGCTTCCAACGGAGGTCGCCATTTCCGTCGTCGTCGTCGTCGTCATCTTCTTCTTCTCTTCTCCTCCTGTTTTCTTTAGTTATTACTTTCCTTTCTTCTTCTGTTCTTCTTTTACTCTGCTCCTAAAAAGCAATAAAAGTGTGGTGGTGTTTCTTGTTACTCAAGTTCTTTATATATTCCAAAGGCTGACGAGGTTTCAAATATATAAAACTTCCAACCCGACCCGTTAAAATCCTCTCTCTGGCGTATTTCGGAGCATCGTGTCCGACACAGTGCAACAATAACAGGACACCAACTTTTGGATTGTCCATGTACTGAACGTTCTGAATCGAAACAGTGTTACCAATTGAGTACAGAAAAACTTGAGTCAGCGAACATCGCCACAAGAGCATGCACCGTCCTTGAAATGGTGGAACCTATGACCGTATTACTTGAACAAATCATAATATTTATTTTTTTCCAACAAAATACAAGAATGAATACAAATTTTTTGAACCCTTTGTCCATAGGTTCAATCCCCTCACCGAACTAAAGAAGAAAGCAAAATATTACAACGAAAACACTCACCCTACCCGTAGCGATCTCTCTGTACAAAGACGACAACTCCCGCCATAGATATTCTCCTCATACTGTCTCGAACAACGAGCCCTAAAGAAAAGAAATACAAACTTTCTCTTAGCTTCCTGTGGACGAACACCATAAATCTCTCGTATTGTGCTCTTGCTTGTGACTCCACTCTCAAAATATATAAATATGTTGGAAAATATATTTTAGGGTTTAGGTAATCCCCAAAATAGCCCACCATTAGATATAGCCGTCCACCAGCATCCAACGGTTCATATTAGATCCAGAACTCCTTCAATCCTGACCGAACCGAAATCGGCCCAAGTTCGGTATGGCCCCTACCAAAAGGTTCTGTCACAAAATATCTCGAGCTCGGACAGAACTCGGTCCGATTTCGGTTCCTGCTCATCCAGACTTCAGCATTCTCCCCCTCCAATCTGATGAGAGGTGCTGACCTCATGGCTCCTTAACCGGATTCTATGCATGTCGTCCCGCGACAGAGTTTCTGCTCCCCTTGTCACTGATTTTTGATCCCCCCCCCCCCCCCCCCGATTTGCTTTGCATCTTTCGTCGTCTTCAGTTCCTCGACCACCACGTCGACGCTAGCTGCCATGTGTAGCACCTCCTGCATCACTGGGATGCTGCTGCCATCAACGACACGGTCAAAAGACTCAAAACCGAAGTCCCTGAATATCAGCCTAATCGTCAGTCTCGGCTGCATGTCCCCGACTTCCGTCTTCAACCAGAACGTGTTACCATTTCGACGAGCTTCTTCACCCATGGCTGGTCTAACCAACGGTTCTTCCGAGATTCAGACTCCTGAACTTGTCCACCCTCATGTCTGACACTGAAACTCCTCCTTACACATGCATCATCGAACAGAACATCGTGCACTGTGCACGTCGTCGATGACCCACAACTCTCACTGAACTGTGTGAATGGAGATGCATCTGTCTCGGATTGAGTTTGTTGCACACCTTGATCTCCTCTCTAGCTTCAAACTGCTGAAACCAATGTCGCTCCATTAAGCTTTAGCAAACCACCCGTCACCAAAATCAAATCCGTGAAAAAACCCCTACTTGAGACAGACCAGCTATCATGGAACCAGGTAGTCCATCTCTCTTGGCGATGTGAATCGATACTTGTAGAGAAACTAGCAGTAATGATTGCCAATGTGAATTGATACTCGAGCAACTTTAATCACATGAAAGAGATTTTAACTCTGAAGTTTTAATCTCATAACAAAGATTTTTTCTAAGGGCACCACAACTTTTGCTAGGGGCTAGCTCTTACTTGGGGGCAGCCTAAGAAGGTGGAACTTTTGCTTGGGGCTAGCCCAAAAATTAGGATTTTTTCCTCTTCTCTTTCCTCCTCCTCCTCCTTTCTCCAGCGGCGGCGCCACCACCACTATCATCAGCCACCGCCTCCTTCCTCCTCCTCCGCCTCCTTTCTTTCCTCCTCCTCCGCCTCCTTCCTCCGTCTCCCTCCGGATCCTCCGCCTCCCTCTCTGAGGACTGTCAACTTGTTGGCAGTCCTAACATTATGTCAGAACTGTCAACTTGCTGGCAGTCCTAGGACTGTCACTAAGTTGGCAGTCCTAACATAATGTTAGGATTGTCAACTTGCTTGCAGTTCTAGGACTGCCACTAAGTTGGCAGTCCCACTTGCTGAAAAAAAATTGGACTAGTACCAAGTAAAAAAATGGATGACAAACTTGTAATTATTTTTGAATATTTTTTGGGCTAGTCCTAGTAAAAAGTGTGGTGTCCTGGGGAAAAAAAAAAAAACCATAACAAACTTGTGGACATCTTTCGCGTTGTCACTGTCCTAAGGTTGGAGAAGATGGTTCACAGAGGTTAGTACGAAATGCTTTGTAGTAACATTTCTAATTGTACGAATATGGTCCAGCAAGCAAACAATGCTTTGTACATTACTGAAAGCATAGAGGTTAGCAAACAATTTCAGTCACAACACAAACTTTCACTAGATTTATACATAAGAAATGCTCGTACCAACACAGGTTAGTAAGCATTTCTTACTGGTTACAATCTCGGTTACAACATAAACTTTCATAAACAGCACAGAAATGCACCCAAAAATGAAGCTAGTAATTGCTGAGATACCCACTTTCGGAGTGAATATTTATGAAAAATCGGTTTTATGAAATATCCAACATTATGTATTTTCACGTTAAATATTTCAAGATTCTCTTTAGATGTTCTGTATTTACAAAATTATCATTTTGATAATACCATAGCTACCCCTTTCGTGCAAATTTGGTCCAGGCCCAGCTCCAGGGGGAGGCGGGCTAGGCCTGCGCCTAGGGCCTCCTCCACCAAGGGGCCTCAATATTTTTTTTTTTTTTTTTTTTTTTTGTAAACTGTATTTTTTTTGGCCTTCACAGAAAACCCAACAGCTTTGTCTGGCCCACCGCCAATGGCAAACAGACAAACAAAAACCTAGCTAAGGACTACGGCATTCCTATGAAGTCCACGCTAACAAAAAAAATATAGCTAAGGCCTGCGGCCTCTCTGACACGTTGCTTCCTTAAAAGCTAAGTTTTAAATCTCCTCCATATATATGTTTGTTTGGGTTTGCTTTCATTTTGATTCTGTCAAAACATTTCTTCATGGTCCTAGCAAAGTTTCGTCAGACATAAGTTCAAACTATTTCTAACTCCAAAACATAAACTTTTCCGACATTATAACCAATCAAAATAATTTAGAAAAATTTGAGTGGCACCTTACATTTGTTACGCTTATTTAAGGTGCACCCCACATGATTACATTAATGCATAACACCCCCCACTTTGGACAGTTTCTGTCTAAAACTAACGATCAATTTTTTTTTGACGAAAATGTCCTTGTCTCCTTTTGTGTCCCCCCTTCCCGTCACACGTGGCTGCCCGTCCTCCGCCCCCCGCCGTGCTCGGCCCCCTCCACGGCGTCGCCGCTCTCCCCCCTCCCTCCCCGACCTCGCCGCTCTCCCCCACCCCCTCCCCGACCTCGCCGCACCGCCCCCCTCCACCCCCCCCCTCCCCCGGCCATCACCACCACCACCATCACCAACATCATCATCATCACCACCACCACCATCAACCATCATCACCGCCCCCCCTCCCGCTCCGCCCCCCCCTCCCGCTCCGCCCCCTAGCAGCAGCGCGCGGCGGCAGCAGCAGCGCGCGGCGGCGGCAGCAGCAGCAGCGCGCGGCGGCGGCGACATCAGCAGCAGCGCGCGGCGGCAGCAGCAGCGCGCGGCGGTGGGGGCTAGGGGGCGGAGCGGGAGGGGGGGGGGGGGGGGGCGGAGCGGGAGGGGGGGCGGTGATGATGGTGGATGGTGGTGGTGATGAGTTGATGATGATGATGATGATGATGGTGATGGAGGGTATTTTCGTTAAAAAAATGGGTCAACGGGGTTGACCATTAGTTTTAGACAGAAACCGTCCAAAGTGGAGGGTGTTATGCATTAATGTAATCATGTGGGGTGCACCTTAAATAAGCGTAACAAATGTGGGGTGCCACTCAAAATTTTCCAAATAATTTTTCTTTTAGAAATAAACATGTCATAGAAGCCAGCTTCCAAGATTTAATTCTTCACCATTCATACCTAAATTTTTATTCAAAGGTTCATTATTAATTATATTCTCCATCCAGAAACTTTGTATAATTTGTACTAAATTTTTTGGTGTTTAATTAAACTCATTATAAAGTTTGTTATAGTTTAGTTAAAGACATCATGATTTTAAAAAAGACATCATGATTCTAAAAAAAATTGTACCAATTTTTTTGTAATTAATTAAAGATATCATGATTTTAAAAAAGACACAAGTCACATGTTCACTATTTTTCTTCTTTTTTTTTGTTAGGTTTTTGTGGGCCTGGAAAATTATTATGAGCAAAAAGAAAATTTGAATCAGGAAGTTCGAAGAGGAAGAAAAAAGAAATGCAAGACAAACTCACACAATCTCCCACATGATCTATGAATAGATATGTAAAACCTACGAATATACTGTCGAATTTAACTGAGAATGCGATTGTTGAATTTATAAGAACATAGAGGAATGAGGACCTCATTTATGAGACTTGTCTAGGGCCTCCAAAATACTAGAGCCAGCCCTGATTTGGTCATATATATGTATTTGAATTCACAAACTCAGATTTGGATTACAATTTTCATCTTCTTCTTCACGAGAGATCAGAATTCCATTGTTCTCATCTTCAGCAGAGATCGCAAAGATTGTTCGTAATTCACTGTAATTTTTTCAGTCGAACTTCGATCATCGCTCATCATCATCATCATCATCTTCATGGAAAAATTTGAAGTTTTACGGCGATTAGGTCCTTTTTAATGACTTCATTCTGCAACGATTCAAGTTGTTTCTGAAGCTCGCTCATTCCTGAGTCTTTTATTTGTCTCTTTGAGCTTCTCGGTTGTTTGCACTGATATAAAACAAACAACAATGAAAAGTATTATATCAATCAATATATACTTTAAAGAAAAGGAAAAAAAAATATCATTCTCCATGATCTTAACACGGGGAATGGTCATTCTCCGGAATTTTAATGGCCATTCTCTTGCATTCAAACACGGGGAATGGTCATTATACGTGTTCTTATCACGGGGAATGGTCATTCTCCGTAATTTTAACACGAAAAATTGTCATTCTCCTGCATTCTAACACGGGGGACCATTCTACGTGATTTTACAACGGAGAATAGTCATTCTCCGTGATTTTAACACGGAGAATAACTATCCTCCTGCATGTTAACACGGGAATAGTCATTCTCCGTGATTTTTCTCCATCATTTTAACACGGATCTCCGTCAATTTAACACAGGGAAAGACCATTCTCCGTGCTAATGGTCATTCTCCGTGTCTCCGTGTTAATGGCCAAAAAGCTCTCTCTTACTGGGGTTCCAGTTGATGCTGATGAGATATTGATGATGAAGTGAGATTCCAGTTGATGCTGATGATGAAATGAGAACCGTTGATGACGACATGATGTGAAGATTGCAAATGAAGAGTTATTGACGAATTTTTGAAATAAGATTTGAAGATTTTAGAAGAGAAAACCTAGATTGAAGGTTTTAGAAGAGAAAACCTAAATTCGAAAGTAGGTATCGTATGGAAGAAGAGGAAGAATCGAAACAGTTTTTTGAAGAGTAGGTTTCGTAAGTGTTTTCAATAAATTAAAAGGACAAAAAAATCATTCCGCACCCTTTAATTATTTTTCGCTAATTCTGAACGCGCGATAAAATGTAATTTCTGGTGGATTTTTCATAAACTTCTGCTCTTCTTGGACGTTTGATAAATTTTCCCAAAATGAAGTCCGACACAGCTAAAAGATATGACAGGTAAGAGAAATGAAATGCAACACAACATTCAACGGATCACCAAATTTACACATCCGATTACATAGTGTTTCAGTTCATGTCAGAGAACCAGACTGATTGGTCATTTATACAAACCATTGCCACACAAAAAACATGCTGAATGTTGTGCTGCTCGCCGTTTGATCTTTAACTATCAATCATCCGAAAGTAACCATCTCAGATACTCGGTTCCATCATCAAGTACAGAGTCCTGACCAAGGGGCCCAACCCTCCTCCTGGTGAGGGTCTCAACTGTCACAGGTTTCCTCTTTCGCCCACCCCTCGGCCGCGATTGCCATTGCTCATCAGTTTCTACAAAGTCACCCTGCAATTCAAAGGCCAGGCAACTTGAATACATGTAACAAGTTCATAGATATATTGCAGCAATTTCAGTAAATGTGTAACATATCGAATACTAAATCAAACCATGACGAACAATGAAATTCTACAAAGTCACCGAAACCAACAAACTCTACTTGAGCATGAAAGAAAAAAGAGGCCCTCTTCTATTGATTATTGAAGTGATTTACATATAGCCAAAAAAATGCATCAAGAAAAATGCCAAACACGAGACAACGGAGCAACTACTTAACACACAAGGGTAAGACATAATTTGATTATCAGTCTTATTTCCATATCGAAAAAAAAATATAAAAGGATTACCAGAAAGCAAAACGAAGAAAAATTGTGATACCGGACAAATATGCCGTACAACATTCTAATATAGATATTAACCTTTAAGCCTAAGAAGTAACCAAAAGAAACAAAATTGTCATCAAAAAACCTAATTGAGCTTTTAAACCACATGGTTATGCCCACTGAATGCACAGAAACTATAAAGTGAACAATCCAGCCTTGGGTGCAAATTATGAAGTAACACGTACAACATATATGTAAGATCACTAAAGCTAGCAGACTAACCTGAACATAAACATGTACACCAGATTTTTCGTGGTTATCCCTGACGTGTTTATAAGGGAAACTTTTTTCACATCCAGCTATCCTACAAGAGAAAGGCCGTAGCTCCTGATGAACAGCCCTAACATGAATCTCGAGGTTTGATTTCTGCAAATGATAAAGATTATATGAGAATTTCAGCAACCTAATGTAATTAAACTAATTAATTAATTTATTATGTGACCATATGTTCTCCTAAATAAGGAAAACATAATAGTTTTGTATTTCTCCTCATAACAATCAAGCACATGCAATCTAAGCAGAACAAAATAATTTAACAGTACTCAAATACATGAACTTACATTTGAAAATGTATACTGGCAACCTTCAAAGCTGCATCCAATTCTCTCGGCTGCATCACATTCTTGGTGGGCACGTTGGTGTCGCTTAAAATTTTTCTTTAGCTGGGCAGTCCCACAGATGTCACACTGTGTATATTGATGACAGGCTTGGATATGGGCTTTCAGGCAATCAGAATTTGTAAACTTTTTAAAACAGCCAGGTTGACCGCAAATGACTTCCACATAATCCAGCTTAACTGCCAAATAATTTGGGATTCATGTTATGCAAAATGCAAGCAATCTGGAATGAGAAAACTGCATACTTGCTGAAGTTTGTATTATTCATAAATTTAGAAGAAACCATGACAACTTTCAAATTTTAGTTGTTGATTTTGTAACAGAAAATTTGCTCCAACGAAACTATTTTTAATAAAATTAGGTAAAACGAAAGAACAAGTGGAAAAATACCTAGAGACATGTTTCGCCATCTTCATTGGCAGAATTTCACCCGCCCGTAAAAAAATGGTAGGCAGAAATTGGAAAATGTCCAATTTCCGCCATCAGCATTGGCTTAATTTCAGCAAAAAAATTCGCTAGGTGGTTCGACTCTAGTTGGTTGGGGGAGGGGGGGCGCGGTGTTTAACCGACCAAAAAAACCAATACCCCCCACCTCCAGCTAGCTTGGTGAAACCCCCGACCCCCACTGGAATTCCGCCAACGAAGTTGGCAGAAATTTGGCATGCCAAATATCCTCCAACAAAGATGGCGGAACGCATCTCTCAATGAGCAAATTTTCTGATTTTGTAAAAGAAATTTCTGCTGTTTCTGAAATTGTCAACGAGCAAACAAAAAAACCTTGTACATCCCAGAAGAGGCATTGTTACTTTGAAGAAGAAATGAACTCAACTATTTAAATCATTCATAGGATAATAGTAGAAAAATAAGATTTTGACCTAACAAAAGAATTGCAATGCAAGAAAATAAAAGTTCACCAAATTCAGCAACCAACCGTGGGAATCCTCATGCTTCTTCAACTTTGATGGATACTTGAATGACTTCCCACAACCTACTTCCGAGCAAGTATAAAGCTTCTCACCCTCGATTTCACCCTCACCCGAGGAGGATTCATCATCATGCATTTCTTTCACATGCCTTGTCATATTTCCTTGATAAACAAATTTTTTGTCGCAAGTTTCTATAGGACAGGCAAAGAGTTTTCCCTGATGCGTGAGTAAATGACGGTTCAAATGGTCCTTCCGCCTGTAGCTAAAAGGGCAATCTTCTAGTGCACAAGTGAAAGGCCTCTGCAATACACAGGAAATTACTTCGAAGTCGAGATTGATACAATATCTACAGTTACAAAAATGGCAGTGAGTATTTAGGTGACAAAAGGTCATATAGCAGAATGAACATTTTGTTAAAAATCAGCAGGCACTTCCAAACGGCATGTTCAAATTCAGATTAGCAGTAAAAGAAGGGAGTCACAATGTCAAGAGTCTCCCTGCTAGCCTTCTGCATAGTAAAAAAATATACCCTAAATATATTCCAGGAATATAGAAGTTCAAAAATAAAAGAGAGTTCAGAATTTGTAGCATACAATACATCCATCATGTTCAGAACATTAGTCAAATTCAGACTGACTGGACTACATAAGTTTACTATAAACAACCCCTTCAGGAATTCCAATTGCAAACCTCAGGCAGACTTCACAATGACAAGCATCTGTTAATATTTATGTGATGAAGAAAAATCAATAGCATAGTTTTGAATATACTCCAAATTCAATTAAATACATAAAAATTCCAATAACTATAAAAATGCAATAAACTAGCAAAACAATCAAAGCAAACCTCATAAAATGATAATGCGTGATCAAAGCTTTCTTGATGGAGCTTCACAGGAGGTCCCCCAACCTGATACTGGTCCATTCAAGACAAGGCAGTGCAGCCTGTTCGCATTTTGGAGGTCTTTAAATGGGATCCAATGCTTCACACAAGTTTTCCAAACAGTCACATATAACCTCATAAGCCTGCAAAAAAGCATCTCTCAATCAAAGCAAATAGCAGCAATAACCTTGTAAAATAATACAATGATGCCCCATATTCTCAGCGAATAATGCCAAACAGTCTAAGTTCTTCAAGTTCATGAGGTCCCAACAGATTCCTAGATTGTACTATTTGCATCTGTTCCACTACCTCTAAAGAAATAAATGCAAAGAAAATCGTAAATCGTTGTACATTTTATTACATTATTAGACTTGTATAAAACAGAAATGGCCGATAAATGTTCACATCAATCAATGCTTCGATTTGCACCATCAAAGAAGAGTTCCATAACACGAGGCTGGACAGATGAAAATGATAAATTTATAAAACCAATATATAACTCGCCAAAATAAGCAATACGATAAAAATTCAAGAAACCATTCACACCTTTTGTTAGAAAGATAGCCACTGGAAAATTTTCATAACATGCAATTATACCAGCATGGAAAATAGACACCCAACTATGCAATGAAAAACACAATGAACAAGCATTTACAAATGAACAACACGGAATATACCATGTGAAGGGAAAAAAAATTAAAAGGCATCCGTACCACAAACTAATAAAATTTATGTGCAGGTAAAGTGACTCACCTCTAGAGAGTGGCCCTGCATATGTTGTTTCAGATAAGCAGGTTTCCTGAAAGTTGCATCACACACTTCACAGGAGTATTGCACCTTATTGGTTGCTTCAGTTTCTTCGGTACCCCCGCTCTCGTTTGCATCCTCTTCTTCCTGAAAACATTGTAATAAAAATCCTAAAAGATGGTGAACTATAGCTAACAACAGTTTGAAACTAAAACGACTAATTTGACTTTCTTAATTGACTTCAATTTACATCCCAACTTATAGCGATTGCATTGGATCTAATTTGACACTCTTAATGGACTTCAATTTACATTCTTATTCAATTTCAATGTGACACAAAAATATAATACGGATTTTCCGTCAACCGGGTTATACCTTGTGCTCATCAAGAACATGAGATCTGATCAGAGATTTCTTTGACCTGCATATTCCGCAGTACTCACAGTAGTACCGCCTAATATCTCTGAATATCGGCTTTTTAATCTCGTCTCCGACTTGGGCGTCCCCAGAATCCATAGATTCCATAAGACTATGGCAAAAAACCCAGACTCTGCAAACAAAATATTATTAAGGCACCATATACCATCTATACCAAATCTAATAATAGCTCCGAAACGTTGCAATTATGTACTAAAAGCAATCCAAAAGTTGGTGTCGAGCGTGTCAGACATGTATTGAACATGACACTCTCCAAAATACACTAGGACACGCCAAATTATGGTCTTTAGCCATATTCGCACAGCATGAAAAACATCATATCAAGACTAAAGGGGGGTGTTTTTTTTCATTTATAAATGAATTTCACTTATTCTATGTGGGGCCTCACTTATAAGTGAATTTGGTCCCCAATAAGTGTGTTCGTTTTCGTACTTATAAATGATTTTCACTTATAAGTGGCTCCAAATTCTTAAGTGAAATTTTTTCACTTATTGGATTTTTTAAGTACTTATTGCATCCAAAAAAGTCTATTATGCCCCTGTACAAACTTAAAATTTTCTTCACTTGTCCAAATTCTAATAGAAATTGATTTTCCTATATATAAACCTAATCACCCCTTCCTCTACCCTTGCCCAATATTTTTTATTGTCATCTATTATCTATGTTTTATATGAGAGGGCATAATTGTAAAATAGCCCTTATAAGTGCCAAAAAAAACAACCAAATCACTTACCAGTGAAAAAGAACACTTACAAGTAGGGAAAAAAAGAACAGCTTTTATAAGTGAAATGGAGTAAGTGGCACTTATAAGTGACACTTACTGAACAGCTTTTATAAGTGAAGGGTGCGGCTATCCGTAGGGGTGGGCATACGGTTCTAGGACCCGCGGTTCCGACCCGGCCCGAACCGTAAAATGTCTAAACAAGTCGGTTCCTAAATTTTGAAATTTAAACGGGGCGGGCCGGGACGGGTCGTGTGACATTAACGGGTCGGGGCGGGTCCTATTTTCAAAATAAACGGGGCCCCGGCCCGACCCGTTTCTAGGAGTATATATTTTTTTATATCAATTTTTAGCATTTTTTTGTTATTATAGTCTATACATAATAGAATATCTTATTGTTTACTAAACAAATTCTAGAAGTTTGGGAAGACATTAGACTTGTTTTGTTCTTATAGACAATATAACATAGGTAAATGTTTACTATTATAGAATTTTTTAAACCTTTTTTTCGACTCGTTTGGACCTGCGGGTCGACCCGTTTCAAACGGGTCGGGTCCGGTCTGGGTCCAATATTTTTTGGACCCGTCCCGTCCCGTCCCGCCCCGCCAAGTAACGGATCCGGTCCGGGTCCAACAAATTTGGGCCCGGTCCGACCCGTGCCCACCCCTAGCTATCCGCACCCAACCAACTGCTAAGCACACCCCACTTTTTTTTTTTTAAATTGTCATATTCCTATTCTAACCTCCCATCTGCTGAATACACCACACTGCTCCCCTCCCCTCCCCTCCCTCCCCCCCCCCCCCCCCGCGCTCCTTCCCTCCCCTCCCCCGCCCGCGCCGCCGCCACCTCCGCCGCCCCCGAGCCCCTGTCCCCACCACCTTCACCATCACCCCCCCTCCCCCGCGCCGCCGCCCCCGTCCCCCACGGCGCCGCCCCCCTCCCCACCACCTTCACGCAGCAGCAGCCAGCGGCAGCACGGGCGGCGAGGTCGAGGGGGAGCAGCGGCAAGGTCGGGGGGGGGGGGGGGGGGGGGGGGGGGGGCAGCGGCGAGGTCGGGGGAGGAGATCGAATTTTTTTGAGAATTTTACGGTTATGTTCGACCCTGGTCGGTCGGGGACACAGCAAAACGTTCGATCCATCTCAGTCGAACACCTTTGTTTTGGTTCGACCTGCTCTTGTCGTACACCAATCTCAGTCAGACACACTACTGTACAGTTCGGCTGTTGTTGGTCGAACAGTATGGATATGTTCGACTGGTGTATGTCGAACAGTTGGGCGGTGTCCGACAGTAACAGGTCGAGCATGTGGTTATCTGGGGTGTGCTCAGCAATTGAAGGGAAGAATAGAAATTTTTTTAATTTTTATAATATTAGGGTGTCCTTAGCAGTTGGTGGGGGTGCGGATAGCCGCACCCATAAGTGAAATGGAGTAAGTGGCACTTATAAGTGACCCTTACTTATAAGTGAAAAAGAAAAAAGAACACCCCCTATATACCATTGGAATCTACCGACTCCTACAGAATATTGCAATAATGTACCAAAAACCACTCCAAATAACCTCCAAATGTGCAAAATTAATCGAATACAAATAAAGTTGCGAGCTTTTCAATAATCATGACGTAGAATTCAGCACATAAGTTGTTAAAGTGTCTCGAAATCAGTACATGCACCAACATATTCAACTTGCTAACAGAAAGTATGAAATCGTGAATTCCTTTTTTTAACACATCAACACCGATTGAACACCCTACTCGTGAATTCCTTTCACAAATTTAGCAACGGAGCGTTCTTTATAAAAACACCGATCGACAAAATATCAAATATTGGGACTATAGAAACATCTAACAAACACGAACACGAATTGTGGACTGCAAATCACAATATAAATAGTACCAATACGAAGACTTACTCGAGGAAAGAGTAATCCAAATGAAAAGTATGCGAGGAAAAAAAAATTAGGGTTTGGCGGCGGGAAGAAGAAGTGGATCTCGGCAAACCCTAAAGTTTTTAGGGTTGGTTTGTCCGATTCTCATTTTTAAAGGACTCAATCGGGTCGAATCGAGTAATGTGATATGACCCGATTCGAACCCGGTTCCACTAAAAATGCTCGGCCCAATTTTTTCTGTTATTTTTTCTATTGGCTAATTTGCATCTAAATATGCTTCTGAATTTGCTAGTTACTATCATAAGTTATGTTAATGGGCAACTTATTATCTCAAGCTATTAAGGGTCTGCTTGGCAATTATGGGGTAGCGGTTATGATGTATTTTTAGAATACAGATTATGAGCGGTTACGAGGGGTCCGATTTTTGATGATTTTTAAGTAATAGCTTTTAAACCAGTCCAATACATGCTTAGTAGTTCATTAACGAGCGATTATGAAAAAAAATTTACACGAATAAAATTAAATATGGAAGGGTATTAGTAGTTATAATTATATATATTTTTTGAGAATATAAATTGAAAAAAATAATAAAGCTGCTAAAAACCTATCATTTTTTTGGTTTATAGAGCAACCCAAAATTACATTACACCGATTTTTGGGATTTTTTAGCCGACAAAAACCAGTGACTAAAAAAAATTAACAAGCAAGAGTTTTCATTAACGATTGGTTCAAAAATATCTCAAAACCGGTGAAAATATCATTAATAAGCAGGCCCTAAATTTAACAATACATTGAACACTTTCAAAATTTAAAATTATAACTCTTACGCCGTTAACGATGGTACCCTTCATATTTTCATATTTCTTAATGATACCCTACGGCCTCGTTTAGTTCGCGGAATGGAAGTGAAAGGAAATCAATTTCTTGTCATTTCCTTTGAGAAATTAAAATTTCCATTGATTTGCCTTTCTGGTGTTTGGAAACGTCAAAAAATTTGGAAAAAAAAGTGGATACTTCAATGTGGAAAAGTAATTCCTTGCTTGGATGGATGAAATTATTTTTTTCCCTAATTTTCCTTCCATCGGGAATCACTTTCCTTTCTTCCTCAATTCCTTTGGCACTCAAACATAGGAAAGTAATCACTTTCCTTTCCCACTCCGAAGATTCCGCGAACCGAACGAGGCCTACCTTCCTGATGTATAGTAAAAGAGTGGTAAATCAATAAAAGTTGAAGGGATTTAATTGATGTTTTTAATAGCTTATGGTAGCAAGTTGTCAATTTTAGTTATTTTAGATAATAATTTGCAAATTCGTGAAAGTTTAGGATATTAGTTTCAAATAAGACTATGTTATGCACAAGGAAAAATAAAACGAAAAATGATACTTAGTTAATAGTTTGGAAGAGACGTATTCATTTTCTTCTATTTTTTTTTCCTACATTTAATATGTAAAAGACAAAGACTTTGATTTTTTATATTCACCTATAAAAGAATTTGGTTTTATTTTAAATTGTTTGTGAATTATTGAGACTTTTCATTGTAAATCAAAAATTCAACGAGGAACAATTTATTGAGACTTTTCATTTTAAAAGAATCTGGTTTAATTTGCATATTTATTTAATTTGTCGATTCAATTTTCTATGAACACACCTTGCTCTAAAAAATTATCTTCTCCAAATATTTTTGTAAATAAATTCACCAATTATTAGGATTTAGGAATTAGGAGGATTACGTGGCATCCTCTGGATGGAATGGGAGCCGTTGGATTCTCTTCATCCAAATAATATTGATCCAGCTATTTAGGGTTAGGGTTCCTGAGAAATTATATAAAAGGAGGTCGCTTTCCTCTATTCTCTTTCACCTCCTTGTCCCTCCTCCGCCTTCTCTTCCACAAAACCCTAATTTTTCATTCCTACTGCTACTTTTTTTTCTTCAGAATTTTCTCTATATTTACATATGTTGCCTCTCCTCACCTCTAGCGGGGTTCAACGTGGGGCTTCTTCTTCTTCCCATGGGTTCGCATCTAAACTTTCTCCATAATGGTTGAAATTTCTTGATATGAGCCGACATTGATAATTAGCATTAAAAACCTGAGCTTTAATTTATTTGTGTAGTAATTAGTATTAAAGTTGAATTTTTTGGTAATTAGTAATGTTTTTAGTAATATTTTTATTGTGCAAATTTTTTTTGGGTTGAAAAGTCTTGATAGAGTGAGAGAGAGAGAGAGAGCTGATTAAAAAAACTGAGCTTTAATTCATGTATTATATCATATTGTATTTTGTTATATTTTTAAAATGTTTAATTGCAATTTCTTGAATTTAGACAGATTGCGCAAAATTTGGTGGGCTATGATGATTTGTTTAAGCAAAATTTGGAGTGCCCTTAGAATTAGCCTTTTTGTAAACAGCTTTATATGCCAGTTCTGCTCCAGAGAATTCTTGATCGAGAAAGCTGATTAAAAGACTGAGCCTCCTTTTGTTAATTATATTATAATCTGCTTCAAAGTTGATTTTTTTTTTTGTTATTTCTAATTGTTGAAATAGTGTACATAAATTTGTTAGAATATTAATTTGTGGTGATATTCTGCAATGGAAAATTTTGGTACTTAACTACATTTTTAGCTCATAATGTTTTTTTGCAGATATGATATGTTGTAAAATTAAGCTCTTGTTTGCAGGGTGAACCTACTTTGAGAAGTAGAAAAAACTCGACTTTGACTTTTTTACATTTCCTATTGGGATATTTAGACTTTGGGTCTCAAATAAGTTTTGAAATTAGTGTTTGGGTCTCCATATTATACATAATTAGTGTTTGGGTCTCAAAAGTGTCACTAATGTCTCAAAAGTGTCATCAAAAGTGTAACAAAAGTGTCATCAAAAGTGTACCAAAAGTGTCACTAATTATTTTTGGTGACACTTTTGAGACCCAAACACTAATTATGTATAATATGGATATCCCTTTCCTATTTTATTGTGATTATAAAAAAACCATTTTCTATGCAATTATTTTTTTCCGGAAATGTTCCATTAATTGAAGTTGTCATTTAACTCGAGAGAGGGGTTCGCTGTTAGGACTTCCCTATTGTTCATAGGGAATCTATTTAATCTGCCATTTTGGTAATTATGACTGTATTTCTAAAACAGGTTTTGAATCCTTGAATATATTATTTATTGATGTATGTATATATGCCGATGACGACAAACCTAGAATGGACGTGTATGCCGAACCAAGACCCTGCTTGCAGGGAGAACCTACTTGGGGAAGCTACACTTTTCATGACATTTTCAGATACTTCTGAGGCTTGACAGATACTATTACTAATTTGTAAATTTAATTACATCAATTTTGTTTCCTGATTTTTATTTCATAATGTCTTTTTTTGGCCATCCGACATGGTTACTTCTTTTGCTTCTTCTGGTACTATGTTTGAGTTTTAACTATCCTCCTACAAAATATAAGATTTGCGTGGAGACTGAAAAACTCATAGAGTAAGTGTTGTCTATCAGCTTCATCTCTTGTTCCTACGAGTTTGGAGTTAAATAACAGCACGACATTTTTATAGCTATTATGTTCCTTCTGTGTTTCAATTAGTCTTTGTACTTGTGGTGTCTGTTCCATTTGTCATGTTAAATTTAATTTAATTTCTTTTTTCCCTCTTAGCTTACACTTGTTCTTTCGGTACATATGCAAATCATTGTGGTATCTGATTTCTCATGGCTTAATATTATCTAGTCATAGGGTAGGCGAGCTAGGCGACCCCCCCTGCCCCTCAATAGGCAAGGCCCCCAAACAACGCCCAAGGTTACGGACTAGTCCAGCTAAACCCACTCAAGTATTTCTCTTTATTGGTAGCAATAAGCCGACACCCACTTATACATAGTAAGCTTTAGTAACCAAAATAACAATAACATGGTTCGAACCATGGATCAAGAAATGGATTGAGAAAGCTATTACCGTTGGACCAACTAATTTACTTGGTATTTTTTTTCTTTCTAATATTCACTTTGTCAGTTTGTCTCTGAATGATCTTGTTTTTATTTGCCTTGTTTGACTTCAGTAAGGTTACTCAACTAGTTACCTTTTTATCATCTTTCTATTTGTTATTTTTTTCTTTTTGAGAGTATTTCATTTGTTAAATTGAATTATAAAATTGGTATCTGAGAGAAAAATCCATGATTTTTTTCTTGACCAAGAGGCCTCTCACATTCAAACACCTCCCCCCCTGCACACTGTCTTCTGCAATTGAAGCACTATGATTACTTTTTGTTCATCAAGGTTGGCTAAGTTAACACCTCCGAAGCTCATTTCGAGCTGGTTCATTCTCATAATTATTGTTCTCTATTACACTTGGATCCTAACCTTGTTTTATAGTTTTGCTGATTGTTAGAGGACAACAGCGGACAATTGCGTTTCTTTTTCTCCCTTTCAGTGAAAGGTTCATTGAAAAGATGCAAAGAACAATTTGCCAACTGGAGTTTCTGCAACTTGGAGTATTGCTTGGGGATTCTATTCTGTCTGCAAATGGCTAATGCCTCTCTTTCCTACAGTAATCTGTATATGTATGGAATTTGTTATCGACATTTTGGTAAATATGATGAAGTAATCGATTTTGCTTGTTATATTTTCTATCCACAACTGGTTTACCAATTATTTGTTCTAAAATCTCTTGGAAGCTTTCTTGTAGTGTCAGGTTTCCTCAGAGAGCCATCTGAAGCTACCCAACTTCTGCAAAACAATAGTCTAAAGTCCAAGAAGAGCCGACATCCATCCTCAAACCAAATGGCAAGAGGTCAAAAGAAAGTGATCATCATTCCAACATATATGGAAATGGATTGCTCACGTCTTCAGTTCTTTGATCAATGGCACAACAAAAATTGTTTAAGGGAGAAAATTTTGGCAGTCCTAATTTATTGAAGGATTGGCAGTCCCCTCCCTCTCTCTCTCTCTCTCTCTCTCTCTCTCTCTCTCTCTCTCTCTCTCTATATATATATATATAGTATTAGATTTATGTCATGAAGGAAAATCTTCCTCATGACCTACTATGTATCGACCGGTCAGGTCATATTATGATTAATTGATATAAAGAACTAGTAGTTAAATGATGTAAGAAACATAGTGTAGATATCTTTCTATAGTTCAAAGTAGGCTTGCTGAAGTGAGAAAGTTGTCGAACTTGA
This sequence comes from Iris pallida, assembly GCA_029216955.1. NCBI lineage: Eukaryota > Viridiplantae > Streptophyta > Magnoliopsida > Asparagales > Iridaceae > Iris > Iris pallida. Next base: position 51,610 of record JANAVB010020597.1, on the reverse strand, counting down.
CTCGTTGAACACATTGATGGAGGGTGGTACGATACCAAAGCAAAATGGAAGATAACCATTGACTTGTGTGCACCAGAAAAAAGAGAAAAATACATCAAAGATGAGTAGTAGTAATATGGGTAAAGTGCATTTAAACCCTCTTTAGATTTGTCTTGTTAGCAAAATAAGACTCGTAAGAATAGGGGTGAGCATTTGGTTTATTCGGTTTAAACCGAACCGAATAACCCAAAACCGAATTGGACCGAAACCGAATAAGCAAAACCGAAACCGAACCGAATTGGCCCGAAACCGAATCAAACCGAACCGAATTAAATCGGTTCGGTTTTCGGTTTATTCGGTTTATTCATATTTTTTTGATTTTTTTGAGCTTTTTTTTTGTTAATATATATAGTAACTAAATATACATAGACAAATTTAGTATATACCTATATATATTTAGTATGTACCTATATATATTAATACTTATATATATATAGTACACACACACACACACACACACACACATATATATATATATATATATATATATAAATTAATTAAATTTTCTTATTCGGTTTTCGGTTTTGGACCGAAACCGAAATCCAAAACCGAAACCGAATAAGAAAATTTAGTATTTTCAAAACCGAAACCGAACCGAATTTTTTTAAAACCGAACCGAACCTCTTATTCGGTTCGGTTCGGTTCGGTTTTCGGTCCAAAACCGAAAAATGCTCACCCCTACGTAAGAAAATCTAAGCAGTTTATCGTACCTTAGATGCCCGCATGAGCAAGAAAGCTTCTAACGTCTATTAACCGTTAAAAATGGTTGTTAATAACATTCAAAAAGAATAATATTAAAAAACCTAAAATATCTACCCCCCTCCCCCTTCCCCTTCCCTAATAGACCCTCCCTTTCCTACCCCTCCCTCCTCCCTCCGCTGGCCAGCCTTCGCCCCCCGACTCACCCCCTCCTCCCTCCGTCGGCCAGCCCCCTCGACTCGTCCCCACCACCGGAAGGGGGGGGGGGGGGGGGGGGGGGGGGGGGTAAAATTGTTTTAGACGATTTTTAACGGTTGTTAACGACGGAGGGCTGAATTGAGCAAAAATATAAAAAATAGGGTTCCTTTCAGACTATGAGTTTTTAATTGCATTTTCATCACATCTACATGCACTTTACCCGTAGTAATATTGACGTTGATTAAAACTAGTACAATGAAACCATATATACTATACAAAATTTGGAAAAGAAGTAATCTATCCTAAGAAAGAAAACTAAAGACAAATACTTTAACGAATTTGCTAGTTTATTATTTAGCTTAACCATCATGCTCTTATATCATTAAAAAAAACTCTTAGAGCAGATAGAGCTGATCAATCAACTAGTCTACTTAACCATCACGCTCCTACATCATTAAAAAAGATTGAGAAATTTTCATCCAGCGGGATGAAAATTCTATAATTTGTAGCATACGAAAAAGTTTGGTAAAACTGCATGGCGAAGAACACTTCGCCAGAATAAATGGCGCGACGACAATTGGACAGGGTAACATGGCGCCCGCGCCATTTGCAATGGCGGGCGCAAGGTGACATGGCACCCACGCCACTTGCAATTGCGGTCTCGATGAAAAGGCCCCACAGTTAATGGACTTTATGCAGCCTTAACTGACTTTGTTTTTGTGTCCCATTAATCATTGAATGGTTACTTCCCTTGTTCATCTCATCTACCTGGATCATGGTGAAAAACTTTGACAAACCTTTTTTTTTTACTCTCAACAAAACAAGGGATAGTAACTTGACTTTGCAACTAAAATTTATTCTATATATGTACTTTCAAAGTTGAGGCGCATAAAGTCCATTGAGCATTATAGTTTATTTTAGAAGAAATAAGTCATTGAGCACTAATTAGTAACTTAACCCTTTTTTTTCCCTTGAGCCCGCCATTTTGCGATGGCGTGGGTGCCATGTCACCCTTGCGTCCGCCATTACAAATGGCATGGACGCCATGTCACTCTGTCCAATGGCCGTCGTGTCATTTATTCTGGCGACGTGTCCCTCGCTATACAATTTTGCCAAAACTTTTTCGTATGCTACGAATTGTAGAATTTTCATCCCACGTGATGAAAAAAATTCATCACGTTGACATTTATTTAGGGTTTTATTTGATATAAAGTAGAATATATAAATATTCATTAAAAAAAGAAAATAATTTAATTCGTGGTTAATTATAATTAACTAGAGTATAAAAAAGTTTAATTTAAAAAAGAAAAATAATTAAATGGCACATGTTAAAAAAAACAATAAAGGTTCTTTCTCGTACCTACCCCTCTAACATCATGCCACTTGTCTAATTTTTACAAGTCAACTGGAGGACAGTTATCCACTCCCCCCCCCCCCCAAAAAAAAAAAAAAGACTGCTATCAAATTAATCATAATTAATTAAAAAAACAAAAGAAGAAGGGAACACATCTCCACTCCAGTCTTCTATATTTCTTTCGTCTTCACCAGTCTCTCTCTCTCTCGCTCTACTCTAGACTCTACTCCGCCATGAGGTTCGGCTCCTCCTTCTTCGAGCGCGCTTTCCACCGCCGGCCGACGCTCTCGAACCTCCTCCTCGTCGTCGGCGCCGCCAGGTCCACTCTTTCTTTTGCTTTTTGACGATTTATTTTACATTTGCCAATTTTTTTTGTAATTTTTAGGAAATTTACATAAACCCCCGAATTCTTTCAGTTATTACACTTTTTTTTCCTCTTTCTTTCCTGGACTTTGAACTTGGTGTATATAGTTGATTTCTTAAGCACGGACACGGATACGAGAGAACACGGTAGCGACACAGAAACGGCACCTATTTTAGTGCGTCCTGATGTACTTCGGGAGCATCCGACGCGACACGACACGTTTTGGGAGTGTCCGTGCTTCCTTGCAGATAAGCTGTGTTGCACGGACACGGCAGCTATTTTGGAGCGTCCTCCAGTAAGCATCCCGTACGTGCCGTGTCTGACACGGCCCGCATTTTTGCAGTATCCGTGCTTCCTAGCTGATAAGACACGACGCAGACACGGACACAACACGACATAAATATCTGTTGTGTCGGACATTTGGTCAATGGAGAAAAGTGGAAAATGTTAGTTTGCTAGAATTTCATGAATTTCGGAAGATTCAATAAGAGTATATTATAGTGAGGCAGTTATAAAATGTTTCTTAGTAATAACTAGAAAAGTATTTCGGCAACTCATTTTAATCCAATTCGTTGGGAATTTCAATGAACAATAATCAAATATATAACTGATTTTTTTTTTTTTTTTTTTGGGGGGGGGGGGGGGGGGGGGGATTCTTCCACCTTTCGTAAGAACAAAATGTTTGAGGGGATAACTGAAAATTGGCAACTTGGTTCTAATCCTACGATCCTTTTCTATTGGGGCAGTAGCTAGGCAACAAGGACGCACCAAAATTGAAAGGACACCGAGGCTTGCACAAACATACTGCAATTGTTGTCACGGACCTTGTCGCACATTGGTTGAGGGCCTTGAGGCCTTTGGGAGGGGAAACGGAAGACACGGTTCGTGACCCAGGGGCACAGTAGGAGACGAGAGATTCAAGATACAACTCTACTTGCCTCCTAAATTTCATTTTAGTTTGCAAGTGTTGGAGTTTTTTTCCTTTCTTTGAGTTGTAGAGAGCTTGCTCTCAAACAAACCATGTAAGTTTTGTCCCACATTGGCTAGAAAAACTCATGGGTATCTCAATATAATTCCTCTTGAGGAATGGAGAGATGCACATGGGGTGGTGACCCTAAGGAGGGTTGGTTGATTTACCCGAAGGAGCAAAATCCATCGGATGCAAGTGGATCTTCAAGAAGAAGATGAAAACTGATAGAACCATTGACAAGTTCAAGGCCAATCTAGTGGCCAAGGGGTTTTCTCAGAAGCAGGGGATTGACTACTTTGACACGTATGCTCCAGTAGCCCGGATGACAACCATCAGATTGTTAATTGCTCTTGCAGCAATACACAAGCTGGTGATACATCAGATGGATGTGAAAACGACATTCCTGAACGGTGAGTTGACCGAAGAGATTTATATGCAACAACCAGAAGGATTTGTCGTCAGATGTCTTGAAGACAAAGTCTGCAAGTTGGTAAAATCTCTTTACGGTTTAAAGCAAGCTCCCAAAATGTGGCATGAGAAGTTTGACAAAGTCATAAGGTCAAATGGCTACAAGGTCAGCGAAACTGACAAATGTGTCTATACAAAATTTGCTGATGGAAGAGGAGTCATCGTTTGTCTATACGTGAACGACATGCTAATCCTAGGTACGGATATAAGCTGTGTCATGGAGATAAAGAAGTTCCTCTCGACAAAGTTCAGTATGAAGGACTTGGGGGATGCTGATGTTATCTTGGGACTCAAGATCATCCGGACAAACATTGGATTGGTACTGTCACAATCTCATTACATTGAGAAGATGCTCACTCGATACGGGTATCATGATCTTCCTATAATTGATACGCCGTACCGAAGTGACCAGAAGCTGGAGCCAAACTCGAAGGAAAGCGTTAGGCAATTGGAGTACGCTAGCGTCTTTGGGAGTTTGATGTACGCTACTACTGCCACTAGGCCTGACATAGCTTTCGTCGTGGAAATGCTGAGTCGATTCACTAGCAATCCAGGCGTTGAGCACTGGAAAGCTGTGAAGCGTGTTATAAGATATCTCAAGAAGACTCAGACATATGCACTACACTTCAGCAGAGAGCCACCGTTAGTAGAAGGCTTCAGTGATGCCAGCTGGTGCTCAGAGTTTGAGAGCGAGAGGTCCACAAGTAGATTCATTTTCACAATGGGTGGAGCTGCTATATCGTGGAAGTCGAATAAGCAGACTATGCTCTCGCGGTTATCTATGGAATCTGAGTTCTTTGTACTTGATACCGCAGCGGATGAAGCAGAGTGACTTTGGAAGCTCATGTATGATCTTCCAGTGGTTGGGACGCAGATATTGGCTATTTCGATATACTGCGACAACCAGGCGACTGCGGCGGTGGCATCAAATGATTTCTTCAACGGGAAGAAGAGAACTGTGCGGTTAAAGCACAAGGCAGTGAATGATCTCATCAAGAAAGGTGTCATTGCAGTGATCGATGTTCGGAGTCAGGAGAACCTGGCGGATCCGTTCACGAAGGGCCTCAAGCGTTAGCTGGTCGAAGACACAGCAGAGAAGATGGGTTTGAAGGCATTCTGATAGTATGTCTTTGTAATCCTACCATAAAGTTTTATGTTATTAGTTCAAAGAGAAATCTACTAGACATCTAACTTTCAGTTCAAGGGAGGACCACTGACTGAAAAACTATCAGGTGACAGTGGGTACTTGTTCTTGAGAACATGGAAGGGTTACGAACCCATAACCACTGTTGTCTACTATGTGTTTTCTGCGAAAAACGGATCCTGTGATGAGGATGGCTTAAACGCCTTAATGAGTTCTCAGGCAGAGTGAATGTCTGGTGTGCTTTACAGGAAGCACGGTAGCGCAGCACTACAAGGAGTGTAACTCCATGCTACAGTGGGGTGACTCCACCATGAGATTAAAGGTTAGGGGTAATGCCTCGGCTTTGCGAGCCAAGTCACAGCGGCGTAGCACCGCAAATAGGCAGGTAGCCTAATGCTGTATGATGAAATTAAAGAGGGGTAGTCAGCACTACAAAGGGGAAGTGTTCTACAGTGGCACGACACCACGATGAGGTACTCAGATAGGAATAACGCCTCGGCCTTGCAAACTATGTCGTTGCGGCGTAACACCGCAAGGAAGTCTAAGACTTCATGCTGGGTAGTATGGCACTACAAAGAGGCCGTGACCTCATGCTACAGTAGTATGACACTACGATGAGGTTTCCGGTAGGGGTAATGCCTCGGCTTTAGGCCACGTCATAGCGGCATAGCACCGCAAGGGAAGCGCAAGGCTTCATGTCATGTCTCTTTAATAAAGAACTCACCTATAGTGTATGGATAGAGATATCAGGCCGTCTCTTGAGGGTAAACTTGTAGACGCCTAAAATTATACACTGAAATCATGCTGGCACATGGCCTTTAATGTGCAGCCAGAAGCACAAGTAACTACATTTTGTGAGTGAAAAGAATAGCAGCTGTGGTGCAGAATTCAAGGCTTAGTCCATTCTTGTATCATACTATTGTTCAACCCATGCGGGAAGATTCAAGTCGTCAGCGACATCTATCCTAATGCAGAATGTACAGTTACTGTGGGGAACGCTCAACCCTATACATATATTGAGATATGTGGAAAATTGTTGGAGTTTTTTCCTTTCTTTGAGTTGTAGAGAGCTTGCTCTCAAACAAACCATGTAAGTTTAGTCCCACATTGGCTAGAAAAACTCATCGGTATCTCAATATAACTCCTCTTGAGGAATTGAGAGATGCACATGGGGTGGTGACCCTAAGGAGGGGACCATGTGGATGATTTTACATGGAGGTAAGGATAAGACACCTATTAAAACATTCATGCTTTTTGGCCAAGCTCAATTTAATTCCATATGGACTAAGCCCCTAAGTCCCGAAGGGGCTTAGCGACTCGGACTCAGACTCGGACTCGGACTCGGGCTCATGAGGCGTAATGTGGCGTTTTGTTGGCGCACTTTGCACTTAGCACGTCAGCATCGTCGCTAGACGCATAGTTCGCTTAAGTTGCGCTCGTTGCGAGAGCCTCTTGCGTTGTCGGTTGCGTGCCAGGTTGTGCGACCAGATGGCGCGCGGTGGCGAGCGTTGCGCGCAGGCGTAGGTGGCGCATGTTGCGCAAGTGCACGCGGGCGCGTGTGGCACAGGTAGCGCAAGTTGCGCGCGGGCGTGTGTGGCGCAGGTTGCGCACGTGCGCGCGGGCGCGCTCTCGCGCACTTGAGCGCTGAACGCTAGGCGCGCGCAACCATGTGCGCTGTGGCGCAACATGGTGCTCGTGCACGTTGGCGCTCAGTGGCGCGCAAGTTGTAAATGAACCGTTTCGTAACGTTCGATAACGGATCCGATAATTTCGGATCTGACATTCAAACGTCGCGCACATTCCGGATCTGAGCAGTTGCAGAGAAAAGTTATATATAGTCTCTCTCTCTCTTATAGAAGTACGTTTTTGACAAAATTTTCCACAGAGAGAGAAGAGAGAGCTTCTGTATAGGCGCACAACTTGTGAGTTCTCATTTTTCCGAGGAGTCCGTCCGTGAGCAGATTGGCAGAGCGTTCTAGAGTTCTTTTGAACTTGCTGGTTCCTGGAAGCTGACCGTGTGGGCGAATCTAGCTTTGAGCGTCGGTGTTCTAAACACCCCAGCAGGCTTTCTCCGATTACGAGAATCTTTTTAGATTTCTCGTTTGTCACCTGTACGAAAATCTTCTTCGATTTCTCGTTTACCGAATCCTCGAAGGATTTCTGTTTTGCACCTTCTGTTGAAGTGCTGCAATCGAATCAAAAGAGTTTTCTTCTGATATTAACGCCCAGGGACTGACAACAAGCACTGGGGTTGCCTATGATCCTAGGGCAGGCCTGACATTTTGTACTTATCAAGGATGGTGATCGGTGCATGAGAACATTGTGTCGGATCGTGGCAAGGATTTTGTCACTCTTGCAAGCTCTGTTTCATATGTTGATAAATTTCAAATGATAACTATGGGGAATTCTGCGTAGACCTACAAGGGATTTTGTGATATTTAACTGCGTGAATCAGACCTGCTCATCTCAAACTTAAATTCTAATATCTTTAATTATTTGATCTTGAGTTATCTAAAATAAATTTAACTCTGATACTTATCTATACTACTATATAATAAGGAAAGTTGGCTTCACCGTGAATTTTTTCTTCCAAATATGCCCTTACCTAACTTTACTAATTAAAATTGTTCAATAAATTAATGAGGGCAGCTACTTAATTACCTATAGAATTTATTTATTTTTAAAATAGTTTGCTATTATGATGCCTTTTGTTCTTCCCAAGTAAACAAAAGTTAATTGAAGGGGGTTAAAGTACGTGCAATATATGCTAGTAAATTATAATGAGAAGACAATATACTTTTTACCCTATTCTTTTTTGTCAAATCAGTAGAAGTAAATTGCTATCTTGGCTTGTTTTGCTACTAATTTAATAGCTATGGAGGATATCATTTATCAATTTGCAAATGCGTAATGTATGGCATATCGTTCCACAGAAGGAAAATAACGATATTCTTTTGGATTTAGCTTTTTTGTTGCTTTTGTAAATCTTCACTGTTTTAGCTTGAACTTTCTAAAATTACAGTAGCGGAGGTCTTGTGGCATATGCTGATGCAAACTCCGACCGTGCCCCTGAATCAACTCAAGTACCTGGCAGGAAGAAGGTGGTGGTGCTTGGAACTGGTTGGGCTGGGACGAGTTTTCTGAAAAATGTAGACACTTCCTTGTATGATGTAAAAGTAATATCAGCAAGTAACTATTTTGCATTTACACCATTGCTACCAAGTGTAACATGTGGGACAGTAGAACCACGCAGCATTGTTGAGCCAATCCGCAACATCATTAGAAAGGTAAATATGAAATTGATAGATTTCTTATTTCCGTATTTTTACTTGAGACGCTATCGCTATCCTGTGGAAACCTTGCTTAGTATTTAATCCTTGTGCTAAATATACTTATGCTATTATAGGATATTACAAGAATCTAAGTTTGATTATTTCCAGTGATAATAATCATATGATTAAGAATATGGTTTGGTGAGAAATCTCCTTTTGTAATTGTTTCGTTAATTATCTTTAGTGAAACACGGGAATATATTACCAATGTTTTATGTCAAATAAAGAATATGGGCAGGCTAAACAAAGAATCTATGATAGGACTGGAATCGTATTATAGGGATAATAATATGTAAGATAAGTTATTCAAGCTGATGACAGTTCTGTATATGTTTTTTTTTCAATATAAAAGATTAATGAAATATATCAGTTGGTGACATTCCTTAACTCCAGAGACGGAACCATGATTGAGTGGTGAGGGGAGGCAAGAACATAAACACATATTATACTATACAATTCAGAAAATTAAAATTTTATACTAGAAATTTTCAAGTTTTTTTGGAAGTTAGGGGTGGGGTATGTGTGTGTGTGTGTGTGTGGGGGGGGGGGGAGCTCCTCAGGCCATAATGTACCTCTGTCCTTTCTTCACTCTTTGGCGTAATGTGTCATAAAGATGAATGCAATTTCCTATAGCTAATTGTATCATTTGACCTCTTTGTTTACACTCTTTATAATATAGAACTTGAATGGTGCTCATTGATTGCATGTGCTTAAACTGCAATAATAAAGGTATGTAATAATAAAGGTATGTCTATCTGCCTGCCAACTGACCCAACTAGGTTTTATGGCATGGTCCTCTCAGGCTTATAGCTACATATGCTAAGAATTTCGCACCAACATAGAGGTTGACGTTAGGTTGACATTCAATCATAAAACTGTCAAATATTGTATGTAGCTTTCTTATGCTCCATAGTTGATCTCATTCTAATATGCGAAGGCTTGGAGGATGATAGGTTGTTGACATACCATTCTTGCCTTTACAAAGAGTATCAGCTCGTTATATATTAGTTGTGGAAAGTGTCATGGCTACATAACTATCATTTGAGATGTTTCATATTTCTCAATTCCTTCTGTGATCTTGATGTTATTATTGTTGCATGGCTTCACATTTGTTGCTTTTGGAAACTTATAAGAAACTGATCATTGCCTTCAATGTTTTTGTTAGTTTGGTTTTCTCTCAAAGTCAAATATGACGAGTGATCTGGATATGTTTTCCTAACACCTGATGAAGTTTTCATTTACTGCCTTGACAGAAAGGAGGAGCTATTAAATTTTGGGAAGCTGAATGTTTCAAGATTGATCCAGTAAACAAGAAAGTTCATTGTCGGTCCAATATTGGAACTAATTTGGATGGTAGCAATGAATTTCAGGTTGATTATGACTACTTAATAATAGCAATAGGAGCCAAGACAAATACATTTAACACCCCTGGAGTGGTAGAGCATTGTCATTTTCTGAAGGTAAAACCAATTCGTGATACATTTACGCTAGTTTAACAAAAATCCTAAGTTTTTTTTCCTTCTCATATGCTAAAGGCAGTATGCGAGAGTTTCTTACTCTTGTTTTAATCTTGCACAAATTTCAAAAAGAGAACAAGAGACTTAGATACGATTCCAGAAACATTAACATGAGATGGATGTTCAAAAATTCTCATGCATTTACTCTTTGTCAACATTCTCACAACAATATGACCATTCGGCATTTTAAGATTTTAGTGTTCCTTATTCCATAGGATTCAACTGTAATTTGATAGTTCTTATATTTGCTACTTGATTTCTTTCCCTCAACACATGAAGTGCTCCTTACTAAGGTACATATCTGTAGGAAATAGACGATGCTCAGAAAATCCGTAGGAGTGTCATTGACTGCTTTGAAAAAGCTAGCCTACCAAACCTAGATGAAGAAGAGAGGAAGAAGAATCTCCATTTTGTTATTGTTGGTGGTGGTCCAACTGGTGTTGAGTTTGCTGCAGAATTGCATGATTTTGTCTCTGAAGATATAGCAAAGTTATATCCAACTGTTCTAGATCTTGTGAAGATATCCGTTATCCAGAGTGGAGAGCATATCTTGACCATGTAAGGAAGAAATTAACTTCTTGACTCATTTAAGCTTCTCTAGTTGGTTAATAGCAGAACTAATTGATGATTTGTCCTGCACCGTTATGGTTTTTTTTTTTTAATCCATAGAGTGGTCATTTGTTTGCGAACCTTCACATGGTATCCACTTTGTCTATCATATATTATTATTAGAACCACTTAGAAAAACATGTTAAAGATTCAAATAGAAGCTGTTGGCACAGAAGCAAATTTTATATGTTATGATGGCATCTCTCCTTCTCCAAAATGTGTATCACTCATCTTATGTGCAGGCGTATGGAGGGGATTATGCAGGGTCTAGTGTCCCAGAACCAAGCAGCGTTCATCAAGGGTCGGTCGATAGCGGAGCACAGTCTGCTTGCTCACGAGATGGTGCGGGAGTTCAGCAAACCGGGGGGGATGAAGGCTTGTGTGAAGCTTGACCTTCGGAAAGCGTATGACACGGTCAATCGGGACTTCCTGTGCCACTTGATGCTTGCCATGGGGTTTGACGAGAGATAGGTTGCGAGGGTGAGGGAGTGCATCTGCTCCCCTACCTTCTCTGTCCTCATCCAGGGCACGCCGCATGGTTATTTTAGTAGCAACAGGAGGTTGAGGCAGGGTGACCCCCTCTCCCCGTATCTCTTTACCTTGGTGATGGAGTACTTCACGAGTATGATGGATATAACAGTGCATAGCGGGAGGATTGTTCCCCTCTTCCGGTTGGTGAGTCCTGTTGTATCTCATTTGATTTATGCTGATGATTTATTGGTGTTACTCCAGCCTTCCATGAGGGGTATGAGAGCGCTCTCTGACATTATGGAGGAGTTTGGGCGGCTATCAGGGCTCCAGTTAAACCGGGAGAAGAGCAGAGTCTACTTCAGCTCCCGGTGTACACTACAGGAGGAGAGAGCTTTCGCCTTAGGTGTGGACAGAGGCGAGCTTCCAGTGAAATACCTGGGGGTCCCGCTTACGGTCAACTATGCCCGCGAGCAGGATTGTCATAGCTTGGTGGACTTTGCTCAGAAGAGAGTGGAGGGCTGGCAAGCGGCGGGACTTTCATTTGGGGGACGGATTGAGTTGGTGCGGTCGGTCATTGCGGGCATCACTATGTTCTGGCTCCAGTCGATCCAGATCCCTACAGCTACTATTCGGAAGGTGGAGGCTATTTGCGCTAACTTCATCTGGAGGGGAGGGATACATGCGATATCTTGGGATCAGTTATGTCGGCCTCGGGAGGAAGGAGGAGTTGGGTTGAGGCCTCTTCATGCGGTTCGGAAGGCAGCTTGTGTGAAGATGGCCTGGAAATTCATCAAGGGGGGGTCGCTCTGGGCGGACTGGATGGCTAGCAGATACTTACGGAGGACCAACTTCTGGACCTGCAGGATAGACAACAATTTTTCAGTCACATTCAAGGCCATCCTGAGATGTAGACCGGTACTCCAGACAGCTATCTGCAGGCGCATGAAGGATGGGACGACTACCGACCTTTGGCTAGACCCTTGGTTGGGTTCCAGATCCCTGCTCGAGATATTGGGAGGACAGCTGGACAGGGAAGCGAGAAGGGGGCTCACATGCAGCCGGATCATTAGGGACGGAGTTTGGAGGCCAGAGGGTTACCCATTTACTGGCCAGCTTGCAGCCGAGATTCACCTCATTCCCATAGACGCTACCCAGACGGAGGATTCTTGGAGCTGGGCCGGCCCAGGTACGGGGGGAGGTTCAGGTCTCTTCTACTTTCGTAGCTGCTATGATTTGGTTCGGACCCACCACGACCAGGCTGAGGAGGTGGACTTCATTTGGGGCAAGGGAGTTGCACGAAAAATGCAACTATGTGCTTATCGCCTCCTCCGGGGTAGATTGATGACGAGAGACAGACTCCTCCGGTTTGGAATGCAGATCCCGGATGCCAAATGTGTGCTATGTACTGATGCAGATGAATCTATGGGGCATCTCTTCTTTGGTTACCCGGTGACCTGGCACATTTGGACTGAGCAATGTGCACAGCTGAGAGGAGGAGTGGGGATGGATCGAGATATTCGGAGCATCCTCAGCTGGATCCGAGATCACAGAGGACGGGATCCCAGGTGGGCTAGAAGAGCCAGAGTCCGTCTTGCTGCGTCTGTTTGGCACATCTGGAAGGAGCGGAACAGACGTATCTTTGAGGGATTGACTACCCCCCCTATTGGAATTCTACATAATATAGAATTCGATGTATCTGTAATGGCCCCATAATAGTTCTTGGGGCATGGAAAGTTGTGATGTTGTACTCTAATACCTTTTCCGCTATATGCGAGGAATAAATTCACCCTTATTCCAAAAATATATATATATATATATATATATATATATATATATATATATATATATATATATATATAATGTCAAGCATTCCTAGCCCAAGTGGTAGGAGTAGGAGGCATTCCCCCCAAAGGTCTTGGGTTCAAGCCATGGGGAAAGCATTTAATGCCCCATGTGGTGGTGGGATTTAAATGGCTCGGACATGGTGTGGGCCGTGTGTGGGCTGGAGCGGGTACCACTTCATATATATATATATATATATATATATATATATATATATATATATATATATATATATATATATATATATTGGAATAAGGGTAAATTTTATTCCACGCAAATCACAGTAAAGGTATTACAATACACTATTCTCACATCTCCCTCCCCAGTTAAGGGGCCATTACAGATACATCGAATTCTATATTATGTAGAATTCCTACTGGCGGAGTAGCCAGTCCCTCAAAGATACGCCTGTTGCGCTCCCTCCAAACATGCCAAACTGATGCAGAAAGTCTAACTCTAGCCATCTTGGCCCAACCAGGGTCCATGCCTCGGCGGTCTCTGATCCAGCTGAGGATCCCCCGGATATCTCTGGCACTGCCAACTCCACCCATCGATCGCATGCACTGCTCCTCCCAGATGTGCCAAGTCCACGGACACTCAAAGAATAAGTGGCCATAGATTCCGCGTCACCCGTACAGAGGACATACTTCGGGTCTGGAATCTGCATCCCAAACCTAATAAGTCTGTCCCGCGTCATCAACCTGCCTAGAAGGAGTCTGTATGAACAAAGCTGCATTTTGCGTACAATTCCCTTCGTCCAGATAAAGTCATACTCCGCAATCCTGTCATGTGGAGTCCGAACCAGATTATAGCAACTTTTAAAACTGAATATCCCTGACCCTCCAACCGAACCAGGATCAACCCAACTCCAGGAGTCCGCAGTCTGGCTAGTATCGATAGTAATCCGACGAATCGCCTCTCCAAACTGAGCCGTGAAAGGATACTCCTCAGGCCTCCAGCTCTCATCCCTGATGATCCGACTACATTTCACCTCCCTGCTCGCCTCTCTGTCCATCTGCGCACCCAAGATCTCCAGAAGGGAGCCATTTTCCATCCACGGGTCCAGCCAGAGATCAGTATTCGTCCCATCTTTCATAATCCTGCATATAGCGGACTGTAGAACCGGTCTGCATCTAAGGATAGCCTTAAATGAGACCGAAAAATTGTTATCAATCCTGCAAGTCCAGAAATTCATCCGCCGCACATATCTGCTAGCCAGCCACTCCGTCCAAAGGGAACCTCCCTTGATGAACCGCCACGCCATCCACACCCCAGATGCCTCCCTAACCGCCCTAAGAGGTCGCAATCCCACTCCTCCTTCCTCCTGGGTCCGGCAGAGTTGTTCCCAAACGATCGCATGCATACCTCCTCTCCAGATGAAATTAGCACAAATGGACTCCACCTTCCTTATGGTAGCTACCGGAATCTGAATCGACTGCAACCAAAACATAGCGATGCCAGAGATAACAGACCTCACCAGCTCAATACGGCCACCAAAGGACAGTCCAGCTGTCTGCCAGCCTTCCACTCTCCTTTGGGCAAAATCCACCTTGCTGAGACAATCCTGGTCCCTGGCATAATTGACCGTCAACGGAACCCCCAGATACTTCACCGGTAACTCTCCTTTCTCCACTCCCAGAGCAAGGGCCCGTTCCTCCTTGAGAGTGCACTGAGAGCTGAAATAGACCCTGTTCTTCTCCCTTTTCAGCTGCAGACCGGACATCCTCCCAAACTCCTCCATAATATCTGAAAGCGCCCTCATCACCCTCATAGATGGATGCAGGAATACCAAGAGGTCGTCAGCATATATCAAGTGAGACACCACCGGCTTGACCTGCCTGAAAAGAGGAACAATCTTCCTACTATGCACAGTCAGGTCCATCATACAAGTGAAGTACTCCATCACCAGAGTGAACAGGTACGGAGAGAGAGGATCTCCCTGCCGCAGTCCCCTGTTGCTCGAGAAGCATCCATATGGAGTACCCTGAATGAGGACCGAAAATGTGGGGGAGCATATGCACTCCCTCACCCGTGCCACCCATCTCTCATCAAATCCCATAGCAAGCATAAGGTGGCAGAGGAAGTCCCTGTTGACCGTGTCATAGGCTTTCCGCAAATCCAGCTTCACACATGCCTTCATCCCCCCGGCTTGTTGAAATCTCTCACCATCTCATGTACAAGAAGACTATGCTCAGCAATCGAGCGCCCCTTGATGAAAGCCGCTTGATTCCGAGACACCAAGCCCTGCATAATCCCCTCCATACGTCGACACATGAGGTGAGTAATTATCTTATACAGATAATTACAACACGCAATAGGCCTGAAGTCGGCGAGGGAGGTCGCACCCTCCTTCTTCGGAACCAAGGTCAAGAATGTGTGATTCAGCTCCTTCAACAACTTCCCTTCCAAGAAAAACTCCTGCACCGCCTCCAGAACTGAGAACTTTAGCTCACCTCAATGGCGTCTAAAGAACCCACAAGAAAAACCGTCAGGCCCCAGAGCCTTATTTGGATCAGCCTTCATCACAATATCCTCCACCTCCTCCAATCTCACAGGGGCCAACAACAAGCTATTCCCATGTTGCGTCACCAGCCTCTTCGTGACTAGACCTGTGAACGTGATGGGATAATCAGTTTGCTGATATAAGTCAGAATAGAACCTGACTGCCTCCTCCTGAATCTCTACTGGGTCGCCAACAAGCCTGCCCTCGCCATTAAGCAGCCTGGGGATGCTGTTCCGGTGCTGTCTGGCTCGGATCACATCATAGAAAAACTTGGTGCACCGATCCCCATCCTTGAGCCATGAACACTTGGCCCTCTGGGCCGCACTAATCTCCTGCTGAAGCCTCATGATGTTGACCTCCGCAATCAGGTCCCGCTCCCGAGCCGCCAAATTCCCGCTCAGCATGTCAGACTGCAAAGCTTCCTGAACCTCCCGAAGCTCGGCCTCCTTATCCTCCAAGGAAGACCGCGACATCTTCTTCATCCAATCCCGAATAGCTCTCTTGACCTGTTTGAGTTTGTGAGCCATGCGAAACTGAGCCGTGCCCTCCCGAGTATACTGCAGCCCTCCCGTAACAACCTCCTCATATCCAGCAGAAAGGTACCAGTCATTGTTGTACCGGAATGGCCGAGTCTTCCAAGTGGGCCTCTCAGAGAGACTAACCCGGATAGGGGAGTGATCGCTGGTCCCAGCCGCTAGCCCTTCCGCCAAGGAATTCGGAAAGTAGCGAAACCATTCGCTATTTTCCAAAGCCCGATCCAGCTGACAGGTAATTCTGTTGTGAACCGCCTTATTGTGTCAGGTCCAGATGTGTCCAGCTCTCTTCAGTCCCCTCAGCCCAGACAAGAGGAGACACCTCTGGAAGTCGTATAAGATCGGATCCGGCACTGGACGACCTTCCACCTTCTCTTGTCGATTCAGTATGGCATTGAAGTCTCCCATAAGCAGCAGGGGGAGATACAGGTGCTCCGCCATACGGCCTACTCGTACAATGTCCTCCCACAAGGTCTTCCGAAGCCGTCTATCATTGTGCCCATAAACTGCTCCAAGAATGAAGTGGAATCCTCCCTTGTTAACAAAGGAAATTCCAATAAGTTGCTCTGTCATCAGAACCTGTTCCCCCTCCCAACTATTTCTGTTCCACCGAACCCAGATCCTAGCCATATCACAAAGGTCCAGGTTGTGGATATGCGTCCAGTTTGTAGGCGTCCTACGAGATAGCATAGTCTCCCCTCTAATCTTCATCTCAAGAAGAATAGAAATGTCACACTTCTGCCTCTTCAGAACTCCACTAATCTTCCTCCATCTCCCAATGGAACACCCACCTCGAATGTTCCATGCAAGGACCGATATTAATTAATTAATGTGGGGTCCCCCTGAACTCCATCTGGACTGACATCCGAGGGAAGTGTTCCGTCCGTCAGATCTATATCCTCCCCCATCCCCGTCCCCGAGGAAGGTGCAAGATGGGCCTGAATCCTGGAGAGAGTCAGGGCCCAGTCTGGGTTGGCCACGGTCTGATCATCGAGCCCCCCTGGCTGGAGCTCCTCTTCCCGTAGGGACGGGGCATGCCTTTTCCTGCTATATACCTTTTCCACCATAGAAGTCTACATCCCATCATGTCTGCTTTCCAGGGAACTCATACCCCTGGTCACTATACTCCTCTGGGGCCTGAACAGGACTATCGCGCCCTGAGAACCCTCTTGTCTCTGCGGGATGACAGTCACGGACCTCCTGGCCCCCTCCATCGGGGGGACCTCCTCCATCGGCCTGACCGTCGCCGCCACTCCTGCGATGGGACTGGATGCCACCTCTGGCTCAACTACCTCCATCTGCGCTACCGAGGACCTAACTGTCTCCGTCCCGCTTTTCCGACAAGCACTAGTTGAGTGACCAAAGCACTCACAGAAGGAACACATTGGGGGGACCCAATCATACTCCACAGCCTGAGTTAAAACCTTTCCGGATGCCACCTGATACTCGAGAATACTCGGAAGCTCCGTCCCCGCCTTTATCTCCACAAATACTCTGGCGTACATCAGTCTATCGGCATACCTTGGAGCTTGGGGAGGCTATCCGCACGGTTGTTATCGATCCTTGTCAGCCAGCAGATTGTTGGATCTGGGATCCGCAGGCAGCTATTAGAGGCACTGGGGAGTTCAGTTTCATTAGCTGCTATAATCTTGTGCGACGTACCTATCCTATTAGTGCGGATTACGACTTTATCTGGTGCAAGGGGCTGGCCTGCAAAATGCAGTTGTGTGTTTACCGGCTGTTGCTTGGACGACTGCTGACGAGGGACAGACTCATCTCCTTTGGAATCCAAGTCCCCAATCCGAAGTGTATACTTTGCGAGGTGGACAATGAATCCATGAGCCACTTGTTCTTTGAGTGCAAAGTGTCCTGGTATATCTGGACTGAGCAGTGCCGCAGAGCGTTGGGAGGATGTGTCACAGGCAGAGAGATTAGAGCCATCATCACCGGGATCCGAGACCGTAGAGGGAGGGGGCAGACATGGTTCAAGACTGCCAGATTACGGGTTGCAGCCTCTGTCTGGCATGTCTGGAGGGAACGGAATCGTCGCATATTCGAGGGGCTAACCACCCCTCAAATAGGAAGTCTCCATAATATAGATTTTGATGTAACCGCTATGGCACCCTAATTGGGTTGTAGACTATGGATGTTTGTAAGATTTCTTGAGTTGATCTTGGAATAAAATTTATCCTTTTTCCATATATATATATATATTCACCTTTCAAAGAAAAAGAGGAAGACGAACGAAGTGAGTGCCAACTAATGCCATGTCATATGGATCAAAGAATAGTCTGGATGTATCACTCCTTAAGGCTGGCGAGCAATTCATCACCACCAAGATAGCTATCCTTTCTTCAAAACTCATTTTCTCTGCCTCTTTCATTCACTGAAGATTCAGTATAGTCTCAATATGTATGTGATTCGCGAAGAACAACTATCTGGGGTTTGCGTCCTAGTCATTCAAATGAGTAGAAGGCAGGCGTCGAGTCCTTCCTCACTAGCGTTCACCTCCCTATCCTCACTGTGTTCGCCTCACTTCTATATATATATAACTCAAGGTTTGTTACTATTAGGTTAAGTTAGGTTCCAAATATTTCTCTATTCCTTATGGTGTCTCTAGCCTTTACATTCACATAATGATAGCCATATACTCCTGGATTCTTTTACATAGAATGATCTTATGCAGTTCTTCTTGCTAGAATACCCTTCTATTCCTTGCCTTCCAAATATGCCAGATTGCAGCAGCTAGCACCACTCTCATAAGTATGGAAACTTTGCTTTTCTTCTTGCTATGCCAAGTGAGCTCCTTCACTTTCTCATTTAAAAGCCAACATATCCTGTAGTTCATGCTTAATTTTAGTTTGCATAGCTTCCATTGTAGCTTGAGTAGGAGCACTGAAAGAAAAGATGATTCACTGTCCCCCTTTCTTTCTGCTCTGTGCACTGGGAATCAATATGTAAGGCCCAACTCAAGAGAAATTTGTATAGCCACTGTTGGAAGGTTTGTAATTCTCCAAAAATAGTATTATGTTCCAAAAGTTTTATATTTTATCATTTTGATACTTTATACATCAAGTGTTAAATGACTTAATGGTTTAGAGTTTTAAAAGCATATATATTTGGTTATGAGTTCCATATTCCCCAAGTTTGTTAAGAAAAATCTCTACATATGGTTGGATGAATGGCTTCATCCAATGGTTCAATGGGTGTGATGTTCCAGTATCTTCTTGTCATTTTTTCCACCACTCTCTTTTTTTTTGACCAATTGTTCCAATCGAACCTTTTATCGGGATTGACAATCGATACACGATTTTTGGGTTAATTACACTAACCCCATGTTTCATGAGTATTACAGGAACTACCTACCCCTATTCCGAAAATAATTACATTGACCACCCCTATCCTTTATAAATTTTATTAACCATAGGGGTGGTTAGTATTATTAGTTTCTGTAGAAAATAGAAAGTATGGGTTTTTGGGGGGTGGGGGGTGTCCGTATAATTAGTTTCAAAGCAGAGGTGGTCTGTGTAATAAGTGTAACACATAGGGTAGTTAATGAAATTAACCCATGATTTTTCTAGCGTCTCATGGAAATTGTTTGGGATGCAAGAAAAAAAGATTCGTGTAACAAAATATCTCTCGTTTCCAACTCGAATAGATTTTTATTTTTGATTTCCAAATTAATGTTCTTGTCTTGCCTTGAGCAGTACGCTAAATTTTTGAATCCTGTACTGACAGGGATAATCCCCCAGAACAATATTCTCTTTCAGGCCCTTCAACCAATCAATACGACCTCATCTTTGCTAAAACTCTAGTAGTCTCTTGAAAACTTGCTTGAACTGGATTGGTGTGTTGGTTCATCCAAGGGTTGTGATAGATTCTTTGAGTGAATGAAAAGTTGTCTTATATCTATAAATAAGACAATTTTCATTCACGGATAACACAGAAAGAAGAGGACTTCTACGTACATAAGAGATTTCCAGCAAGAAAGAGAGAGCCTAACTTTGGTAAACTAAAGTGACTATGCTAGTCTATTGGTCCAAGAAGATTGAGTTATCTAATTGGGTGTTGCAAAATCCCATTGGATGGTCATAGAGCTTGTATGCGTTCGATGTTCTGATGCTGTCTGCTTGTTGGTGAACACTAGTGGACTAGTACATCGGCTTGTATCCTAGGAACGGTTTCGCTGAGCCTTTGCACAAGAGAAGGGGCATAATAACGTCTTTAGCACAACATGATCCATCACGTACAATGAGTCTACTTTGGTTTTCCCATTAGTTTCATATTCCAATTTCAGTTTTCTTTCTATTTGTCTATTTTATTCCATTTTGCAATAACAACCACCGTGATAGTGATGCCTGAGTTTTGGTACTAGCTGTCCTGCTTTATCAGTAGAAGGCACACAAAAGAACACATACGCACTGAAGACTGTACCACAGATTTATGTTCCTGCTTGGATATATGTTTTTTTCCAGTGCTATGTAAAATAATGGTTTTCAGGGGCCAGCAACCATTCAACTGCAAGGGCCAGAACCGTTTCCCCAGGAGAGCATACTAGTTTTTGTCCCCAAAATTAAGTATCCCTATATATATATATATATATATATATATATATATATATATATATATATATATATATATATATATATATATATATATAAAGATGGGCTTTGGGGAACAGTGATTGGTTCCGCCTTTTCCCCTCTGCTGTGGCTGAGGGACTTCCTGCGGGGACCAGTGACCATTCGCCGATCCTGGTGTGCTTCGTGGAGAGACCCAGATGGAGAGCCCGTCCGTTCCGGTATGACAACAGTTGGTTCCTATCCTCTGGCTATGAGGAGACTGTGGCGGGGGGTCTTTGTCAGGATGTGGTCGGCACTGCCCAGTTCTGTATGGTTCACAGGCTGAAGAAGACCAAACGCGCCATCAGAGACTGGGTGAGGGCTCTCCCCCGGACCTCCTTACAGGAGAAGGAGGCGGAGCTGAGAGACCTGCAGTCAGACCTTCAGGGAGACATGATGAGCGGTGAGATGGCGGCTAGAGAGAAGAAGTTGGCTGCAGAGGTCAACACCTTGCGACTCCAGCAGGAGATTAGTGCGGCCCAACGGGCCAAATGCTCCTGGCTCAAGGATGGGGACCGTTGCACCAAATTCTTCTATGATGTCATTCGGGCTCGCCAGCACCGGAACTGCATCCAGAGACTTCTTGGCAGTGATGGGCGTCTTGTGACCGATCAGGTTGCTATCCAGGAGGAGGCTGTCCGGTTCTACTCTGAGCTCTATCATCAGACGGACTATCCTACGGTATTCCCGCAGCTGATTACAAAGACGTTGATTACTGAGTATGGCAACAGTATTCTTATGGCTCCTATCCAGATGGCGGAGGTGGAGGCGATTGTGATGCAGGCTGATGCTTCCAAGTTCCCTGGGCCGGACGGTTTCTCCAGCGGCTTCTACAAGCGTCATTGGGGTGCCCTCAAGGCCCAGGTTCTAGCGGCTGTTCAGGAGTTCTTTGAGACGGGCAAGCTCCTGAAGGGGCTGAACCACACCTTCCTGACGCTGGTGCCCAAGAAGGAGGGGGCGACTTCTCTTGCTGACTTTCGACCGATTGCTTGCTATAATTATTTGTATAAAATAATTACTCACCTTATGTGCAGGAGGATGGAGGACGCTATGCAGGGCCTGGTTTCTTGGAATCAGGCGGCATTCATCAAGGGGCGGTCTATTGCTGAGCATAGCCTGCTGGCTCATGAGATGATTCGGGAGTTCCACAAGCCAGGAGGGATGAAAGCGTGTGTGAAGTTCGACCTGAGGAAAGCCTACGACACCGTCAACAAGGACTTCCTCTGTCATTTGATGGATGCGATGGGCTTCTCCGAGACATGGGTGGACAGAGTCAGAGAGTGCATCACCTCCCCTACATTCTCGGTTCTCATTCAGGGTATACCATACGGGTTCTTCGGCAGCAGCAGGGGGCTTCGGCAGGGGGACCCGCTTTCCCCCTATCTATTCACCCTCGTGATGGAGTATTTTACCTATCTGATGGACATCGCGGTGCATCGGGAGAGGATTGTACCGATATACAGCAGGATCTCACCGGTGGTCTCACATCTCATATATGCGGATGATCTATTGGTATTGATGAGGCCTTCCATGCGAGGGATGAGGGAGCTTGCGGTGGTGATGGAGGAGTTCGGTCAGTTATCGGGTCTTCGGTTGAACAGGGACAAGAGCAAAGTTTACTTCAACAACTCTTGCACTTTGAAGGAGGAACGGGCCCTGGAGCTTGGGGTGGAAAAGGGTGACCTCCCGGTGAAATATCTGGGGGTGCCCCTATCTGTCAACTACGCGAAGGACCGAGAATGTCAGAGTCTGGTGGACTTTGCGCAGAGGAGGGTAGAGGGCTGGCAGGCGGCTGGCCTATCTTTTGGAGGACGTATTGAGCTGGCTCGATCGGTTATATCTGCTATTGCTTTGTTTTGGCTCCAATCTATTATGGTACCTTTGGCTACTATCAGAAAGATTGAGGGCATATGTGCCAAGTTCATATGGCATGGGGGGATTCATGCCATCTCTTGGGAGCAGCTCTGTCGTCCTAGGAAGGAGGGAGGTGTGGGTCTGCGTTCGCTTGTATCTGTCAGGGAGGCGGCGGGGATCAAGCTGGCGTGGAGGTTCCTTCAGGGTGGTTCTCTTTGGTCGGCTTGGATGTCTAGTCGGTATCTCCGGGGTAGGAACTTCTGGGTATGTGAAATTGACAACAACTTCTCTGTGTCTTTCAAGCATATCCTGAGGAACCGACCTGTACTTCGGAAGGTTATTCGGAGGAAGATGAGGGAGGGAGGGGAGACGGACCTATGGCTGGATCCGTGGATTGCAGGTCAGTCTCTTCTGGAGATTCTGGGTCCCCAGACGGACGGTGTGGCGTACAGAGGTCTGACTTGTAGGCACATCATCAGGGGTGGGGTCTGGAGGCCAGAGGAGTATCGTTTCACTGCTCAGTTAGGAGGGGAGATCAGGCAGGTACAGATCACTCCTGCTGTACTGTCTGACGTCTGGGTTTGGGCCCCTCCCGGCTACACGGAGGGTGCTGGGGAGTTCAGATTTAGCAGCTGCTACGATCTTGTTCGTCCCCACTTCGATGAGATCGAGGAGTACGACTTTATCTGGGGGAAGGGCCTTGCCAGGAAGATGCAACTGTCTGCATATAAACTGGTGCTGGGCCGGTTGCTTACTAGGGACAGACTGCTTCGGTTCGGGGTCCCAGTCCCTGACCCTAAGTGTGTTTTGTGTGAGACAGAGAATGAATCCATTGGGCATCTGTTCTTTCAGTGCCATGTGGCGTGGAGCATCTGGGCAGAGCAGAGCCGGAGATACTTGGGAGGGGTTGGAAGGGAGCGTGACTTCAGAGAAATCCTTAAGTGGATTGGAGATTGCAGGGGCCAGGAGCAGAGCTGGGCCAGACGTGCAAGATTGAGGCTTGCTGCATCAGTTTGGTATGTCTGGAGGGAGAGGAACCGGCGCATTTATGAGGGACTGTCCACCCCACCGGTGGGCATCCTTCATAACATTGAGTCGGATGTACTAGTAATGTCCCCCTGAGTTGGGACTGTATCTCTATGCTGTAACCTTATTGCGATGATAGTGGAATAAAATTTACCCTTTTTCCAAAAAAAAATATATATAAAGATGGGCGAACGGCTTGGAGCACAGGGCGATCGGCTAGGGTTTCCGCGTGGCCCGCCCCCGCGGCCGCCGGATCCCCTTGCCGGTGGGGTGCGGGCCTCGGCAAAGAAGGGTGGTCCCCCCCCCAGGCGGGGGGGGGGGGGGGACGGGAGCAGGAGCGGGGGGGTCGGGCGTGTCACGACCCGCACCCTATTTAGGGGCACGAGAACGTGGGTACGTCCAGCCTACGCCGCAGTGTCGGCGGTAGAACGCTGTCTAGGTCCTCTATAACATCTAACATCTAACAACAAGATATATAAACCTGTCATCTCCGCACGGAGGTATAATATAACATCTCAACTCTATATCTCAATCACAAGTCTGGGGAAGATAGAGCACGATATGAAATCAGATAAAAGGAAGAAACTGAATATAAATAGAGTTATCACACCACACAAAATAGATGTTTAACACAAATAAATACAAGTCCTGAAATATAACTAAGTCTCAACTAACAATCGGAACAATCCGATACAAACTAAAAACTAAAAATACTAGACTAGAGTAAGCACCCTCTACTGAGCTAGATGCTCCTCGGGCTCCTGAGTGTCACCCTCAAGTGCCCCATAGAAGGTAGGGCAGTCACCATCATCATCTGTAATATTTTCAACAGGTCCAGTCAGGACAGGAACGAGTACAAATCTCAAATAACAGTTCTAGTTAGACGATATTGAAAATGTAGCAGTAAATAGAGAGAATATACGAGGTAAAGTAGAGCGTACATGTATCCTGGCAGAGTATATCAAAACTGTAATGAGATAAGGCAAGAAAACAATGTATAACATGTACGAAATCTGGAACTGCTATCTATGTGAGTTTAGCACTAGTTTCAACATGTGATCGGCTTAGAACTTGATACAATGTTTGGCCTGGCTAATCATACGTGAGTGTATGATTAACACTATACAATGAGGATAATATAGTGATACAATGATGATACAATGTAATACTATGGGGTATTGATCACATATCTACGCTAACACCCCCATCCCTGACTAATATAGTGGATCCAGTCATGACACGTCATGACACGTGATTATCTGAGGAGGTCGCGAGCCTACGCAGGAATCGTATCTATACAATGAACAATAAACAATGAAAACTTGTCCAGTGTATACCATATATAAGAGGAATAACATCTTATGACGGGATCCAGACAATACCAGTCCGTGTGCACCATGTGTCAAGAGAACAAGGATATCTACACTAAATACTAGAAACAAAGACGATATCATAAAACAGAAATATTATCAGAGAATGTACTCGCCTGCGATGTGATGGATAAGTCGACTGAGTCCAAGAACAGTGCCTCGAGAACCTATAGATGAAATATTGTATCAATATAATGGTTTGGAAGTGAAACCAAGTCATACTGAGTCAAAATAGGTCAAGACACGTCAAACTAAGTCAATCTAGGTTAAACAAGGTCAAACTAGATTATATAGGGTCAATCTAAGTCATATTAGGCCTAACAAAGTCATACTAGGTCAATGCAAGTCAAACGGAATTAAACTAGGTTGATTTAAGTCAACGGTTGACTTACAGTTGGCTTTTGGTCAACTGGTCAACTCTGGTCAACCCTAGGTCAACCCTAGGTTAATGGTGACTAACAGTTGACTTTTGGTCAACTGTTCAAGTCTAATGGAATTTGGGACTAAATTGGGTAAAATGTTGACCCATAGTTGACTTTTGGTCTAAAAAGTCAACCGTGGTCAACCAAGGTCAAGACTAGGTCTAGGCGACTATTTCTAATCATTACCAATCCTTACAACCCATATCCGATTCATTCTCAAACTCCTATTCTTCTCCTTCTCCTTATTCCTATTCTTCTTCTTATTCTCCTTCTCATTCTCCTCCTCATTCTCCTTCTTCCCTCATTCTCCTTCTCATTCTCCTTCTCCTTCTCATTCTCCTCCTCATTCTCCTTCTTCCCTCATTCTCCTTCTCATTCTCATTCTCCTTCTCATTCTCCTCCTCATTCTCCTTCTCATTCTCCTCCTCACCTTCTCATTCTCCTCCTCATTCTCCTTCTTCCCTCATTCTCCTTCTCATTCTCATTCTCCTTCTCCTTCTTCCCTCATTCTCCTTCTCATTCTCATTCTCCTTCTTCCCTCATTCTCCTTCTCATTCTCCTTCTCCTTCTCATTCTCCTTCTCCTCCTCATTCTCCTTCTTCCCTCATTCTCCTTCTCATTCTCATCCTCATTCTCCTTCTCCTTCTCCTCCTCACCTTCTCATTCTCCTTCTCCTTCTCATTCTCCTCCTCATTCTCCTTCTCATTCTCATTCTCCTTCTTCCCTCATTCTCCTTCTCATTCTCCTTCTCCTTCTCATTCTCCTCCTCATTCTCCTTCTTCCCTCATTCTCCTTCTCATTCTCCTTCTTCCCTCATTCTCCTTCTCATTCTCCTTCTCCTCCTCATTCTCCTTCTTCCCTCATTCTCCTTCTCATTCTCATCCTCATTCTCCTTCTCCTTCTCATTCTCCTCCTCACCTTCTCATTCTCCTTCTCCTTCTCATTCTCCTCCTCATTCTCCTTCTCCTTCTCACCTTCTCATTCTCCTCCTCATTCTCCTTCTTCCCTCATTCTCCTTCTCACTCTCCTTCTCATTCTCATTCCCCTTCTCATTCTCCTCCTCATTCTCCTTCTTACCTCATTCTCCTCCTCCTTCTCATTCTCCTCCTCATTCTCCTTCTTCCCTCATTCTCCTTCTCATTCTACGTTGCTCCTGCTAGTGCTATTGCTGCTGCTGTGGCTTATTCTCTTCATCTTCTTCTACTTCTTTCACTACTTCCTTCCCTCTCTCTCTATATATCTATATATATATACAACTATCTTATTATCTATCTATCTATATATATATCTATCTATATATCTATACACATATATATACATATCTATATATGTATAAATACATACACACACACACTCTCACACAAACACACACTCTCACTACCACTCTCACACACCACCACCATTCTCATGACACCAATACCACCACCACCACTCTCTACACACACTCAAATACATATAAATATATATACACATATATATACATATATACTCCTCTCTAAAGGAAAACCCCCAATTTAATCCTTAAACTAGATTTCTAGGGAAACCTACAAATTCTATGGGCAAAATGTAGAGGGTGGTCTCCTCCTCATTTATGGTGAAGGAAATAAATGCAAAAGAGAATTAATGAAGGTTTTAAAAGCATACCTAATTGATCTTCTTGAAGGAGAAGAAACTTCAAAAAAAGGAAATGAAATGGAGAGAGAGAGGTTGCTTTGGAGTGAAGCAAAGGAGAGGGGGTGCTCCACACATGGCCGGCCACATTTTAGAGGGTTGGGGGCATTTGGCAATTTACCAAAATGCCCTCCAAGTCAAAGAAATGAGTGGTTTGAGTTGGGGTCAAAATGGTAACTTGAAAACTCCTAATTTCAAGTTCTAAATCTAATTCTAATCCCTAATCCCACTAAAATCAAATGGGATTAGTCAAATATAAATATCTGGGCTTGGTCATGACAAGTTGGTCGGTTCTAGTTGGGTCCCGATCAGAGTCTAAGCTACCCCGGGTCCCCGATATAAGTCGGAATGAACTGAAATTCGAACCCGACTCAAATAACCCCAAAAAAATATCATAAATAATAAAATAAATTTTAAAAATATTCAAAAGTACAAAATGACAAAAATACTCCTGTTCCTAAAAACTGGGGGTGACAGGGCGGACCCCCCGACGCCAGCGCGTGCGGCAGCTCCCCCCCCAGGCGGTGGGGGGGAGGGGGCGGGAGCACAAGCGGGGGGGGGGGGGGGGGTGGACCCCCCTGGGTTGTCGACGACCCCCCAGGCGGTGGGGGGGGGGGGGCGGGCACTACGGGAGGGGGGTCGGGCGGCCTCCGTTCGGTGACGGGGGGTCGGACTCGCTGCGGGGTGGCCCCATTGATCTGAACTTTGAATTCGGAGCAGGTTCAGGATCTCTGGGGAGCCAAACGGAGGGAGGTGGATGGACGACGGTTACGCGCCGTCGCGTAGCGAAGTCCGGGGGGAAGACGGGAGGCGGACATGGTCAGGTTAGGGATCGCCATCCTGATAGCCGTCAGAACGGGTCAGGGTCTCGGTCATCTGCCCGGGGTCCGGGGGTGTCTGCTGGGAGATCGGTGGGTTGGCGGCCAAAGGCGACCGCGACGGCCAAGGGGAAGAGTAAGGTGGTGGATCTGGATGTTCAGGGATCTGGGACTCCTCGTCCGGAGGTTGCCCCGATGCCTCTTGGGACGACCACTCGGCCTGCTGGACGGTCCTGGGCCGAGATCTGCAAACCTGTGGGGCCGAAAAACCCCACATCGATGGAGTACGTTCCGCCGATCAAGGCAGGGAGGGGTTTCCGGGCCTCGTTTCATGCGGAGGAGATCCAGAAGGTGACAGCATACTGGAAGAATACCCTCGTCCTGTATGTCTTAAGCAATAAGCCTTTCTACGGGCAGATCCGGGGTTATGCAGCGCGTGTCTGGCAGCCTAAGGGGAGTATGGAGTTCTATGCCCGCGAGAACGGCTTCTATTATGTGAAGTTCGGACTGGCGGAGGATGTCGCTAGGATCCTCCAAGGCGGCCCCTGGACGTTCGACGGCAGACTGATCATCCTCAAGGAGTGGACTCCGGAGTTGCGATGTGAGAGGGAAGTTCTGAATGCCATCCCAGTATGGATTCGATTCCCTGAGTTCCCGGTCAGGTTTTAGAGCATACCTTTGTTGATGCGGCTGGCCAGCTTGGTGGGCAACCCGATCAAGGCAGATGAAGCTACTGCCTTTCGAACGCGGTTGATGTACGCTAGGATTTTTGTGGAGATTCGGGCAGGGGGGAGCTTCCGAAGATGGTGGAATATGAGATCCCTTCTGGGGAGGTGCTTACCCAGAAGGTGGAATATGAATGGGTTCCACCTACTTGTTCACGTTGTTCCTACTTCGGGCATCTGGCCAGTGCATGTTCGGAGGTTGGACCTCCGGTGGAGCCTACTATCCCTCCTAGTGAGGCTCCAGAAGCTCCCTGCGATATGGATTTCAGAGATGATAGTGGAGCGGAGGTCTTGGAGGGGGAGGTTACTCATCCTGTGAGTGATGGTGGTTTGAGCCTCGTTGTATCTACTCAGCTTGCTTCCACGAGTGGGGCGATGACCACTTGCCAGGGGCTGAGTAGTATAGTTACTAGAGGTATGGTGGCGTCGGAGATTGAGGCACGAGGGGATGGCGGATCGTCTGGAGGGCAGATTTACTGTAGGAAGAGACGCGCTGTCGGCCTGTTGAGGGATGGCCCTTCCATGGTGGTGGGACATACTACTGACAGAGAGGAGGCGGTGTGTGTTGACAACCCTGCCTGGGCGTTGGTTCTATTTCAGGTCGCTCCCCAACAGGCGGTTCCGACTGGGATGGAGGAGGATTTCTTAGCGACGGATGCGGCACTTTTCCCAGGTGCTGATCCGGGAGTTTCCCGGGGGACCCCACCTCTTATTAATTAATGGCTATTATCGCCTGGAATGTGAGGGGGACGTGTTCGCTAGGGAGGTGGAGAGAGATTTGTGGGGTGCTCCACAGAGAGAAATGTGACATTTCTGTTCTATTAGAATCCAAGATAAAAGGTGAGAAGACTCTTACTCGGCGGACCCCTTCTCATTGGGCCCAACTGCACAACCTGGCTCTATGTGACATGGCCAGGATTTGGGTTCGCTGGAACTCGAAGAATTGGGATGGTGACTTGATCTTGATGACGGAGCAGTTGATTGCCATCTCCTTCGTGAACAAGGGTGGCTTCCGGTTCTTGCTGTGGGCTGTCTACGGCCACAATGACAGAAGGAGACGGGAGTCCCTATGGAGCGACATCTCCCGTGTTTTCTCTGTTGCTGACTCGTCGTGCCTTCCTCTTCTCTTGATCGGGGACTTCAATGTCCTTCTGCACCAAGGGAAGAAGCTGGGTGGTCGCCTGGTTCCAGATTCTATCCTCTATGATTTCCAGAGATGCCTCCTGCTTGCGGGGCTTCGGGGATTGTCTCGCTCAGGCTTCATCTGGACTTGGCACAACAAAGCAACTCATAACAGGGTTGCTTGTCAGCTTGATCGAGCTCTGGGCAATGGGGAGTGGTTCCGTCACTTCCCCAACACTTCGGCTGAGGGCCTGGCAGTTGGGACGAGCGATCATTCCCCTATCAGGGTTGGCTTCACTGCTCGGTCTCTTGGGAAGTCCCGCCCGTTCAGGTATAACAACAGTTAGTATCTCTCGGAGGGCTACCTAGAGGCTGTCGCAGAGGGGCTTACTAGCGGTCATGAGGGGACGGCTCAATTCCGCTTGGTTCGTCGTCTCAAGGCCACGAAGAGAGCTCTCAGGAGTTGGGTGAAGGGGTTGCCCAAAACCACCTTAGAAGATAAGGAGGTGGAATTGCGGACCTTGCAGCAGGATATGCAAGCTGACATGCTTAATGGGGGCCTGGCGGCTAGAGAGAAGGAGCTGATCGGAGTAGTCAACATCCTGAGGCTGCAGAAGGAGATTAGCTCGGCCCAGCGAGCGAAATGTTCATGGCTGAAGGATGGCGACCGTTGCTCCAAGTTCTTCTATGATGTTATCCGGACTAGACAGAATAGGAATCACATCTCCCAGCTTTTTGATGCGGATGGCACTCTGGTGGGGACGCCGGCTGAGATCCAGGACGAGACTGTCAGGTACTATTCTGAGTTATATTTCCAGACTGACTACCTGTCCGTGTTTCCAGAGGTTGTTACGAAGAGATTGGTGACTCCATATGGGAATAGCATTCTTCTTGTCCCTGTTACATTGGAGGAGGTGGAATATATTGTCAAGGTGGCGGATCCCAACAAGGCTCCTGGTCCGGATGGCTTCAGCAGTGGTTTCTTCAAACGCCATTGGGACATTCTGAAGCATCAGGTCATGGAGGTGGTGCAGGAATTCTTCACCAAAGGGAAGCTTCTGAAAGAACTGAATCACACTTTCCTGACCTTGGTGCCAAAGAAGGAGGGAGCGACATCATTGGCGGATTTCAGACCTATTGCGTGTTGTAATTATCTTTATAAGATAATTACGCACCTTATGTGCCGGCGGATGGAGGGGATCATGCAGGACTTGGTATCTTCGAATCAGGCTGCGTTCATCAAGGGGAGGTCGATTGCAGAGCATAGCCTCCTGGCACATGAGATGGTGAGGGGATTTAGCAGACCCGGAGGGGAGAAAGCTTGTGTTAAACTGGACCTGAGGAAGGCGTATGACATGGTCAATCGTGACTTCCTCTGCCATCTGATGACCGCCATGGGATTCGCGGAACACTGGGTTGCGTTGATCCGGGAGTGCATTACGTCCCCTACCTTCTCTGTTCTCATCCAGGACGTTCCTTTTGGGTACTTCCAGAGCAATCGTGGGCTTAGGCAAGGTGACCCATTGTCCCCTTACCTGTTCACGCTTGTTATGGAGTACTTTACTTGTTTGATGGATCTAGCAGTGTACCGTGGACGGCTGGTCCCTCTATTTCGGAGGATGGACCCTCCAGTTACCCACCTTATTTATGCGGATGATCTGCTAGTCTTCATCCAGCCTTCGACAGAGGGGTTGCAGACGCTTGCGGCTATTGTAGAAGATTTGAAGTCCTTTTCGGGTCTCCAGATGAACAGAGATAAGAGTAGGGTCTACTTCAGCTCCCTGTGTCCCCGGAAGGAGGAGCGGGCTGATGTGCTGGGTATCGCGAGGAGTGATCTTCCGGTGCGTTACCTAGGAGTGCCTCTCACAGTCAACTATACGCGGGATCAGGACTGCCATAGTCTGGTGGAGTATGTCCAGAGGAGAGTAGAAGGTTGGCAAGCAGCCGGTCTGTCATTTGGCGGACGCATTGAGCTGGTCAGATCGGTGATCTCGGCTGTGGCCCACTTTTGGCTGCAGTTCATCCTCCTCCATGTGGCCACTATTCGGCGAGTGGAGCGACTCTGTGCCGATTTCATTTGGAGGGGGGTATGCATGCGATCTCCTCGGAACAGCTCTGTCATCCCAGGAAGGAGGGAGGAGTGGGGCTCAAGCCGTTGCTGGAGATTAGGGAGGCTTCTGCGCTTAAGCTGGCCTGGAG
Source organism: Iris pallida (assembly GCA_029216955.1). NCBI lineage: Eukaryota > Viridiplantae > Streptophyta > Magnoliopsida > Asparagales > Iridaceae > Iris > Iris pallida. The sequence goes on along the minus strand of JANAVB010020597.1, from coordinate 19,738 downwards.
ATTCATCAGCGGGGGGTCTCTCTGGGCGGACTGGATGCACAGCAGATACGTGAAGCAGGGCAACTTTTGGGCGTGTTCTACGGATAACAACCATTCAGTCACGTTCAAGACTGTCTTGAGACACAGGGGAGTGCTCAAGTCTGCTATCCGGAGGGTCATGAAGGATGGGTCGGGTACGGACCTCTGGCGGGACCCTTGGATAGATCGGGGTTCGCTTATGGACATCAGAGGAGCCCCGACTCATCAGGAGGACAGACGTGGTCTGACGTGTAGTCGCATCATACGAAATGGGGAGTGGAGGCCGGAATCCTATCGGTTCACTGAGGAGCTGGGTGGGATTATTATGTCTACAGTTATTGATCCGGCTTTGCCTGCGGATTGGTGGATTTGGGAGCCGACTGAAGCATCTTCGAAAACTGGGGAGTTCCAATTCCGTAGTTGCTACAACCTTATCCGGCGCACTTTTCCTCTGAGTTCTGATTACGAGTTCGTTTGGTGCAAGGGTCTGGCCAGGAAGATGCAGTTGTGTGTTTACAAGCTTCTACTGGGCCGCCTCTTGACTAGGGATCGTCTGAGTTCATTTGGAGTGTCGGTTCCGGATCCCAAGTGTGTGCTTTGCTGTTTGGAACCTGAATCTATAAAGCATATCTTCTTCGAGTGCACTCTGGCATGGCAGATCTGGTCGGAGCAGAGTCGTGTATTGGGAGTGGGCGCCTCCGGAAAATGTATTGGGGACATCATCACGGTGATCCGGGATAGCAGGGGTCGAGGGCAGGACTGGTTCCGAACAGACAGAGTTCGCCTGGCTGCTTCGGTTTGGCATGTATGGCGGGAGCGAAACCGTCGGATCTTTGAGTGCTGGTCACTCCTCCGGTTGGCATTCTCCATAACATCGAGTTTGATGTAAATGCTATGGAGAATTGATGAGTGGGAGTCCCACTCAGATTGTATGTTGTAAGATTATGGCTTTTCCTTTGGAATAAAATTTACCTTTTTTCCAATATATATATATATATATATATATATATATCTATCTTCAACAGATGTTTTTGCATGGATCTCAGCGTTGGCTATTAATGGAGGGGATACTCCTCTGATTATCTGATATACGGATTATAGGATTCTTTTCTGTAAGCCCTAAATTTAGGTTCCTGTCAAATTTTGTGCATCACTTTCCCTAAGTATTTGTGTGTATGTGTGTTTATATGTGTGTGTGTACGAATTCTATAATTCACCATGAAGAACACATGGCCAGATAGACAACTCGTATCAAAATCACCAGGTCGATTAATTGTGCACTTAATGCACGTTTTTGTAGTTTCCCTTTGCCGTTCTGTCTTTTGGGTTTGTATTCATCTATTACTATTTTTGTGTAGGTTTGATAAAAGGATCGCTGCATTTGCTGAAGGAAAATTTCAAAGAGATGGTATTGAGTTGAAAACCGGGTCTAGGGTAGTAAAGGTGTCTGATAAGGATATCACCATGACTGGAGAGGTTTCTGTACCCTATGGAATGATCGTCTGGTCAACTGGTATCGGGACTCGTACTGTCATTGCAGACTTGATGAAACAGATTGGCCAGGTTATTGATCGAGCATTCTGCTCAATATCCTATGTCCTTGTACAATTTCTATTGACAATATACTGTTCTATTAAATGCTATCGTTCTCTCCTATCTACATGCACAGGCTAATAGGCGAGCGTTGGCAACTGATGAATGGCTGAAAGTTCGAGAATGTGACGGCGTGTATGCACTTGGTGACTGTGCAACAATACGGCAACGTAAGATCATGGTATGAGATGTCACGAAGCTGATATCATGTACTAAGTTACATATATTAAGGATGATCATGAAATGACATTTGGATATAACATAAACTACCTGCTGGCTCGATGGTAGAAGATAAACCGTATTTATAAAACTTAACCTAAGAGAACATGGATTGAGGCTGTTAAGAAGGATATAGTTTTAGCTAATAAGAGAGAGGAGATTGACCTTGACAGAGCTGAATGGATGATTAGGATTCATGTAGCCGTCGCCAAAAGTTGGGGATAAAGGCTTTCTTCTTGTTGTGTATAAGCATGACACAAGTATTGATTGGTAATTGAGAAATTGCATCCTGTTTTTGTCATAATGGATTAGTATCCGTTTGTACACTGTACATGGGGCTGAAAGTTGGGTTGATTTGGCCCAATCCAACGCTAAAATAGGTTGGATTTGGTTGGACTCTTCTCCAAACTCGGACTGGGCTTTAAAATTCCACCTGGCTCGAAGTTGGATTGTTCATACCCCAAGCGGAAGCTAACCTGAGCCCGACCCAAACCACCCAATCGAACCTGGAAAGCCAAGTTAATAAAATTACATCAGATAATATTCTCTCAAAAGTAATTACATATATAGTCTTCTGAACTGTTTTCTGTTGATCTGTTGAATGTGTATTTCATTATTTTATTTGGCGATAAACCTTATCATCAGTAAACCTTATAATGAGCTTGTGTGTATTAGAAAATTTAAGTATTACAAGTTACACTAGTTGCTTTTGATTCGTTGATATTTGGCTATTATTGAATATTAATTATCCTGTTTGGAAATGATTGTTTATTATGTTGTACGATTAGAGATAGAGAAGATATGGTGGTCGCTCCTAAACTTGTGGAGAATTGGAGAAACCAACCATACGAAATGATGAGAAAGCTCTCAAAATCTCTCAAAATCCTTGTTCATCGATGGAGGAGTACAAGTGCAATGATGAGCAAGCTCTCAAAATCCTACAAATTAACTCCAGAGCATTGATTAACTATACGAAAAAACTGAATCCTACTTTCCAACAGAAACTGGGTGGAGCACGGTATAATAATATCTTTCAAGTTTTAACTATTACAAGTTATGGTACAGAACAAAGAAAATTGATTACAAATAATTAACCCGACTTTTAAACCAACCTAGGATTGTTCAACCCGACATCAAAGCATCCCAATCAGACTTTGCCCACTTTAGGCTTTCGTTGGGTTTGATGATGTCTGACATGAGGTCAGGGTGGGTTGGGGTCTGTAGATGTTTGCTTTGTGTACTCCCAACCCAAACCAACCTGCCCGACCTACACCCACTAGTTATGTTTTTTGCGACATAAAATACGTAGTCTAATCCATTATGTTTGCTTGACTGCAGTACGCGCACGCGCGCACACTCACAGACACTCGAACACACACGCACGCGCACACACACACACACTCTGTAGGCTAGTTTATACTGTTCTTTGCATTACCTCCATGAATTTGATAATCATTGCTCAAGATATTCACCATAATCCCAATTTTTGCGTTGAAGTCCCTACAACTTGTAATAGTACGTCCCTGCAGTTTGAAGACCCATTTTTATTGGTTTGAGAGTTGGAGTCACGCGGCGGTATTTTTTGTCGTTGTTATAAAATCCGCTTAAAGTTCGCACAAGAGAGATGGAACTTGGGTTGCTGTGAAACCATGTTGAAGCCCCTATGACTTCAAAACTCTAGAGTATTGGTGACAGGTGAGGGTTATATATTTATACAGCAACAAAAGAAAAGTTGTATCTTTTAGTAGGTCTATCGTTTCAATATCAAAAGTTTCGTCCAAATGCTAATATGAAGTTTGATCCTTTTTGTGAATTTAATCACCTCATCGTTTTATTTGTCTTGCATACTTTTCACCTGACTGAGGTTTAATTTGTTCTAGTGTACTTCTTAACCATAAGTAATGTATAGTCTGAAAAAAAAACATAAATAATATTCTCAAAAAAATTCAGAAGCATTCACTTTTTCCCCTCTAAGATATTATTTCATATCAACAATTAAACAAACCCTTCATCCCAATTTCCAAATTTTTGTGATAGTCCTTTTCTTTTATTCAGATCTATCAAGTCTCATCATCTTGGTAATATTTGTTTTCTGGTGTATTATTTATGTTAGTTGCCTTGGTTATATTTAACTTAGAATGCTTACAGGAAGATATAAAAGAAATTTTTAAGGTGGCGGACAAAGACAATTCTGGAACTTTAACTGTGAAAGAAATCCGTGATGTTTTAGAAGATATTTGCATAAGATACCCTCAGGTGGAACTTTATATGAAGAACAAGCACATGAGTGACATTATGGATCTATTGAATGATTCCAAAGATAATGCTAGGAAAGAAGCTGTTGAAGTGGATATAGAAGAGTTCAAGAAAGCTCTTGCTAATGTTGATTCACAGGTTAAGACTCTTCCTGCGACAGCTCAGGTAATTCACTGTATCATTAATGGAAAGTTGCTTTTAGTTGTACAGGAAGGATTTAATACTTTTAGTGCAGTTTCTGATACACATACCCTCCATGCAACTCATACTATTCATAAATAATATACCAGGTTGCTGCACAACAAGGCAATTATCTTGCTAGATGTTTTAATAAAATGAAATACAGTGAAGAAAATCCTGAAGGTCCTCTCCGATTTAAGGGAACGGGCCATCATCGGTTTCTCCCCTTTCGGTACCATTATCTCCCTTCTCTTTTTCTGCATCTTACTATGTTTGCTTCATCGTCATATATAATTTAATAGTCATCTTTTTCCTTCTATACATCTCATTCAGAATGTTATTGGTTGGATGATATTGTTTTAGCTGATAAGATTAGGGAAGGTTAGATTTTAGAATAGAAGCATGGAGAGAAGCAATAGAATCTGAATCGTTTAAAATTAATCGGACAAAAAAGGAGTATATGAATTGTAGCTTTGGTAAAATATCTACAAGAGATGAAGCAGGATCCCGACTTGACAGTCAAGAGAAACCTAAGAGTTATTGTACTTGCTAATTAGGATTGATCCTTCACCATGATAGATTATCTATGAAGAAAGATAACTCTTGTCCTTTCTTCATATTGGTATCTGGTTGAGGTTGGGATTGACAGATAACTCACGTCTCCTGTGATAAATTAATAGTTTAAGTCATTTTAAATTTGTGGTAGTAAATCTTGATCTGCCATCATAGTCCACTGATAAGTTTTTTTTGCATCGGACTTTCCATCGAAGGTACAAGCATCTTGGGCAATTTGCTCCATTAGGTGGAGAACAAACTGCTGCTGAGCTTCCAGGAGATTGGATCTCTATAGGGCATAGCAGTCAGTGGCTGTGGTACTCTGTATATGCAAGGTACTTGCTGCACTTCTTGTATAACTTCAGTTAGTATACCCATCAACCGCACACTATCAGTTTAATATATGAATTTTTGATGTAGTGGTATGATATGACCAGTAGAAACTCATAGTTCTGCAAGAGTATTTGATTATTCAGCATGTGCTTTGAATAGATTTGAAGGGAAGGCACTGGGACATACTAAATGTATAAGCACGAGCTTTGATTGTATATTGATTTAAAGTGTCATACCGGCTGTAAATACAACTAGGCTCTTTAGTAACTTGCACTTTCTTTATATCCTTCTATTGCTTGTATTCCCTGTTGAATTCAGATACTAATCTTTCAATTTACTTCAGCACCATGATGTGTTGCATCTGCATGGAAATTAGTATTGTTGCCTTCTCAATCAGATCCTTGTGGATTGGCCGTACATAATGGAGAATGAACAAGCATATATGCACATCTTCCCTTTGTCACACACACCCATACATGTGCACACACAGGACACCATGTACATGGAAAAACATCCATCTTGTCTGTTACTATATTAATAAGCAGGAGTTTTTTTAAGAGAGAGAATAAGCAGGAGTGTATAGTCTTAGTCTGATTATACTTAGGCTTTAGTGATGTCACTCATGAAATTGCCCTTTCCCAAATTCAAACAGTTTCCAGATAATTCATTCAATATTCTCTTTAATTCGACTAATCTTAAGCTCATGAACATTGGGATGATCATCTAAGGAAAATTCATGAACATTTAATCTTTGTTATTTGGAGAGTACCATGACAATCTCTTTGTGCTTTTGTATTCAAGTAAACAAGTAAGTTGGCGCACGAGATTTTTGGTGATCTCAGACTGGACAAGGCGATTCATATTTGGGAGGGATTCAAGCCGAATATAGTCACCATCAAAGACGCTTTTCCTTTGAGTAAAGAAAACTGTGCTTCTGGTTCCTCTTGTTGTTTTAGGTCTCCTTGCAGATGAAGTTTGCTTGCTTGCTTGCTCGCTCCCAGGAGTAAGCATTTGTTGTAAAAATAAGAATCGTTGTTGTAAAAATATTTGAGGAATTCTTGTTCTTGCTTAATTGGTTCTAATATGAAGTAAGCATTTGTTATCAAAATGAGAATTGCTATTCTGCTTTATATTCTTTCGAGCATTTCTTATGACCGAAAGATGGTTATTTCCTTCTGTGAAATTGTACGGAGATCTCAACCATGATGTGACCATTTGCACATAAAATCGAAGGTTTCGGGTACTTTCGGCATATTAGTCTTCTGGGATTAAATCTTGCAACATTGCAGTATTGGTCTAGAATCTCCGGCACCAAACTGTCCCGGCCCAATCATCACTTGATGCAAATTTGTTTGGCGCACACAGTAACAAAAGATGTGAAGCTGCCTGGAACCTTGCTGTCTTAAGAATTTTGTAAGACTTCTCAACTCTATATAAGTGATTTTAGTATTTGCTATAGTCTTTGTCAAGCATTAGTACTATTGTAGGTACTCTCTAACTATTGATGCATAAAAAACCAAAGGATCCTTTATGTTGCTAGCCTGTGATATCCATGATGCTTGTGCTCCTATGCTATAGTACAAACTCAAGTTTTTGGTGCAAAACCTTTTTTTCCTTCATTTTTTTATACTAAAAGGTGGTGGTGATTTTGTAGGGATATGCCACTCCAAAAACATGAGGCAAAGGCATCCTTGCAGCATCACTAGCCTAAGGACATGTCAGTCCCTACATCAGTGATCACACCATCCCCAAAGAATCCAAGAATAGTCCTGATATGGAACTACAAAGTTCTAGCACTACCATGGTCGACGAAGCCATTATTCGTCCTTCGAAGCCCTGCGCCTCCTCTCGCATGGCCGATACCGTCCTGCAGCATGACTGGATACAGGAATGGAACAGGACTTTCCTTCTGGTATGCGCCGTCGGGCTCGCAACTGACCCTCTGTTCTTCTACACCCTCTCCATCAGCGGCACGAACATGTGTCTTTTCATCGACGGGTGGTTCGCAGTCACCGTCACGGTGCTGCGCTGCATGGCTGACGCGGTGCATCTGTGCAACGTGTTGATGAAGGTGAGGTTCGGGAGCTGTGGGTTGAGGCGGCAGCGGTCGGCCTTGTCAACGCAGGAGGAGGAGGAGGAGGTGGTGGTGGGCAAGGATAGACGCCGAGAGAAGTTGTCCAAGAAGGGGCTCATCTTTGATCTCTTTGTGATCCTTCCAGTGCCTCAGGTGAACTTATTCTCTCATTTATATCAATGCTTGATATTGTCTAAACTTGTTAAAAGTTCATGTCATAAGCTCCTAATCAAGAAACTGTTCTAAAAGCAGCAGTGTGCTTGCTACACAGTATCGAGTGCTTAATCATGTAAAAAATGATCAAACCTGCCACACTCTGTGAAAGTTATAAAGCTATAAGGATTTTAAAAACATAAAAAAAAAAAAAATTTTAAAGTCCATGATAAACCAAAAATTATAAAGTTATTTGGAGATTTTACCACACTGACAAGCAGATGTCACATTGATAAGGGACTTAATAAGTTTCCTTTAGATAGGAATGTAGTTATCAGCTCCTCTGAAGTTTGTTTGTACTGCTGGAGATAGGAGAGCAATCACATGCAGTTCACAGTGATGTGCACATGGAACCTCTATTGCTCCTATGATGTCAACAGATTGTATTGTTGTGTAGGTACTGCATAGTTCTGTAACCTTGCAGTTAACTGGTCAAAACAAGGTCACCGTGATGTTTTTGTTCTCAAGATAAGTGTCAAAAGGAATACAAATCATTAGAAACATATTCATTCGCGCTGTTAGCATGATATCAGAGCAATCCATGTTTGAGTCGCAAGTCTAACACATGTTTTAAGCAGATGTTTTTAAAAATAGGGCTGCAGGTCGAGATCTCAACCCACAAGAGGATATTGAGCATGAAGAACCAAATAATGGTGAGCACACACTCAAAAAATGCAGGGCTTGTCGTGTCAGACATGTATCTGACACAACCCAGACCTCAAAAGTACACTAGAACACACCAAAGTAGGTGCAACATCCGTGTTGCCGTGTCCTTACAGTTTCGTGTCGCATCTGAGTCATACTATTGGTGAAGGCTATCTAAGCTTTGTACACAATTAAATAAAGAGGCAAGGATGAACAAGGATATGGAAATGGAAACCTGATTAATGTGTGATACTTTGGTAAAGGATATCTAAGCTTTGTTCACAGTTAAAAATAAGGGTGTCCTAAGTGTCACGAAGTTCTTTCTGATGTACACAACCTTACACCAATATATAGAGCGGTCATTTCTGCGACTTAAATTTCATAAACAGTCAATATATACAATTAATACATTATTAGGAAGAAGAATATACAGAGATGAATGAATTCATACTCTAATGGAATAATCGGAGCTGAATGGTTTCAATTTGTTGCAGGTTTTCTTATGGATAGTAGCTCCAGCTTTGATCAGAAGAGGACTGACGACGACAGTGATGACCATCTTCTTGATTATGTTCCTCTTGCATTACCTGCCAAAGATCTATCATTCAGTCTGCTTCCTCCGCCGCCAGCAGAGCCTCTTAGGCTACATCTTCGGCACCATCTGGTGGGGGATTGCTCTTAACATGATAGCCTACTTTGTAGCATCCCATGTGAGTTTTATTCCCTTCTTTCCTTAAATCTGTGTAGAATGGATTAACTCGTAAATTCAGCAAACATAATGCTAATTACATTTTTATTATTCAAAATTTATCGGTATACCTGCACGAATACAGATAAGGACACGATACGGATACAGAATACAGACGTTTTCAAATAGGTACAAGGTTGTAAGTTGTAACCTATGTTGTACGAATACGGACACGGATACGGGTACGTACACGATACTAATACGGACACGGATACGGGTACGTACACGATACTAATACGGACAACCTTTTCCTGTAAACATAGGTACTACAGATGAATAATCTGCAATGCATAATTAACTTGTCATTCATCTACAAGACTCTTACAATATACTTCATATGTACTGACATATATTCCAAACTATGTACTACCTACACTTAATCTGCAGGCAGCCGGGGCGTGCTGGTACTTACTAGGGATCCAGAGGACGGTCAAGTGCCTCAGAGAGCAATGCAGGGAGACCGATGGATGCAGCCCAAGGACGCTAGCATGTGTAGATCCCATATACTATGGGAGAACCGTAGCGCTCAGAGACACCAACAGACTGGTTTGGGCTAACAGCAGCAGTGCGAAGGCCACGTGCCTCGACAGCAGCAGTAATTACGAATACGGAGCTTATAAGTGGACGGTGCCTCTTGTCACTAATACTAGCCGACTGGAGAAGGTACTCTTCCCCATATTTTGGGGTCTAATGACTCTAAGGTAAGTTCTGGATCATCCGTAGCTACTATCTTGATGCATCACTTACATTGTACTCCAGTTTCGTGTGCGATGATACAGCAGTTTCGTGTGCGATTATTGACCACTGCATACTTGATTTTGAAGTATGAATTAGTACGTACGAGGAGAGGTTATTAGGCACTATATACAAGCCAAAGTTTGTATATGAAGGCATTCTCTTTCGTATATACGATTCCTTGATCAAGTATTTTGGTTTTACAGTACATTTGGAACGATCGAGAGCACGACAGAATGGCTGGAAATCGTTTTCAACATAATCATTGTGACTACTGGGCTCCTTCTGGTCACCATGTTGATTGGGAACATCAAGGTGAGGAACCCGAACGATGTCTTGAATCTATGATTGACACAAAAATTTGTGTTTCGTGATATTGCAGCGTAACAGAATACGTAACAGAATATCTCATTTTTGTGGCTTCTGAATATTCATGACTGTTCTATAAGACTTACTGAAACATGAGGCTTTCACATAGTTTGTCATGGACTCTATTATGCCAACATGATTAGGATCTTGATGACATTGTGATGTAGGTTTTCTTGCACTCGACGACATCAAAGAAGCAGGCGTTGCACCTCAAAATGAGAAGCGTGGAGCGGTGGGGAAGGCGACGCCACCTGCCTCAGGGGTTCAGGCACCGGGTGAGGCAGTTTGAGCGGCAGAGGTGGGCAGCGATGAGGGGGGTGAATGAGTGTGACATGACCCGAAACCTCCCCGAGGGCCTCAGAAGGGACATCAAGTACAACCTCTGCCTCGACCTCGTTCGACAGGTAAGTGATGTCAGCATATAGAAGGAGAAATCTATGCACAAATACTGGCACAATGGAGGTAGAATTTCACATAGGTACACTTAAATCACCTATATTGCGAAAATACAGACACGATACAAATACGGATACGGATACTATTTGCCGTGTTAGTGCAGCAAAGGAATAATTGAACCCTTCAGAACTTCAGAAAATAATACTTGGACACAAGTTACTCAAAAATTCGTAGTGCATATTGCAGGTTCCTCTGTTCCAGCACATGGATGAACTAGTCCTAGAGAACATTTGTGACAGGGTGAAGTCTCTCATCTTCCCCAAAGGAGAAGTTGTGAGTTCTCTCTCTCTCTCTCTCTCTCTCTCTCTCTCTCTCTCTCTCTGTGTATATATATATCTAAAAAAAATCGGAATTTCTGCGCTCAAGTATTCCGTATGTTTTCCTTAATAGCGGGTGTTGGATTGTATTTTTTGACTGATTAAAATCTCGTAAGAAATTGGTTAGTTTAACCATCTAATCTGAACTGTTAGAAAATAAAATTCAACGACTGCTATTTCGAAAAACATATAGGGATCCCAATCCCTCGTGCGCACAAACTCGTACATTATCTGATGAATTATTGATTGCTTGTAGATAACCAGAGAAAGTGACCCAGTACAAAGGATGCTATTCATAGTAAGAGGCCACCTCCAAAGCAGCCAGCTCGTCCGCAACGGCGTGCAGAGCAGCTGCATGCTCGGTCCCGGGAACTTCAGCGGCGACGAGCTCCTCTCGTGGTGCCTCCGGCGACCGTTCGTGGAGCGCCTCCCCCCTTCCTCCTCGACCCTAGTGACCCTGGAGACCACCGAGGCCTTCGGCCTGGAGGCCGACGACGTGAAGTACGTGACCCAGCATTTCCGCTACACGTTCGTCAGCGAGAGGGGGAAGAGGAGCGCGAGGTACTACTCGCCCGGGTGGCGGACGTGGGCGGCGGTGGCGATCCAGCTGGCCTGGAGGAGGCACCGGCACCGGCTGACGCTCAGCTCGCTCTCGTTCCTCCGGCCTCGGAGGCCGCTGTCGAGGTGTTCGTCGCTCGGCGAGGATAAGCTACGGCTGTACACTGCGCTGCTAACGTCGCCGAAGCCCAGCCAAGATGATGATCTTACTATATGACAATGGTTATATATATATATATATATATATATATATATATATATATATATATATATATATATATATATATATATATATATTAATTATGTGTGATGTTTTTGCTTGGTTTCTTTCATATATTTGAAGTTGATGGACGATTTCTAGCAACTCTCACTAAACATTGCAACACCAAAGCAGTTCAGATACAGCAAAACTAGGTCGCACGGACACAGAATGCAACACAAGAGGACGAGGCAAATACACTGCGACACCGACACGACATATAGTTGGGGGTGTCTTTATGTATTTTCGAGTGTCGGACGCATCGTGGGGGTCTAATTTCGATTTCTAGCAACTCTCACTAAACATTGCAACACCAAAGCAGTTCAGATACAGCAAAACTAGGTCGCACGGACACAGAATGCAACACAACAGGATGAGGCAAATACACTGCGACACGGACACGACATCTATTTGGGGGGTGTCTTTATGTATTTTGGAGTGTCGGACACATTGTGGGGGTCTAATTTTTGGAATGTCCACGCTTCCTAGCTGCAAAGCTCCCTAGCAAACAAACGAGAATCAAATCGATTCCTTCCCTACTGGTCTTCCTCGTCGAAATTCAGACTCTGGCACGATGAGGAACCCGAACCGTCGTCCGCAGCGAAGCAGGACCTCCTGCCGACGAGCTCCGCGACCCGCTTAGCGCATCCGGAGTCGCGGGGGCTCTCGATCGCGCCGTGCCGCAGCGTCCTGATCTTCGGGAGCGTCGCGGCCATCCTCATGATCCAAGGCGGGGACGACGAGGCCCTCTCCTCTTCTGCATTCATCAAGCTCCTCGCAGTCGATCCTCCAAGAGATAGAGATCGACCGCTGCCGCCGCCCCCGCCCCCCGCCAATCCACTCCTGTCCTCCTCGCTGGGCTCCGGCAGCGACCACTTCCGCTTCTTGCTGTCCGGCTCGTTGCCGCCGCCGATCAGGCTGTACCGGCTCGCCACGATCCTCACCTTCGCGTTCGGCCTCTTGCCGGTGGTCTTGGCCTCTTGGAACAGAGCCTTCGGCTTGATGTTCGACGTCGGCCCTTCCTCCCTCCTAACCGGCTTCTTCGCTCCGACGGTCGACACCCCTTTCCTCAGCTCGGACACCCTCGAACTAGTCGCCGCCCGTCGCGGCTTCGGGCTACTGCTCAGGCTCCTGCCGGCCCGGGTTTCTTTAGCCCCCTTGATCGCTTCTTGAATCTTGCTCGTCTGCCGGAACCGGCTCCGAGCCGAGAATATCTCCGCCGGGCCGATGCTCATCCCCCTCCTCCGCGACGACGCCGCGGAGCCCTCCTGCTCCTCCTCCCTGATGCCTCCGAGCTTCCGAGGCAGAGGCTTCCGCCCGGCCCCCGAGCCAGAGATCTCCGTCGGGCCGAGGCTGAGCCCTCGCCCGCGGCTCCCCGGGGATTCCAGGACCTTCCTCTCCGTCGGAGGTTCTCGAATCCTCTTGGCGGCCGAGGCCGAAGCCGGGAACGGGATCGAGCCCGCGCTGGCGATTCTCGAGATCTCCATCGGGCCGAGGCTCATCCCTCTTCTTCTGCAGCTTCCCGGAGATTGCCGAGCCCTCAGCGGAGTCGGCGACTCGGCGGCCATGAACTTCGCGGGCACGACGCGGCCGCGCGTCGCGGTCGGCGCGGCGGCGGGCTTCGGGGAGGGGGCGGCGGGCCCGGCCTTCTTGATCTTGAGGAGGTGGAGCTTCTTGGAGAGGCGGGCGATCTCCCGCTCGAGCTCTTGGATCTCGGAGTCGAGGCCGGCGTGGGGCTCCTCCGCGGGGTTGGGGCAGCGGTTCTCCTTGGCGCCGGGGTCGTCGAGGCTGATGGGCTGGAGCGGGAGCCACGGGAGGTTCTCTGCGGCGGCGGCGCCGGCGGCGGGGGCTTCGACGACGAACGCGGCGTTGTCCCATACTTTGAGGGGGCTGCGGGATGTGAGAGTGTCCATTGTTAGGGAGGGAGAGAGAGAGAGAGAGAGAGAGAGAGAGAGTTGAGAGAGGGAAGGGGGAGGAGTGGGGGTTGTGATCAAGAAGAAAAAATGTGGGGTTTTCGACCGTTAGGGAGTGGGGGTGGAGAAATATAGCCGTTGGAGTGTAGTGGTTGAAACCTGACCGTTCGATCAGAAAACGCTCCGATAGGGAAATGTTATAAAGAGAATATTTTAACGATGTGCCGAAAAGTCCACACGTGACCCGATGCCACGTGTCATTTTTTTATTGGACAATTTTTTTTTCGAGCAGCAATTTATGGAATACTAGTGGATAACCCGTGTCATAATGGCACGGACACGAACCTGGCCTTCTCGACGTAGGCGTGCACGCACCAGGCCAGCGCCAGGGAGTTCCGGACGGAGACGCAGCCTCCGAACCCGGCCTTCTCGACGTAGGCGTACAGGCACCGGGCCAGCGCCAGGGACCCGAGTCCGGCGAAGGCGGACACGGCAAAGACCACGGTGGCGACGTTCAGGGCGGCGTGGATGTAAGTCCCCTGAATTTCAGGGTTTATTTTAAATTTTCTAAATAAATTATTTTCAATAAATATTTTATTTTTAATTATTTTGATCATTAATGTTCTCTCCCGTGACTTTGACTTCTGGAGCGTCAGGGATGCCAATCTCTGTAAACTCTCTTTACGAGTTTTGTAGTAGACAAGATTATCTTCGTTTTGATATATCATGTCCCACTTGAACTCGTTCCCTTGTGCTCTTTTTGTATCGCGCAACTTCGGGTCAACTTAGACCAATTAATCGTTGAATAATTATTCCCACTTTTATCTTTGATCATCGTTTGCACGTTACCGTGACTTATAATTTAGGAGCACCAGACCAATCGTTTTCTCAGAACCAACTTCTCATGAATGATCTACTCGAGACGCTCTACACCATGACCTTCGTGTTCCACTCAGACACTCCATTTTGTGCTTCATTTCCTTCGCACAACTTTCGGGTCAATTTAGGCCGATTAATTATCTACCGTAGAACCTGATTTAATTTCCAATTTAATTTCGGAACCCGACATCGATCCAACCTAGTCGACCCAAAGTATGGACATGGTCCACATGAAGCCTACTACCCACATGAAACTTGTGTCCCATTTATTTAAGTCCCCACATGTTACTTATTTATCCATGATCATAAATACCTATTTTAATTCAATTATTGCACCCTGTCCGATTTTGACCTGACCCGGCTCGACCGAACCCGAACCCAAGCTCCATATTGTCCTCCCATGACTACCCAAGTACCCCACACAATATTTCTCTTTTTCCTATTTTGAAAATATCTCTTCCTCTCTCTACTTTACAAATATCCCATATATATATATATATATATATATATATATATATATATATATATATATATATATATATATATATATATATCCTATAACAAACACACCTCACCCCCTCACCCCCATCACAGCCCGCACACCCCCCCTTTGGCCGACCTCTCTCTCTCCCTCTCTCTCAAATATCTCTCTCTCTCTCTCCCTCTCCCTCTCTATCATAATATCTCTCTCACTCTTTCTATATATATAATATATATACACTCACATATATCACTCTCTCTCTCTCTCAACACAACTCACACACACACCACCCCACCCCTACAGCCGAACCCCCCCTCCACAATCGACCTCCACCACCATCTCAGCCACCACCACCACCGTGAGCAACACCATCACCACCACCTTCACTATTACTATCATCACCACCATCACCATCTCACCACCTTTACCATCATCAACACCCGAACCACCACCACCGTCCGCCGTCGCCTCCACGGCCACCGCCGCAGCCGCCGCTCCAGGCCGGCGAGCACCCCCCACGCTGCCGAGCAGCGCTGCAGCAGCTGCGAGTAGCAGCAGTGGCTGCCGCGCCACCACCGCACGCGCATGGACGTGTGGCACGCGGCCATCCGGCCAACCGTCGCCGCCGTTAACCACCCACAGCTCGTGCGCGAGGCTGGGCGACCCCCCTGGGCAGTCGTCGTCCTCCCCGACGCGAGAAACAGGCTATTCGTGCGTTTTGAACGGAATCCCGATGTGACGTGCGTGTTTTAAACTCGGAAATGGCGCTCCGTCGCAGCGACTTCGTGCGTGTTTTCTGGTCAATCCGACCGTTGGATCGGCGAACTCTTTGCTCCGTCACAATCTCGGTATATACCCCTTCACTCCCCTCAAGTTCGTCCGTTAATTTTATCGTTTGATACATCAAAACTGGCCACCAAGTTGACACTTTAAATTGTACTATTTTTGGACAGTTTTGTGGAGCCGACTTCGTCAGCTCGTAACTCTGCCGTCGTAGCTCCGGTTGGCACGCTACCAGTTCCTGTGCGTAGCTGGTATAACCCTCTTTCTGCTCTTTAAGTTTCGTTTCATTATGAGCATGTTTGGTTGGTCGAATTCGACGCCAAAGTTGGTCGTCCGAATTCTTAATTTTGCACTTGTTAAATTCTATTTTTGAACCCGGGACTCCGAATTCAATTTCTGACACCACCAGTAGACTCGTGGCGTCGTTCTGGCACGTTTTCATATAAAGTTTGCTTGATTTAGAGAACGTGGGCCCTAGCACGCATTTCGGTGCAAAGTGGGTCCCACATTCCGAGTCAACGGGTCACTTTGAGATCGGCTCATCGGAATCCAATTCCGGATATACCGTTGAGTTCGTATCGTCATTCTAGACTTGTTGACATATAATTTGCTGAATTTTGAAGATATTTGCTCTGGCACGCATTTCGGTGCAAACCGGATTTCAAGTGTCCGCGTCAACGTGTCATTTTGAGATCGGCTCATCGAAATTCCATTTTGGACACACCGTTGGGTTCGTATCATCATTCTGGATTCGTGGACATATAATTTGCTAAGTTTTGTAGACTTCTATCCTGACACATTTTTCGGTGCAAAGTGTGTCCAACGGCGGACATCATTTTGACCCAAAATTATCGTTTTGCCCCTGCATCCAAATTGGACTTATGGATAGGCTATCCTAGCTAATTTGACCGTTCTGGACACGTTGGTGATATTTATTTTATCATCCGACAACATCTGTAGATTTTTCTTATGTATCATCCTTAATTTGTAATTAATTATTTTTCCAGAAATTGTTACTTTCTGTTTTTGAATTTATATATATTTTTTAATTGCTGTAAAAAACCTGAGAAAAAGTGTATTTAAATACTATGTTAATTTAGCTAATTTAATATGATTTTTTCAGCATTTAATAAGTACTTTTGGTATTTTATAAAAATAGGAAAACAGAACTCATTTTTAGGATACATGTGTTTGCTGATTTTTAATAAATATCTATGAGGGTTTATAAATCCCAGAAAAATTAGTATAAATTTCTATAATTAACAAGGATCATTTTGGTACTTTATTTTATGTATAATTAAGTTTTTTGTCTATCTCAAAAATTGTTGGAACTCAGTGTACAGTCTGATTTATTTATTGAATAGTTACGACTTGTAAAGTTTTGTGTTGATTTGAGTTATTGTAGTATTGGACCTCACCCTACACTAGTGTAAGGCCCTAGAAAATTAGTTTGGATATAGTGTCACTCCACATTAGACTTTTATGCTAGGTCCCCACTTGGCTAGTATCCAGTTAGGAGTCGTGTCACACCACTAGTGTAATCTTGAACATAACTTAGATGCTGAGTTTGTATATCATTATTGACAGGACACCGGACATCTATATCTTCGTACTAGTATTCTTGCTTTGCTCGAGGCAAGTACCCCTACAAGCTTATTTACTGCGTATAAAAATAAACTGTGGTTAAATCATGTCAAAATACTTCTTTCTGGATAACTGCAAGTTAAATCTTCACATGTTGTATTATTTTCAGTACCTACAATGCTTAGGACAGTTATCATATCTTCACATGCTTCTTACTGGTTCTCAGTACATGTCATGCTTTAAACTGCTCTGAGTATCCACTATGTTTTATACTGCTCTCAGTACCTACCATGCCTATACTGCTCCCAGTATCTTTCATATGTTTTATACTGTTCTCGTATCACTCATATGTTAATAAAAACGGGTTAAGGGAAAACTGTTAGTGTACGTGATCATGCCCCCCTTCTCCGTATGTATTTACCGAGCATTGTTACATTCTATATGTACCTTTGTCGTATGTCTGATCCCCGTTTGTGTATGGATATACACCGATGCCGTTAAGGGTACGTATGTACACTTCAAAAAATTGATATGTACCACTGTACATCCTATTTCACCTATTGACTGATCACTCACCTACTACAGTTTTAAACTTTAAAATATGTATTGCCATGATGAAATGTATCTAAAACTGGATAAATCAAGATGTGCCATGATTATGTTTATCTTTTTCCATCACATGATCAGTATTATATGTTTGTAGAATCAGTACTTGCTTCCGTCCTGACAGGATAACGTTGTAGGTTCACTTTTCGAGGAGGAAATGCTATGTGATTCATATTATGGTACTGCATTTGAGGACCTGGCCTTAGCTTCAGAAGAGGTCCCAGCGGGGAACCTTGCTTAGATATTTTTCATGTGTTTTGAGACTTAGACTTTGTTTTGAACTTATATTTGGATACTGGACTTTGTCTCCAGTTAGATACTTATAAAGTGTATTATTAAGTCTGTACTTGTTTACTTTCGCTTATAGATGCTGTGTTGTGATGAACCTTTAAATGTGATTTTAGAACTGTTAGCAGCTTAGATCCTTTATTGTCTATTCTTAGAACAGCTTACTACGCTTTAACCAAGCGTAGGCTGGACATGGCTCGGCCCGGTCCAACAATTTGGATAACGGGTCGTGACATGTTTTTAGTGGTGGCCCATGCAGGTCCAGACTTAAGTTGTTTGGTTACGTTATTGTACCAAGCATGCCTGCAACTAGGATCTTAAGACAACTTGTTAGCACTAGGAATAAACATTTAGAATACCTAGAGGATTTCTAGGATTGCAACATAGGAAAACTCATCACAACATAGGACCGTTAACTGTATTTAGCCTCTTGCTTGAAATTCAGTGGATTACAATTTTGACCAGGATAGTACCCATGGGATGACCCCTGAGGATCTCACTCTAATCTTACCTCGAAATCTGTTTCCACTTGTTTCCATTTGCTCTTCCTTAATTCATTGTTGAATTTAATTTCTGATTTTCGTTGTTGACTTTGAGCTTGCATCGTGATAAATTTTGTGGATTGCATTGTGATATATCCTGATAAGGTAAATGTCTGCTTTATTTATGAAGTTTAGAATTTATCGCAGCCATATTAGCTGGTATGACAAAAACATAGGGCCTGATTTTGGATATACTTATCTTAGTTATGGAATTTAGATTTCTTGCAGCCATACCGATTGGCGTGGCGAGGATTCTAGATAACATGATTATAGGGTGTATACCATAGTTATGACTCTATCGTTTACTGCATCTAAGCTTACTGGTGTGGCAAAAATTCTGGCAACATGATTTCAGGAAGACGTGTATGGTTACCAGATCATATCTCAGCTTGGTTCACTTCGTTATGACCGATTGAGAAAGAATAAATTCTTATTATCATTCTTCCCCGTCTTGATTAACTCGGTCATAACAAAGTAAACCAAGTTGAGATATGATCTGATAACCATACACGTCTTCCTGAAATCATGTTGCCAGAATTTTTGCCCCACCAGTAAGCTTAGATGCAATAAACGATAGAGTCATAACTAAGGTATACTCCCTAAAATCATATTATCTAGAATCCTCACCACGCCAACCGGTATCGCTGCGAGAAAATCTAAATTATATGAATAGGATAGTATATCCAAAATCAGGCTCTATGTTTTTGTCATACCAGCTAATATGGCTGCGATAAATTCTAAACTCCATAACTAAAGCAGACGTTTACCTTATCAGGATATATCATAATTTAATCCACAAAATTTATCACGATGCAAGATCAAAGTTAACAACGAAAATCAGAAATTAAATTCAACAACGAATTTAAGGAAGAGCAAATGGAAATAAGTGAAAACAGATTTCTAGATAAGATTAGAGTGAGATCCTCAGGGGTCATCCCAAGGGTACTATCCTGGTCAAAATTGACCCACTGAAATACAAACAAGAGGCTAAATATAGTAAACGGTCCTATGCTGTGACGAGTTTTCCTATATTGCAATCCTAGAAATCCTCTAAGTGTTCTAAATGTTGTCCTAGTGTTATCAAGTTGTCCTAGATCCTAATTGCAGGCATGCTTGGTACAATAACGTAACCAA
>JANAVB010020596.1:0-2500 GCA_029216955.1 Iris pallida | reverse complement strand
ATCCCATTTTGCCCGCAAAGCCGCACCTACTCAAAATTTGTTGCGCCGCCCAAATTTCAGCTCAACTCGCTTCCCCCTATAATAGATTTGCAGTTTTATTGTTGGGCTGACTCCGGGGTACCAAAGTGCTTGAGGAGCTTGTCATTTTTGGGGAAAACGCGCCCAACCTCCCGCTCGGTCGGGGGGGTTCGAAACTGGCACGAGTTGCGGCAGATTCTGTCGCACGGGCTGAGAGCTGCGCGCCGCGCGCAGAAACAGCTGCAACGCCTCGCCTCGCGCTGGGACGCGAGCGAGGCGGGCGGCCCGTGCAGCCGTTCGATGCGCTGGTCGCCTCAGCGCGCCGCCGCGAGCCCGTGCTCGCCGATGCAGCCTGTCAGGCCCACGCCGTGGGCAGAAACTGCCGCGCGACAGAAAACGTCGCGAACCGTCGCGCACACCAAAGCCAGCAAGCGCCCGGTCGCTGGATCGCCGCGCGCGGGCAGCCGTTCGACGCGCCGTGCACCCCCCGCGCGCACGGGATTGTGGCGCGCGACGAACATCCCCCCCTTCACCACCTACTCCCCTATAATAGATTTGCAGTTTTATTGTGGGGATGACTCCGGGGGACCAAAGTGCTTGAGGAGCTTGTCATTTTTCGCGCGCAGCCGCAGGCCGCGCCCGTGCTCGCCGATGCAGCCTGTCAGGCCCACGCCGTGGGCAGGAATCCGCCGCGGGGCAAACGAAGTGCCGCGAGGCACACAAACCGCAGCATATGCGCACCCGGTCGATCCCGTGCAGCCGATAGGGCCTGTCAGGCCCACGCCGTGCACAGAAAATCTTCGTGCGCGCTGAAACTGCTGCAACGCATGCGTTTCTGTGTCCCGTGCGGCCGACAGGGCCTGTCAGGCCCACGCCGTGCACGGAAATTCTTCGCATGCGCAGAAACTGCTGCAACGCTTGCATTTCCGTCCCCCGTGCGGCTGATAGGCCATGTCAGGCCCACGCCGTGCACGGACACTGGTTGCGTGTGCAGTAACTGCTGCAACTTGAGGGTTCCTCGATCCCGTGCGGCCGACAGGGCCTGTCAGGCCCACGCCGTGCACAGAAATTAATCGTGCGCGCAGAAACTGCTGCAACGCTTCCATTCCTCGGTCCCGTGCGGCCGATAGGGGCTGTCAGGCCCACGCCGTGCACAGAAATTCTTCGTGTGCACAGAAACTGCAACAACGCTCGCATTCCTCAGTCCCGTGCGGCCGATAGGCCCCGTCAAGCCCACGCCGTGGGCAGAAATTGTCGCGCGACAGAAAACGCCGCGAATCGTCGCGCAAGCAAAATTCGCAAGCGCGCGCTCGCTAAATGGCCGCGAGCGTGGAGCCGTTCGACGCGCCGTGCGCCCCCCGTGCGCGCAGCGCGACGAACATCCCCCCTTCACCACCTACTCCCCTATAATAGATTTGCAGTTTTATTGTGGGGATGATTCCGGGGGACCAAAGTGCTTGAGGAGCTTGTCATTTTTCGCGCGCAGCCGCAGGCCGCGCCCGTGCTCGCCGATGCAGCCTGTCAGGCCCACGCCGTGGGCAGGAATCTGCCGCGGGGCAAACGAAGTGCCGCGAGGCACACAAACCGCAGCATATGCGCACCCGGTCGATCCCGTGCGGCCGATAGGGCATGTCAGGCCCACGCCGTGCACAGAAAATCTTCGTGCGCGCAGAAACTGCTGCAACGCATGCGTTTCTGTGTCCCGTGCGGCCGATAGGGCCTGTCAAGCCCACGCCGTGCACAGGAATTGTTCGTGTGCGCAGAAACTGCTGCAACGCTTGCATTCCTCTGTCCCGTGCGGCCGATAGGGGCTGTCAGGCCCACGTCGTGCACAGAAATTGTTCGTGCGCGCAGAAACTGCTGCAATGCTTGCGTTTCTGTGTCCCGTGCGGCCGATAGGGCCTGTCAGGCCCACGCCGTGCACAGGAATTCTTCGCATGCGCAGAAACTGCTGCACCGCTTGCATTTCTGTGTCCCGTGGTGCCGATAGGGCCTGTCAGGCCCACGCCGTGCACAGGATTCTTCGTGTGCGCAGAAACTGCTGCAACGCTTGCATTTCTGTGTCCCGTGGTGCCGATAGGGCCTGTCACGCCCACGCCGTGCGCAGAAATTCTTCGCGCGCGCAGAAACTGCTGCAACGCATGCGTTTCTGCGTCCCGTGCGGCCGATAGTGCCTGTCACGCCCACGCCGTGCACAGAAACTGTTTGCGTGCGCAGAAACTGCAGCAACTCGTGGGTTCCTCCGTCCCGTGCGGCCGATAGGGCCTGTCACGCCCACGCCGTGCGCAGAAACTGTTTGCGTGCGCAGAAACTGCAGCAACTCGTGGGGTTCCTCCGTCCCGTGCGGCCGATAGGGCCTGTCAGGCCCACGCCGTGCACGGAAACTGTTTGCGTGCGCAGAAACTGCAGCAACTCGTGGGTTCCTCCGTCCCGTGCGGCCGATCGGGCCTGTCAGGCCCACGCCGTGCACGAAAATTGTTTG
>JANAVB010020595.1:0-22145 GCA_029216955.1 Iris pallida | reverse complement strand
TATTTTTTTTGTCGTTTTTTTATTCCGTTTTTTTCATTTTTTTTACCAAATTTTGTCGTTTTAAGCGATTTTTTTCATTTTTATCCATTTTGTCTTTTTTTTGACTTTTTGATTATTTTTTTGTCGTTTTATCGCTTTTTTGTAATTTTTTGTCGTTTTTACCAATTTTTTGTCATTTTAAGCGATTTGTTGTCATTTTTACCTTTTTGTCTTTTTGTCACTTTTGATTATTTTTTGGTTATTTTTTGTCGTTTAACCGATTTTTTGTTTTTTAAACCGATTTTTTGTCGTTTTTAACTGATTATTTGTTGTTTTTTGTCGTTTTTGCCGCATTTTGATTTTTTGTTGTTTTTACCCGGTTTTATGTCCGTTTTTTGTCGTGCTTTGGTTATTTTTGTCGTTTTTTACCCTTTTTTTGTTATTTTTGTCACATTTTTTGTCGTTTTTGGTCATTTTTGTCGTTTTAACCGTATTTTTTGTCATTTTTTATCGTTTTTGTCGTTTTTACCGATTTTTTTCGTTTTTACCATTTTTTTCGTTTTTACCGATTTTTTACGTTTTTACCGTTTTTTTTATATTTGTTCTTTTTTTTCGTTGTTATTATTTATTATTTTTTTTCCGAAAATATTTATATTGTCACCAAACATGGGAATGTAATTTTTTAGGGAATTTAATTCCTTGGAATTTGATTCCCGGGAATATAGAATTCGGTTTTGGGATTCGGTTTTGGGATTCCTTGGAATTTGATTCCTTGTAATTTGATTCCTTGGAATTTTTCAAAATACTAAAATTTCTTATACGGTTTCGGTTTCGGTTTTGGGATTCGGTTTCGATCCCACCAACCTTTTAGAAGTTTTATCTAAAATTCCTCTCCCTGGTAAACTGAATAAGAAAATTTAGTAATATATATACGAAATATATCTTTGTATATTTACACTACAAGAAATTGCATTTTTAGCAACATATTTTAGCGACATAGGGTCTTTATGTCTCCAAAGGCTACTTTTTCATGGTTTGGCGAGATGAGTTTTATTATGTCGCAAAATCCACTCAGATTTTACTAGAGGAAAATCAAATAGCAATTCCACCAAAAAATCTCTACATATGGCGACATTAGCATGTCGTAAAATGATACCATACATTTGGCGACATGTACATGTGTGTCGCAAAACGATACCATATATTTGGCGACATGTGCATGCATGTCGCAGAACAATACCATACATTTAACGACGTGTTTGTCACAAAATAACACCATAATTAATAAATTATATATTTTTGGTATATATACTAATCTTAATTCTAAATTCCCTCTCAAGATTCCAAAAAGCCCTCCCAAACTCCAAAATTCCATTTCAGATCCCTTCCAAAGTCCATCGGCCCCTCTTCTCTCTCCTATCTAGTACGTTCGCGAGATCATTCCTATCGCCTTTCCCAATTTAAACCTACCAAAAAATTGATCGAAAAAGAAATCGGTGGAGATCAGAGATCTAAGCTTCACCTACCCAGGGATCGACGACTATCCTCCATTGGGATCCCGTCCCCTTATCGACGACCTCTCGCTCGCCGTCGACGCCAACGAGCGGTGCCTCCTCGTCAGATCCAACGACGCCGGTGAGTTCCGGCGGGGTACGGTCCGATCTTGGTCGTTCACACTACACCAAAACATGTTATTTGTAACACAACTTTTTTTAATTAGTCACATTTATAACTGTTACAGACTAGTCACGATTATAACTGTGACAATTAATAAATAACTGTTATAAAAAATACCAATTTTTTAATTTAAATAATTTTTTATCGTTTATCATATTAAAAAACCGTGGCAAATAACAAAGGTAAAAATTTCTAACCCAAAATTTCCCCCCACATTGTTTTCATTGTTCCCTCCCTCTCTAATTGCTGAATAAAATCTGAGAAATCCCTTCCTCTTTCGAGTTTCTCTCGAGAGAGAACCCCCATCCCTCTCTCTCGAGAAACCCTCGTCCCTCCCTAAAGAAACCCCCCTCCCTCTCTCGAGAAACCCTCGTCTCTCTCTCGAGTTTCTGTAAAGCCCTAAAAAATTTGACTGCCAAAGTGATGTCTTCTCCATCGTGGCGGAGAGAAGGTACGTCCCCTCATTATCCCTCATTATCTCGATTTGATTAGGGTTTGATTTTGATTTATTAGGGTTTGATTAAGGTTTAAGAATTATTTTTGATTAGGGTTCGAATATGGATACCTCCACCACACCTCCAGCATCATCGAAGCGGTAAGGGTACTGTCGGCCCACCTAAAGGTACTTTCTTCTTTTTTCGAAGAAATTATTGTTCGCCATTGGTTTTATTTCTTTAATTTATGATATTTTGGTGCCACTGGCTAAGAGTTCCACCAACAATGTGCGATATAATTAGCTAATTTTTTTTCATCTAGTAGCATCTATGTATTGTACTTTATTTCAAATTTTAATTTTAGTATTATGTATAACAAATGTAGAAAATGCCTAAGACCAACAAGAAGAGAGTCCGACTTGATACAATCAACAAGCAGAAGGAAATCTAAAAACTAGATAAAGGTTGGTTATCCTATTTTGTGAAGGTGAATTTGAGATGAGCAATGGTATCGTTTTCAACAAACAATCAATTAATTGTGCGCTTGCAGTATTGTTTTGTATTTTTAGTTATGTGGGAGGATGAATTATTGAAATAAAGGCTTATCAGAGGAAAAGAAGATGTTCATCCTTCAAAAATTGGTTCTAAACTATCCAAAACAATTCGTATGTGGTCTTGGCAGGTCTGCACCTTTTGTTCCAAAAGAGTGCCTTTCTTTCTGAAAATTTCCAGGGGCGGTACTTCTGATTTGAAGATGATTCTTTAGACATCTTGACATTTTCAAGATACGCTCTTTTAAGTTCCGTGATAGTTTTTTATTATATCCTAAAGAAATTTGAGGTAGTATATATGAATGCAACTTAGACAAAGTTGAACCCATATATTTTATGAGCATACCACATACATTAGTCGGTGGAAATTGGTACCGGGATAGTTGTGCGCTTATTTGCTAAACTTGATAGGTCGACATATAAGAATTTTTTTGGACTGAGTGCCTTCTATGTTGCAACCTGCAATTTCTTATACTTCTACTATTCTTATACTTGAATGTTCTTTGTATCTTGGGCTACTATCTGATCTTATATTAACAACAATCCTTGACTGAACATACATGGATGCATTGTACCTTAATTCATAAACAATCGCATGTCATGGTAATTATAATTATGTTGTGCTCTATGAGTCTTTTGATGGCTTTAGATGGCTTGAGCAAAAACGAAAAGGAATTCCTTAGAATTTTAAATTAGTTCTTGACTTCCTTTAATTCCTTTAAGGATACCTCGACTTTTAACACAATTTGTCTTGTGATTCATTATTACCCTAAAATTTCAATTTTATAATATCAGTTCATTAATTTTCTTTAAATCGGCTTATGTTCTTGTTAATAGTGTCCTTTATATTTATTATTAGAGAACATGAACATTTTACCTGAACTCCTTAAGGTAAAATTTCTCCTTAAAGATGTGAGTTTTCTTCCATCTACTGCCCTGTTTAATGGCAAGGTTGCCGATTATACCTTATATTTATGTGTTTATAATTGAGTTTGGTTCAACATTCTTATCTGATTGTATTATATCTTGTTCTTCCCTTTATTGCTTTCTTGTATTTATTATACTTGTATTATACTTAATTGACTTGATTGTCTACATTGCTTCATGGTTTTTGTTTATTTCTATAATTTGGAGTCTGTGTCATGTATCAATGTATGGTAACATATGACACAACGTGTTGCAGGAAAAATGAGTCAAGAGGAGGAGTATATTGATTGTGAAGGTTCTGAGTGAAAACTAAGTGAGAGCATGTCCTCCCAGCTAGCTGCAGTTTCCTTCCCTATCCAGCCGTCACCTCTAAAGCACCAAAGATGTTGCTGCCTCCACTAGCTCCCCTCTGCACAAACCCCCTAGATCCATAGCCCTGGTGAGCTCTCTACCTCAACTTCATTAATTTGAATCATGTCTGTGCTTAGGGAGTCCCAGATGGTGGTGGAGGCTAAGAAGGGTTCTCTTGGAGGAATCCTTAGGTTATGAGATTGGGGGCCATGGTCTCAAATCATTGAAATAATTCGACAGCTCTAGGGAGAAGTCACATGCTCGGATGCTCCTCTAGAACCCTTTTGTTACATCCATGGAAAGAAGGCGAACAACAAAAATAAATATTATCAATATCAAACTCATATACTCTTTAAGTGTTTTTGTTTGGCTTTATTATATGGTACTGCAACTTGAGTGCCATATTCATGAATGTAAGTCAGTTACCATGTATATAAACCAGTGTCAAAATATATTAAATATAACACACATTATATATGGTTAAGTTTTGGATCAAGTAATTCATGTTTTTGTAAACTATGCAGTCGATGTTCATTGATATTCTGTACTATTTTGTCCATTAATGTCTTATTATTTTTCTTTTCTACTTAACCGGAGTCAATATGCTTAGGACTCGTAGCATGATGTAGACTGACGCTGGCTTATATGAGTTGGCCTGTGGCCAACACTTTCATCCTTACCAAAAAAATAAGTAGTTCCGTTAGCGGGATTCTTTTAAATTCTAGAAGCATAACTACAACAATTGTATGTTCTTCTTTTCATTTCTTGGAATTAATTACTTCTTTGATAAAGGACTTCTAGCCACGGGAAATGTAAGTAAGTTTGTTCTTTATGTACATATCATTTCCTTTTCTGATCTATCTATTTATTCAATGTTAAGCTTACTCGACATCTTTCTTTTGTTTGTGTTTTCTCCTTTAGGGGTTCGTACTATCAGATCCCTTTCATATCATAGGTGATGCTAACTATAGGACTGAAAACACAGGTAGATATTTTGATTACACCCTAGTATTTGTTGATCATCTATTGATTTTTTTTCTAGACCTTACAGTTAATTACTAAGTCATTATCAATTGTGATTTCTCTCTAGGTATACATAACTGACTTTGGGTACCTAATTCTGAATATGGAATATTTAGATTATATGTTATATTACATATTTGTTCCTAAATTGTTGAGGATAAACATAATGCATTCAAAATTTATACTGCATTACATATCTGCTGCATTTTTTTTTGCACATTAGTTTCTTTATCCGAATGATAACCTTATTCTTAAAGACATATCCATTATGAGAAACAAATATAAAATAGGATCAGGCAAATAAGAGTCAACAAATTAATATTTGCACTCTACATTGTTTACACCCATTGAGATGTATATGTAATCTTTAGATTATTTGCAGGGAAGAGACCTCTATAAGGGCGGCAGAGAAAAATAACCTCCAGGGATTTTCCTCTCTAGCAAATAGTCGTGAGTTGCTATATCACCTCACTCCCATATTTCTTCTTCACCTGCTGGTGTCAATGGCTGGTATTTGTGTGTGGGGGGGGGGGGGGGTGTCCTGCAAAGTCCTTGATACCATATACACTGACCAATAATTGATTGCCCACTTGTGGTTGTATTGGTGAAACTATTTTCCTTTTTGACCAGCTAAGGGAAAAGCTTAAGATTATGAGACATATATGCACCCTATCCTAATTGTCTGTATAGTAATTTTTTGTATGGATTAAGGTGTGTGCCTTGTATTTTTTATTAGCATTGCTTTTAATATAACTTCACCTTGTAGTTCATTGATAAATATTTGTCTTTGCTATAAGTGAATATTACAAGAATTTTCCGTTTCCTTTGTATATCATTGTATCAGATTACTGCTATGAGGCATTCCTATATACCTCTCTCAACATATATTCATTTTCTATGCATATAATCTATGGCATTCTTTCTTTTGAAAAAGATATTTTTTTGTATAATGAGAACAGTTCTGAAATGACTTCCATAAACTTGCAATATTTTTGTTATCTACCTCATTTGACAAAGCTGTCATGTAAGCACATAAGAGTCTCTAAGTAATGAGTTCTTTTTACCACATGAAGCCATCTGTTAAATGTTGAATATAAGACCATTCTTTCCTGAAGAAACAACCAATTTTTATAGATGACACTCCTTAAGACTTACTGGAGGCTTATGACTCGTTAAATTCTTATTGAAGCTAGTGAAGAAGCCAATTTCTTTCTACTCTCTTTACCTGCATTTCTAATCCTGTAGGCTGCATGTGTGTGAGGGTGGTGTTGAGGTGGAAGGAAGTACAACTTCAGCCACTCTCAAGTTGACAACCTAGGTATTGACTAATACACTATACATGACTATATATAAACACATAAGACTCAATTAGTGCACGGGTAAGACATCACTTTTTCGATCCCAATAATTTACTTTTCGTCAATTGTCTGGATCGGCTCGAGATGGTTTTTTTATACTAATTATTT
Source organism: Iris pallida (assembly GCA_029216955.1). Lineage (NCBI taxonomy): Eukaryota > Viridiplantae > Streptophyta > Magnoliopsida > Asparagales > Iridaceae > Iris > Iris pallida. Next base: position 15,737 of record JANAVB010020595.1, on the reverse strand, counting down.
TTCTCCTATTTTTGTGTAGGTTGGATGAAGGAAGAGAATGCTTTCTGAGGGGTTTTGGTTGTGGATAGGCTCGAAGGGAGCTAAATGTTAGATAGTCAACATTTTGGGATATATGTAGCTGATACACTGTTAATGTTTAATATTTGGACATATGTTTGGTACTACTTCGTTGTTCTACATGGAAAAATTAAGGATTTTGAATATTTGGTACTACTTTGTTATTCTACATGGAGAAATTAAGGATTTTGAATGTTTGGTACTACTTCGTTGTTCTACATATGTTTGGTACTACATTCTGTGATTGATTCGCATTTAAACATTTGAATACCTGCATTTTGTGTAACTGTGGGCTGTATTCTGCAAATTTTTGAATACAGAATTTTCACTCTGCAATAGCATTCTGACATGCTATTGTTGCAAATATAATAGCAGAAAAGAAATGCAGATATATAGCATATATATAATGAAACGCTATTATAACTCAACAACGTTCAGGAACGCCATAACACATTTATAGCGTAAACAAATGTTATTAATAAGCTATAGCTTTCATAAACGCTATAAAAGCTATACAACGTTTTCCAGTGCTATAAAAGGTTTATAGCGTTCATGAATGCTACAACTGATTAATAGCGTTCATGTATGCTATTAAAGCTCTATAGCGTTCCCAAATGCTATAAGCAATTTACAGCGTTTCGAAACGCTATACATGCTCTATAGCGGCCGTAAACGCTATAAACCATCAACAGCATTTTGGAACGCTATACTTTTATAGCGTTCTTGTACATGGGGTTATTATAGCGGGGGCATTTATAGCGGACGCAATATGCTATAATAGACATTCTACAGCGTTCCACGCACGCTATTATAACCCATTTCTGTTGTAGTGGTTTCTTGGTCATGTAGTTACTGGAGAGGGAATCTCGGTAGATTCTAGGAAGATTGCTGCAGTTGAGACATGGACGGCTCCGACGTCAGTTTCAGAGATTAGGAGCTTTTTGGGTTTAGCCGGCTATTATAGAAAGTTCGTCCAGGACTTTGCTAGGATAGCTGAACCCATGAAGAAGCTGACGCAGAAGGACGCAGAGTACATTTGGTCAGAGGATTGCCAGGCAGCATTTGAGGAGCTGAAGTGGAGGCTGACGACCACTCCAGTTCTGACATTACCTTCAGGATCTGGAGGTTTCACCATATACAATGATGCTTCGGGAAAGGGGGTAGGATGTGTCCTACAGCAGCATGGGAAAGTGATTATCTAGGCAATTACGGACTCATGAGCGGAACTATCCTACCCATGACCTAGAGTTAGCTGCGGTGATCTTTGCACTCAAGTTATGGAAACATTACTTATACGGAGAGCGTGTGGAAATCTTTACTGACCACAAGAGCTTGAAGTATGTGTTCACGCAGAAAGAGCTGAACATGAGGCAAAGGCGATGGTTGGAGTTGATGAAGGACTTCGACATCGATTTATAGTATCACCCCGGGAAGGCAAATGTGGTGGCGGATGCGCTGAGCAGGCATCCGATGGCATGGTATATGATGATAGATCGGCATTTGCGGGAAGATCTGGAGAAGCTCGGTATCGAGATAGTTCGGCCAGGATCGGTAATACAGATGATGGCGCTTGACATACAGTCAGGTTTGATGGAGCAGATCAGGAAGGTCTACAGATGAGAGCCTTCGCAGACTTCGAGCCCAGGCTTCAGCTGGATTGCTGGATGACTTCACCATAGCAGAGGATGGATCCTTAAGGCATAACAACCGATTGAGCGTGCCGAAGGAAGAGCTGGTAGAGGCAGTCTTGCAGGAGGTACACCGATCGAGATATTCTATTCACCCTGGTGCTAACAAGATGTACCGTGACTTACGGAAACATCTTTGGTGGCACGAGATGAAGAGAGATGTATCACGTTTCATTTCAAGATGCCTAGTTTGCCAGCAGGTCAAGGCGGAGCGCCAGAAGCCAGCTGGTCTATTACAGCCGTTACCCATTCCCGAGTGGAAATGAGAACACATTACGATGGACTTTGTCTCAGGGCTTCCTCGTTCCCAAGGAGGGAAGGATGCCATTTGGGTCATCGTGGACAGGATGACGAAGTGTGTGCACTTCATACCCTTCAAGGTGGGGCTTTCCACCGAGAAGTTGGCAGAGCTATACATGCAGCAGATAGTTCGCTTGCATGGAGTACCCATGAGCATCGTGTCGGACAGAGACAGCAGATTCACGTCCCATTATTGGAGGAGGTTGTAGGAGGAGTTGGGCAGTCGGCTCAAATTCAGTACGGCGTACCACCCGCAGACAGATGGACAGTCCGAGAGGACGATACAGACACTGGAGGATATGCTGAGGACCTGCGTACTAGACTTTGGAGGATCATGGGAGAGCCATCTACACTTGGTAGAGTTTTCATACAACAATAGCTACCAAGTCAGTATCGGTATGTCTCCTTTCGAGGCACTTTATGGACGACAATGTCGTACACCGCTCTTTTAGGATGATATTGGGGACAGAGTTATGCTTGGGCCAGATATGATCACGGATGCAGCAGAGAAGGTCGGGATGATCAGAGACAGGCTCAGAGTTGCTCAGGAGAGGCAGAAACACTGGGCCGATGCTAGTCGCAGACCGATGGAATTCGCAGACGGTGATATGGTGCTAGTGAAGATATCACCTACTAGAGGGACGATCCGGTTCGGACGAGGAGGGAAGCTGAGCCCCAGATACATCGAGCCATTCGAGATACTTGGCAGGATCTGAGAGATAGCTTACAGGGTTGCACTACCACCCAACCTAGCAGGAGTTCACGATGTCTTTCACGTATCTCAGCTGAGGAGATATGTTTCGGACCCCAGTCATGTGCTAGATCATTCAGAGTTGGAGATCGGGCCGAGCCTTGCAGTTACTGAGCAGCCAGTAGAAATATTAGACATGAGAGAGAAGAGGCTGAGGAACAAGGTTGTACCCTTACTACGAGTAGCTTGGAGCCGTCACTCTCCGGATGAATCTACCTGGGAGAGGGAGTCGAACATGAGGGAGAGATATGTCACGACCCACACCCTAGAGTAAGGGCACGAGAAGTGGGTACATCCAGCCTACGCCGCAGTGTTGGCGGTAGAACGCTGTCCTAGGTTAATGCATCTAACAGTATAAGGCTAAACAGTTTATACTCCCCGAATGGGGGTGACATAGCAGAATATAAACTCAATCACAACTAAGGAAGAAGAAGTATGATATGATATAAAACTCAAAATAAAATAACGAAGATCAGAAGAGTCTAAGTGTCTAAGATAACATCTCAGCAACATCCAGAAATACAAGTCTCAACTACTGAATATGAAAGAATATATACAATCCAGATCCCAAATGACAGTAATAGTAAAACCTAGACTAGGGAGCCTCAGTCTCTATAGCTAATGGATCCGACTGGAAATTCGGATAACTAGTGTCATCTAGTGCTGTCTCGTATAAGGTATCCACACATGCATCCTCTGTAATATTTTCAACAGGTCCAGTCAGGACAGGAGCGAGCACAATACATCTCAACAGATCATAGCAGGTTAAAAAATATAATCATACAGTAAAGTAAGATACAAGAACTGAAGAAAGTACAGAATATAAACCGAGAAAGAACTGTAATAGAAATATCTACTATAAGTAGAGAACTAACAGTGGCTAGTGAGTCAGAGTACAATATAAACATGTGAATGACATAGGAGATTCTGATGAGACACTACGGAGGTGATCAGATGAGATACTACTTGGATATTATTCACATGTCTACTTCTACTCTCCCGTACGCTCAATCAATACACATGGATCCAGCCAGGTTATGTTATGATCCATGCAATGGCCCATAAGGGGTGATACATGGCATGCCTAAAAATGGGTGATTCAAGGAAGACTCTGTGATCATGAGAGTACATGTCACAAGTGATCAATGAACCATGAAGCATAGTGATACACAATGTAAGTGAAATGCACAGAACATGTAGTATCCGATGCTCCTTGAGGGGATAACATCTCAAGAAGGGATCCATATAGTACTAATCCGTGTGACCAACGTGACAGTATCAAGTAAAGTAATTTAAAGCAGGAGAATAATTCTAACAGGATATAGAATGATCAGAGAATGTACTCGCCTGTATCCTGAGTATCTGAAGGATATCTACTGTCCGAGGAGTGGTGTCTGTCTCCTATAGAACAGTACAAGTCATCATAAGTCTAAAATGATATAACAGACTGCTACAATGCATCTACATGAAGTTTAGGGTCAAATTGGACTAAAGTCAACTCTTGGTCAACTCTAGTCAACTAGACTAGTCAAACTAGGTCAACTAGGTCAAGTCCTAGCCCAAACAAGTCTAACAAGTCTTACTAGGCCTAACCAAGCCTAGGCTAGCACTCACACAATCACAAGACAATGTGAACCACAACAATGTATAATATAAAATAGATAATATATATAAATACATACCTTCATACATACATGCCTATCCACATTACATACATATTTATATATATAGGCATATGTTACATCATGCATATTTACATAGTTACATAGATATATACATTCATGCACATTTACATACATACTTTTATACATTATATATGTTAACATTCATTACAATGCATTATATTTTACTTATACCTTTGATTGATTGATTCATTCATATATGACATTCATTCATGCATTTATACATTCATTTATATCCCATATGCATGCATATTTCAGTTCAGGCATTATATTCATTCACATATCATTAAGTTGCATACATATACTTATTTTTATTACATACATGTCATTCATGCATATTACATACTTACATGCATCTATACATTATAACCATTGTATACAACATGTAAAAATAGAAGAGGGAAAAAGGGGAGAAAAACTGAAAAGGAAAGGGAATGGAAGGAAAATGTAAGAAAATGGGAAAACAGTGGACATATACATGCTTGCATCATATATTCTACATTACCATACATGCTATCATTGTATATTGTATTATATTATTTATATATTATGCATTCATATCTATCATTACATGTATACCTTGCATTCATATCTAGCATTCATTATATACTTTCATGCATACATTATCATTCTTTCATTCATGCATTTATGCATTGCTTACATACATTATATTAATTGCATTCCTACATGCTTGCATTCAACCATATATATACATTAATGTAAAGAGGATATATATATCATATATATATCATTTCATTCATCTAACATATCATGTATTACATACTCTATATTCATTTAATATCCATACTACATAGCCTCATAGGTTACACAAAATGCATATATCGTATATTTACTCTTCTACTTAAAACTAATACTGTACCAATTGGGCCTCTACTAAATTTTAGGATTAAAGTATGTTGTAGCCCTTCGTGTTAGCTTTCCGAAACTTTAAACGATCGTATTTTCGTGTCCGAAAGCTCTCGAAATCGCAAAAATACCGAAACACGTTCGTCTTTCGTACAACTGACACTCAAATAATTCTACAGAAAGTTACATAAAGAATTTGGCTTATTAAAATATATATTTGGAAAGCTAACTTCGATTCGGTTCTTTTAAAAAAAATGAAAGATAAATCGGAGTTCTAAGCTAAAAGTTATGACATTTCTAAGTTGCTTTGATTAATAAAAATATGGATGAATATTATGACGAATTTGAGTTATTTTGGACAAAAGAACACATATAGGCCAAGATACTTGGATACAAACATAGGTATCCAAATGAAACTCATTCTAACCATCCTAACTAAGATCAATCCACTCTCTAACCATTCTAAAACTGAATTTAAATATCTATTTAAACTATTATCATACATACATACACATGGGATGTCCTAATTTGGGATCTATCAAGTAGGACACAAGACACATATCTAAAATCCTCAAGAGAGCTCCAAATGGCCTCAAATTTGAATCTAAATAGGACACATGCATGAGGATGGATCCTACGGATTCAAAACTAAGTTATATGCAAAGGAAATCGATTTAGAGGATGTGTTTTACCTATTGGGAGTGGAATCCCAATGAAATCCTTTAGGACACGGCTCTGATATGAAGATCCCTCAAAGTGGACACTCCTCCCTGTACTCCTCTTCCAATCCTTGGTAGCACCCTTCTCTTGGAGAATGGGAATGATTGAGGAAAGGTTTGGTGAAGGAATGATTTGATTTGGAGATCAAATCAATGGGAAGGCTCTCTAAAATTAGGGAAGAACAAAAGGAAAATAAAAGAGGCAAGATTGTAATGAATGAAATGAATCATTCTCCCCTAAAGGTGGCTGCCATAAAGTGTCCATTAGGGCTAATGGGAAGTGTCCTAATTGCCCCTCTCTAGTCTCATATGGTTAAGTCTAGACTAGGTTCAAGTTTGGGGTCAAAATGATCTAGTTTTGAGTCTCTAACTTAACCATTCTAACATGATAAAAATTAGTTTAATTAACTAACTTAAATGTTGGGTCTTGTGAGCCATGCTTAACTTAATATTGGGTCCCATCTAGAGTTTAAGCTACCCGGCTCACAATACAAGTCGGAACGAGACGAAACTCAAATCCGACTAAACAAATCCAATAAAACAATATTAAAAATATAAAATTTTCCTAAAATATTAAAATATAAAAATGACCAAAATCATAATACAACAATTTAAATATTATTAAAATAATCTAAAATTCACCAATTAATTAAAATTCTAAATAATTCAAGTCACAAAATGACCAAAATATCCTTAGCCTAAAAATTTGTAAATAGTCATTCTAATCACATGGTTAGGTACCCATGGTCATGGTTAGTCTCTAGGCTCAACAGTTCTAGAGTTCACTAGCTAACACATCAAAATTATAATTCACCAATTTTAAATAGTATTATATTAATTAAAAATTCTCATAAATCATAAATCCTATTATTAAATAATAAATTTTTACAAAAGTTTAAAATTACCCTCATTTTAGAAAAATGGGTGTTACAAGTCTACCCTCCTTAGAAAATTTCATCCTCAAAATTAAGATGGTCGTACTTCTTCTAGAGTCTCGTCCCCAACAATCAAAGTCTCAGAACTTACCTAAATCATACAATTTAAAAGAATGGCATACAAGGTTATGGCATACGGTGGTAGTAAAAGTCTTATCTAGGTATACTAGTCATGTTATACCAAAACAGTCATAGGGTATCAAAACATACAAGCAATCATGGGTGTTAAACTGGAAAAGATACAGAAATAAAAATCATATAAACTGTAAGGCAGTCTACCATCCTATATGAAAACTGGTACTTATCAAAAAATAAAATAAAATGACTACCAATTATCTATAAAGGGGTACTATTCAAAAAAAAAATCAAAATCAAAAGTTAAAGAATGAAAGTCAATTGCATTGAAATCCAATCACAATATATATATATATATATATATATATATATATATATATATATATATATATATATATATATAGAGAGAGAGAGAGAGAGAGAGAGAGAAAGAGTTAGAGAGGGAAAAGCTGGCATTATGTAAAGGTTATGTGGTTCGTGTGTGTATGTGTGTATGTGGACATGTTCATATGGTTAGATAGTAGGCATGTGTGTATGTGAATATACATGAAAGTGTATATGAGGATTTGGGTTTCAAGACAATAGCTATCCAGTTACACTACTCATGGCATATTGGTTAACAATCTACAATGCACAACCTATTTACTCATAGCATGCATGGCTAACCATATATATATATATATATATATATATATATATATATATATATATATATATATATACATGCATGGCTAACCATATATATATATATATATATATATATATATATATATATATATATATATATATATATATATATATATAGGTAGAGATTTAGTTATGTATCTGTATACATTATAACATGTATGCATAAACTCTATATATATCTATAGATATATGAACATAACATAGAGAGTAAGGGTTAGGTTTACATGGCAGTATATACTAAGTTAGGGTGTGTGTGTCCTTGTACAGGGTTATAGCTTTAGTATTGAAAGGTTAAACCCAGTTTTAGTTCAGCATTTACATACAAAATCTGAAAATAAGCTAACATTTAAACCAGTATAATATTAACATAATACAGTTTCAGATTTTAGGGTTTGAAACATCACAACCAACTCAATGCTCCCAACACATCCTAACATGATGGAGATGAAATCCTAACATACTATCCATACATTTAGCTATGCATACAGTTCAATATTACATATTAAATCTGAAATTGAGCTAAACATTTAAAATCAATGTGAAAATGTTAACATGTATTTAGTTTTAGGATTTTGGAGAAATTCGAACATCAAACCAACCCAATGTTTATCACAACCTAACATGTAAGAATATGAAACCTAACATTACATCCCTACATACAACAATGTATATAGTTCAAAATATTACATTTAAAAAAATAGCAAATTGAACTAATCATTTAGAATCCAGTATTAAGGGTTAATATTCACACAGTCTCAGATTTGACAAGTTCAAACACAAAACTCAACCAATTTCTTTAAGAATTGAAACCTTGTGTATAAAATACATGTACAGTGATGTAAACAAAACTAATTACACGAAATTTATATTTAATTTACGAATTTAAACTGGAAAAGCAGAGAACCAGTCTCTGATACTGTACTGTATCAGAATATTGGGGTTTTGAGAATTTAAACATCAATAACATATTAATATGCATTTAAATGGGTTGGTAATCAAAGTGTAGCATGCATACGTGTCAGACAAAGTGTCTGTGTCCACTATATATATTCTCATGTCCCAATATAAAAATCAAATTCTATATCAAGACCAATATTTAGATTCCTACCAAGATTGCAAAGCAGGTGATTGATGTAATCAAGACAGTTTTATTATTATTATTATTATTTAATACAAGAATAATAGCAATAAGGAAATAACGATAAAATCTGTTCTGCTTATCTGTTTAAAAGAAGGAACCATTTTGAAACCAGAGCTATAATATCAAATCCAAGATAAGGTCTAGCAAAATCATCGATTCATTATTTTAAGAAGAGATTCATAGTAAGAAGTTACATAAAAGTTTATAATATAGCTAAAGCTACTCCTACTCCTAAGTTAAATAATGAGAAACAAAACAAACAAAACAATTTTTTTTGAAAGACTGAACAAAAGTAGAGAAAACTTGTTCAAGAGCATTTAAGGTACAATCTGATAATCATATGTGTCTATCCAAAATCATGGTGCTCCAAATCCTTGTCATACTAGTAAGCAAGGCTACGATAATCACAGAGTCCTTGACTAAGGTACATACCTCTAGGTTCATGGTATTTAAAATTTCCGTATTGCCGCATGCGACGGCGAAAACCTTAAATTTCCACACCCGAGAAATAGGTCCAAAATCTGACTATATGTCCTCACTATGCCAGCTAACATGACTATCGAAGATTCTAGATCCCATAACTGAGGTGACCTAGCCCATATGATTTTTTTTCTCAAAAGAAAAAAATAAACATAACACAAGAACAACAGAACAAATTGATCAGTCAACAAGGAACAGATGGAGTCGAATTTCAAGATAGTTATAAGAGACAATTGCGGGAATGGAATAGAGAAGAACGAAACTTGCAGCAAGATCTCTAATGGCCTTTGCATCCTCGACTGTCCTGACGATAGCTCGCCCTGTTGATTTTCCTTGGTCTGCTGATGATGCTGCATGAACCGCTGCTGCTGAAAGAAATCAGAAATGATGAGAAAAAGTCTCTGTACAGACAGAGGTGCACCTCCAATGTAACAGAAACACCAACCTGAGTCGGCACAACAGGAGCTGCGATCTCGAGGCCCTAATGAACAGGACGAGAGGTGGCCAGCCTCTCGATAGTATTCCCCGAACCGAAGCGATGAGATCGTGTCTCCATAACCATCATGAAGACAGATCAAAACAAGAAGTAATTTCTGAGAATGAAGCGAAAATTCAAAGGAGGACAGTTATATTCAAGGAAAGTCAATAAGCAACAATTTAGATAAAAGGAATCTGATTAAGAGTTTTTCCTAATGTGATTGAGTACCTTCAAAAATATCATAATCCTACTGCAGGCTGTCGTGGTACTCTAGTTCGAATACCACTACACAAACTCGACCTGCATGGGCCACCACTAAAAATGTGTCACGACCCGCACCCTAGAGTAAGGGCACGAGAAGTGGGTACGTCCAGCCTACGCCGCAGTGTCGGCGGTAGAACGATGCCCTAGGTTAATGCATCTAACAGTATAAGACTAAACAGTTTATACTCCCCGAATGGGGGTGACATAGCAGAATATAAACTCAATCACAACTAAGGAAGAAGAAGTATGATATGATATAAAACTCAAAATAAAATACCGAAGATCAGAAGAGTCTAAGTGTCTAAGATAACATCTCAGCAACATCCAGAAATACAAGTCTCAACTACTGAATATGAAAGAATATATACAATCCAGATCCCAAATGACAGTAATAGTAAAACCTAGACTAGGGAGCCTCAGTCTCTATAGCTAATGGATCCGGCTGGAAATTTGGATCACTGGTGTCATCTAGTGCTGTCCCGTAGAAGGTATCCACACAGGCCTCCTCCTCGTCCTCTGTAATATTTTCAACAGGTCCAGTCAGGACAGGAGCGAGCACAATACATCTCAACAGATCATAGCAGGTTAAAAAATATGATCATACAGTAAAGTAAGATACAGGAACTGAAGAAAGTACAGAATATAAACCGAGAAAGAACTGTAATAGAAATATCTACTATAACTAGAGAACTAACAGTAGCTAGTGAGTCAGAGTACAATATAAACATGTGAATGGCATAGGAGATTCTGATGAGATACTACGGAGGTGATCAGATGAGATACTACTTGGATATTATTCACATGTCTACTTCTACTCTCCCGTACCCTCAATCAATACACAAGGATCCAGCCAGGTTATGTTATGATCCATGCAATGGCCCACAAGGGGTGATACATGGTAGGCCCAAAAATGGGTGATTCTAGGAATGCCTATAAATGGGTGATTCAAGGAAGATTCTGTGATCATGAGAGTACATGTCACAAGTGATCAATGAACCATGAAGCATAGTGATACACAATATAAGTGAAACACACAGAACATGTAGTATCCGATGCTCCTTGAGGGGATAACATCTCAAGAAGGGATCCATATAGTACTAATTCGTGTGACCAACGTGACAATATCAAGTAAAATAATTTAAAGCAGGAGAATAATTCTAACAAGATATGGAATGATTAGAGAATGTACTCGCCTGTATCCTGAGTATCTGAAGGATATCTACTGTCCGAAGAGTGGTGTCTGTCTCCTATAGAATAGTACAAGTCACCATAAGTCTAAAATGATATAACAGACTGCTACAATGCATCTACATGAAGTTTGGGGTCAAACTGGACTAAAGTCAACTCTTGGTCAACTCTAGTCAACTAGACTAGTCAAACTAGGTCAACTAGATCAACTAGGTCAAGTCCTAGCCCAAACAAGTCTAACAAGTCTTACTAGGCCTAACCAAGCCTAGGCTAGCACTCACACAATCACAAGACGATATGAACCACAATAATGCATAATATAAAATAGATAATATATATAAATACATACCTTCATACATACATGCCTATCCATATTACATACATATTTATATATATAGGCATATGTTACATCATGCATATTTACATAGTTACATAGATATATACATTCATGCACATTTACATACATACTTTATACATTATATATGTTAACATTCATTACAATGCATTATATTTTACTTATACCTTTGATTGATTGATTCATTCATATATGACATTCATTCATGCATTTATACATTCATTCATATCCCATATGCATGCATATTTCAGTTCATGTATTATATTCATTCACATATCATTAAGTTGCATACATATACTTATTTTTATTATATACATGTCATTCATGCATATTACATACTTACATGCATCTATACATTATATACATTGTATACAACATGTAAAAATAGAAGAGGGAAAAAGGGGGGGGGGGGGGAACTGAAAAGGAAAGGAAAGGGAAGGAAAATGTAAGAAAAAGGAAAAACAGTAGACATATACATGCTTGCATCATATATTCTACATTGCCATACATGCTATCATTGTATATTGTATTATATTATTTATATATTATGCATTCATATCTATCATTACATGCATACCTTGTATTCATATCTAGCATTCATTATATACTTTCATGCATACATTATATATCATTCTTTCATTCATGCATTTATGCATTGCTTACATACATTATATTAATTGCATTCCTACATGCTTGTATTCAACCATATATATACATTAATGTAAAGAGGATATATATATCATATATATATATATTATTTCATTCATCTAACTTATTGATTTAATATCCATACTACATAGGCTCATAGGTTACACAAAATATATATATATATCGTATATTTACTCTTCTACTTAAAACCAATACTGTACCAATTAGGCCTCTACTAAATTCTAGGATTAAAGTATGTTGTAGCCCTTCGTGTTATCTTTCCTAAACTTTAAACGGATCGCATTTTCATGTCCGGAAGCTCCCGAAATCGCGAAAATACCGAAACACGTTCGTCTTTCGTATAGCTGACACTCAAATAATTCTACAGAAAGTTACATAAAGAATTTAGCTTATTAAAATATATATATATATATATATATATATATATATATATGTAAAGCTAACTTCGATACGGTTCTTTTAAAAAAAACGGGAGATAAATCGGAGTTCTAAGCTAAAAGTTATGACATTTCTAAGTTGCTTTGATTAATAAAAACGTGGATGAATATTATGACGAATTTGAGTTGTTTTGGACAAAAGAACACATATAGGTCAAGATACTTGGATACAAACATAGGTATTCAAATGAAACTCATTCTAACCATCCTAACTAAGATCAATCCACTCTCTAACCATGCTAAAACTGAATTTAAATATCTATTTAAACTATTATCATACATACATACACATGGGGTGTCCTAATTTGGTATCTATCAAGTAGGACACACGACACATATCTAAAATCCTCAAGAGAGCTCCAAATGGCCTCAAATTTAAATCTAAATAGGACACATGCATGAGGATGGATCCTATGGATTCAAAACTAAGTTATATGCAAAGGAAATCGATTTAGAGGATGTGTTTTACCTATTGGGAGTGGAATCCCAATGAAATCCTTTAGGACACGGCTCCGATATGAAGATCCCTCAAAGTGGACACTCCTCCCTGTACTCCTCTTCCAATCCTTGGTAGCACCCTTCTCTTGGAGAATGGGAATGATTGAGGAAAGGTTTGGTGAAGGAATGATTTGATTTGGAGATCAAATCAATGGGAAGGCTCTCTAAAATTAGGGAAGAACAAAAGGAAAATAAAAAGAGGCAAGATTATAATGAATGAAATGAATCATTCTCCCCTAAAGGTGCCTGCCATAAAGTGTCCATTAGGGCTAATGGGAAATGTCCTAATTGCCCCTCTCTAGTCTCATATGGTTAAGTCTAGACTAGGTTCAAGTTTGGGGTCAAAATGATCTAGTTTTGAGTCTTTAACTTAACCATTCTAACAGGATAAAAATTAGTTTAATTAACTAACTTAAATGTTGGGTCTTGTGAGCCATGCTTAACTTAATATTGGGTCCCATCTAGAGTTTAAGCTACCCGGCTCACAATACAAGTCGGAACGAGACAAAACTCAAACCCGACTAAACAAATCCAATAAAGCAATATTAAAAATATAAAATTTTCCCAAAATATTAAAATATAAAAAATAACCAAAATCATAATACATCAATTTAAATATTATTAAAATAATCTAAAATTTACCAATTAATCAAAATCCTAAATAATTCAAAAGTCACAAAATGACCAAAATACCCTTAGCCTAAAAAGTTGTAAATAGTCATTCTAATCACATGGTTAGGTCCCCATGGTCATGGTTAGTCTCTAGGCTCAACAGTTTTAGAGTTCACTAGCTAACACATCAAAATTATAATTCACCAATTTTAAATAGTATTATATTAATTAAAAATTCCCATAAATCATAAATCCTATTATTAAATAATAAAATTTTACAAAAGTTCAAAATTATCCTCATTTTAGAAAAGTGGGTGTTACAAGATATACTTACTTGTTCAACCCAACCGCTGCGAGGGAACCACCCGTTGCCGCTTGATACCTTAGAGGTTAGTTTCGATCGTAACCTTAGTCTTTTGTTGCATTGTTTGCTATGTTAGAAATTGTAGGGTCTTCAATCCTTGTAAATTTCGAGGACAAAATTTTTCAAGGAGGGAAGACTTGTCAGCCCATGTTTTTCAATTTTGGTTTAATTAGTGTTAATTAGATATTAATGACCTATTTAGCTTAAAAATGATTTATTATAATTATTAGGAATTTTTCTAGATTTTTAAATGATTTTTAAATAGGTTTTAATTACTTAAAATAGGAGTTTGCACTATATTAAAATGTTTTAATATAGTTTTGTAATTAATTCAAATGATTTAATATAGTTTTGTAATTAATTCAAATGTTTTAATTATTTTTTGTAAATACTTGAATTGTTTTAATGTCAGTTTGCAAATGTTATTTGCAAACATAACCTAGGGAGGGACCTAAACCTAAATTCCTAAACTCCTAGGGACCTAAGTGCTAAATTCCCTCTCTCCCCCAACCCGATCACCGCCTTTCCCTATTTCTCCGGCGACCTAATCTAAACCCTAACCCTAATCCGATGCCCCCACCGTCTTAGCTCCCCTATAAAACGATCCCCTCACTTCCCTTGACCCACCACCACTACCACGACCCATCTCAGCCCAGCTCCGCCCACTTCCTCCCCCATTTAGCTTCGTCGTAACCCTAGCTTCGACCATCCCCCATCCATCCTCCACAACAGTCGCCACCGCCATCAACCTCCACCCAACGGTTCGCCACGACGAGCTGAGTCCAGCGCCACCCGAGCGCCACCGCCCCGACGCCTCTAGCCGCCGTCAGCACACTCGACAACCCCCCCTTGACGCCGGACACGTGAGTAACACTTTAAAATCGTTTCGTGCGTGTCTCAAATCAACACACGTGGTTCGCCTGGACACGACGACCCCAACCCTGTGCTCGGACACGCGTATTAGGACTCGTGCGTGTCGTGCTTGGCACTGATACTAGACTCGTGTCCCTAACTGTTAGGACACGAAGATATGAGAATAAAATTCAAACGGATTAACGGGTTCAGATTTGATTTATCGCGACTTAAAACTAAAACTAACCCATTACTCACAGATGAGCCCAAAGGCTCCGGTGGCCAGCGCGTGTGGACTTAAACCCCCCCTGTTCCCCTTGGCCGAGCTCGAGCCTTAGGCTCAGCTTTCATTTTATTTTCTTTTTATTTTCTTTTTTTCTTTTCTTTTTCTTTGTATTTTACCTATATATGTATAAATGTATTATGTATATATGTAATATGTTACATATATATGTATATATGCTATATATGATATATTTCCTATATATGTATATTTTCTTATATAAATCTATTATGTTATTATATATCTATATATATATATATATATATATATATATATAAATATATATATATATTTATATATATATCTATATATATTAAAATATATATATATTTTATATATATCTATCTATATATAT
>JANAVB010020594.1:10000-26031 GCA_029216955.1 Iris pallida | reverse complement strand
GTAATGTGAACTTTCAGGGAATGTATAACTTTGAATCCTTCACCCGGAAATGGTCAATGATACACCTTGTAAATGCACAACTGAATATACATGTAAGAAAGAATTTGTTATACCTTTATTAATCATCCCGCTGTTGCACAAGGATCCTTGAACTCTTGATAGGACTGTTAGAGTGCTTGATAGCTGCTTTGGTGTCCCTATAAAATTTCATTAGAAGTATTAATAAACAATTCAATCATAACATAGGAAGAAACAAATTTTCATACTAATAACTATATACGAATTGTACAGTTTATAAGAGGATCAATTTGAATTCCAAACTTGTTTCACCATATTTTACTGGTGCACACCGCACGTGGGAAGAAATCACGAGTTTAACAGAATGGACTATAAAAATGTGACACCCATAATCAGTCAAATTTTATCCTACTGTCAGCACCAAAGTCTAACCTTGTATCTGTGCATGTGTGAGTTTTTTTGTTGATGCACACATACTACCAATACTTGTTTGATGTCTGCGTACTCCACCTATAATGTGCTTAATGGCTTATACTTCTGATTAAAGGAGGGTTGTAGTAGGTAACTGACAACAGCCTAAGACTTTGTCAGGTCCCTATTTATGTTGATTATATCGTGTTAGTTGAGAGTAGAAAATAATTAGAGGAGAACCTTTGAAATTTAGATGATCTAGAAAGTAGGCCAAAAGCAAATATGAATCATAGCTTTGGCAAAAAAAAATAAAGAAGAAAAAGGCTCAGTATTGATGGTCAAGAGATACTAAGGCACTCGTTGATTTCACCATCAATGTCGAATCGAGGAATTAGCTAAATATCATAAATGACAAGCAAAAAGCTTGACCAGAATCAAGAATTATAATTCCTGGGTGTGCCAAAATAGTGTCTAGCAAGGGATTAGCCAGAAATCTATGAATTAGCAAAAAAAATTGAGAATGGATTTAAAGGGGGTTTAAACAAAATTGAGGAATTATAATGAGAGGTGTACAAATATAGCATTTGGCAGGAAATACCTCTAACCAACCGATACCTAAGAGTGATTATTTTGATTATATTTAAGAACAATCGAGGATTAAGAGTTCGGGAAGGATATTGTTTAAATAACTAATCATGACATCGAAGTGGATGGCAATTCTTAAGTGCTTTGTGATCGTAAGACAGCTTTGCATTGACAAACTGAAATGATAATTTCTACAAGATAGCAATAATACCAGCCATGCTTTGTAGCCCATAAAATTGGGCAGTAGGAAACAATAAAGTCCATAAAATGAGTCTAGCTAAATGAGAATGCTCGGACTAATGGCATTTAAAAAAATTGATCTGAACTAAGTGCATCCATAGAAAGCTAGAGCTTGGAGGAGGTGCCAATTCAGAATAAGATGAGGAAAAAAAATCATTTGAGATAGTTTGGATCTAACAACGACCAATAGATGCACCAACTATGAAGAGCAGTAGGCTGTTATTAAAAAGTTCCTAGAGCTTGGGGTAGACATAAGTGAACTTGGATGTCTTTCAAGAAAGATGTTGCATTTGCTAATGTTAGAAAGAACATCACCATTAAAAAAGGTAAATGGAAGATGAGCACTACTCATTTAGTTGACCCCAAAACTTCATGATAAAGGCCTTCATGTTCTTATTATTATTTTTCTTGTTGCTTTTGCAGTATCGTTTAAGAATTTATATGTCCTGGAGAATATATAGACATAATCTTAAATGAAAATCTATTTGGCTCTCATAATATGTTTAAGGGTTGATTTAGTTCTACCTGATTTCTTTCACAAAGATTCTATGCTCTTTATACTAGGAGTGTTAACAAGCCAAGTTGTTTGCTAGCTGGCTCGAGCTCGGCTCGTTAGCTTTTCGAGTTGACGACCACGAGGCTGAGCCTAAAATAAGCTCGTATGGTAAACGAGCCTACGTTAGAGGTATTTGGCTCGCTAAGCTCATGACCCAGTTGGTTTCTATTTAAATAAGTATTAAATATTTACTTAATGGGGGTGCTCTGTGTGTGTTTGTGTGCAGTGATTACATAATATGCTCGGTTGTGACTGTGATTCCAAAAAAGCACCCATGTTGTGTTTCCAGAATCATCATCTAAGATTCTAAGAAAATAACCATTTTTGAGATTATGTGGGAACCAGGAATTGGTGGAGGACAGAATCTGCACTCCTCCCCTCCAAATTTCTGCCCCTTAAATCCTACGAAACCCCCCAATTTCCAGTGAATCTACAAATCTACCCCAATTCCAAGGATTAAACAACATAAATTGAAAAAAAAACCCATGCTCAAAACTAGAAATAAAGGGAAATAATAGAAGAAATAGTGAGTGCCGCTGCCTGTTGCCATCTTCTACTCCTTCTTCGGAAGATTATCCAAAAAGAGCTTCTCCATTGGAAGTGGTATGTCCATACCCTTGAGATCATTCACTCATTTCATGGATCCAAAAGATGTATCATTTCTAATATGAAAAGAAGGGGGTCTTCTTGTGTGCTTAGACATGGGCACCTGTTTCTCAGTTCACAAGTCCAAGAAGCCATTGGTTCCATTACCAAGAAAGCAGAAGGCAGCGGATGGTATTGGGAGGCAACAGCAACCATTGAAGATGGTGGCCACTGGCCTCAGTTTGGAGACTTTAGACCTTTGCAGCAAACCGGAAATGTTCTTTGACTCGAGGAAGTGGTTGGACTCAGATTGCGAAGATGATTTCTTTAGTGTCAATGGAGATTTCACTCCAACACGAGAAAGCACTCCGAACAATCAGAGCAGCGGCCTCTCAACACCATCTAGCAAATGCTTTTCAGCATTCACCGGGAACTCCAGTTCTGAACCTTCTCCAACCGGTTGAAAGAAACTTGCTGACCTCTTCCAAGAATCCTCGCAACCTGAGTACTTATCCACCGAAAAAGTAGAAGCCAACACAAAAAATTCAGAATTGTCGCAGCAAACAGAAGCTGACCTGCACCCTATGGATAGGGCCAACTCTGTAACGAGTCTAAGTAGAGATCACCCAAGGAACAATGGAGAAGGAAGTGGATAAAGCGGAAGTGACAGTGTTGCTTGCCAAGTTTGATGCCAAATTACAACTTCAGCGAGAGAAGGCAGAAACTACGCTGTCCAATGTAGTGCATAATATGCTTATGTTCTATATATTTCTAGTGTACCAAAGATGGGTGTGGCTTATACCCTAATGAAGGGTTTTATTAAGAACGTTCGTTAATGCTTACTCCAAACTATACAAAGGAACTTACGTATCCTCTATGTCCAGGTATTGAAATGATACTTATGTTTTGTGTACCAAAGTTGGATGTCCCTTATACTCTACTGAAGGTTTTTTATCAAGTAAAAAAAATTGTATATATATATATATATATATATATATATATATATTGGAAGAGTCCAAGCCTCCTAGCTCATGTGGTTAGGAGAGGGGGCTCACTTGGGGGGAGGTCCCAAGTTCGAGCCCCCTCCCGGGCACGGACGGCTGGGTACGATCCGATGCTGAGGGCCCAAAGAAATGGACATAAAAATATATATATATAAAATAATATATATATATATATGGAAGAAGTTAATAATAATTAAAAAAAACACCATACAACCCACATATGCAGGCAAATGCTGCTTAAGGGTTATACTCATTACATCAACTCAATATTGTTAACAATGCCTATAAGAGGAGTACTACAACCCTCAAATATGTTTATTTCTTTCTCTCCAGATGCCAAATTGCCGCTGCTAGCTTGATCCTCACCTCATTGAACCACGCACCTCCTCTCCTCTTATGGCTAGTAATCAATTCAATAACCTCCTCGAT
Organism: Iris pallida; assembly: GCA_029216955.1. Taxonomy (NCBI): domain Eukaryota; kingdom Viridiplantae; phylum Streptophyta; class Magnoliopsida; order Asparagales; family Iridaceae; genus Iris; species Iris pallida. The sequence goes on along the minus strand of JANAVB010020594.1, from coordinate 22,203 downwards.
GCCGAGGACTACTCCAAGCACCAACTGGAGCTTAGCTGCTTGAACCTCCCAAATTCTCCATGCAACAGGACGTAGAAAAAGAGGTGACGAACAGTCTCTAACCCCCCTTGACACAACACACCTCGACTGGGATACTGACCAAAACAAAGGAGTCGATCCATAGTCAATAGCCGACCTCGAATTAACTTAAACATGCATAACCGCATTTTATTATATAAGTTCTTTACCCAAATATATTCATAATTGGCAAATAATTGTTGGTGAGTTCGAAACTGATTATAAGCCGATTTGAACTCGAATTTTCTTGTACTAGATGGCTCCCATATCCATTTATCGCATTCCAACTCCAAGTCTATATGAATTCGACTAATGTCTTCCTAGAACTGCCTCCCAATAGGATGTGTAGAAAGGTTCCAGACACCATGATGGATCAACCAGCTTACCTGCTCATCTCGTCCCCTTATTTCGAACTCCTGCCACCCAAGTCTATCCACCAAGCTCTAATGCTGGATCCATGGGTCAAACCAAAGGCTCGTTTTTTTCCCATTACCAATGGCCCTAGAAATAACCTACTTTAATCGACCTCTTGCATTCAGAATAGTTTTGAAGGTAACTGAATATTATTATCGATCTGTTGGATCCAAAAAATCTTTCCCTTGAGGTATCTGCCACTTCCATTTCGACCATAAGGAGCCTCCCTCAATAAATTTTCATGCTAATTTAATGCCAGCAATATCCCGAATGGTAACTAATGATTTGAGCCCCACTCCTCCTTCAGCCTTCGGCCTACATAATTCTTCCCAGGCAATAGCATTCAATCCCCCTCTCTATATAAAGTCAGCACATTCTTTTTCAATATTACAAATAGTAGCAGTAGGTAGCATAATAGTTTGCAACCAAAATATGGCAATAGAAGTAATCACTGACCGAACCAACTCAATACACCCTCTAAATGATAACATATGTGCCTGGCACCCCCTCTATTCTATGATGCACATACTCCACCAAGCTCTGGCATTCCGCTGCTTTCGTAAAATTGGTCGAGAGTGGAACTCCAAGGTATTTAACCGGGAGCTGATCTTTCTCTATATGAAGCACTTCTGACAATTGATCCTGATTCAGACAGTTAGCATTAAAGTAAACTCTACTTTTGTTCATGTTCAGGTGTAGCCCAAACGCTCGAACTCCTCCATGACGCCATTGATAGCATTAATCCCCTCTGTGGTTGGAACAACAAACACCAGCAAATCATCAGCATAGATAAGATGTGAGACAACTGGAGAGACCAATTTGTAAAGAGGCACAATCTCCTTCCTGTGCAATGCAATATCCATCAGGCAAGTGAAATATTCCATAACAATGGTGAATAAATAAGGAAAGAGTGGATCACCCTGCCTTAATCCTCGACTACTGCAAATACAACCATATGGGAACCTTTTATCAATACGAAAAATATGGGGGTAGAGATACACTCTCGTATCCTTTCCACCCACCATCGATCAAATCCCATAACTAGCATAAGCTGACAAACAAACTCCCGATCCACCATATCATATGCTTTGCGTAAGTCTAACTTCATGCAGGCTTTCCTGCCTCCCTTCTTGTTGAATCCCGGATCAGCTCATGTGCCAACAAGCTATTTTCTGCTATATACCTGCCTTTGACAAATGCCGTCAGTGAGAATCAACTCCTGCATAATAGGTTCCATGCGACGACACATGATATGAGAAATCATTTTGTATACAAAATTGCAGCATGCAATAGGTCTAAAATTATTTAGCGACACCGCTCCTTCTTTCATGGGGATAAGAGTGAGAAAAGTGTGATTCAGCTCCCGCAATAATCTCCCATTAATGAAGAAATCATCACCACTTCTAATAATAACCCTTTCAGCTCATCCCAATGAGTTTGAAAGAATTTACTCACAAATCCATCCGCTCTAGGAGCCTTATTAGGATTAGCATTCTTGATAAATTGTTCAACCTCTACTATCGTAACTGGCGTTTGGAGCAATTCGTTACCCTTTCTCGATACAAGCCTCTTACATATAAGCTCTGGGAACACATGGAACGGCCGAACCTCCTGATTATATAATGCTGAGAAATACTCTCTGGCTTCAGCCTGAATAGCCGACGGCTCCGCTAACTCCTTACCACTCTCATCAATCAGCCGCTTCGATGCTGCCGAGTACGAATTTCAAATCATAGAAGAACTTGGAACATGAATCTCCTTCTTTGAGCTACGAACATTTAGCTCTCTGCGCCAAGTGAATTTCATCCTATAAAATAAGAGAACGTACTTCATTGAAAAAAGATTTTTTCTGCGGCCGCTAACTCGAAATTATGCATATCTACTTGCAATCGAAGTTGTATATCCTGGAGCTGTTGTCGTTTAACATGAAGAGATGCTTTGGGCTTCTGAATGTTCCACTTCTTTAAGGAGCTCTTAACCACCTTCAAAATTTGGCTGAGCCGAAATTGTTGACAACCACTAACCACTGAAGCTAACCCTACTTCTACAGCCTTCTTATACCCGTCTAATGAGGGCCAAGCATTATTGTACCTGAACGGACGCGCACGGGGAGCAGTCACCTCTACCAACCGCACACAGATTGGCGAATGGTCGCTGGTACTCGACGGTAATCCCTCCGCTACCGCAGACGACATAGAAGAGAACTATCTGTTATTCCCAAGTGCCCTATCTAGTTGACAAAGAATACGGTTTGTGACAGCTTTATTACTCCACGTCCAAATGAATCTGCACGTTCGAGGCACTTAAGTCCGGAATGAAGTAGACATTGTTGGAAGTCACGCAATATATGCTCTGGAACACGCCTCCCTCCAACCTTCTCATGACAGAATAAAATAGAGTTGAAGTCTCCCATGACCAATAGAGGAAGTTTTAGTTGGATATCCGCCAAAATGCTGGCCCGAATAATATCCTGCCACAAGCCCTCACGTCTGCGCCTATCATTGTGTCCATATGCAGCCCCAAAAATAAATTTAAATCCCCCTTTGTTGGTGAACATCAATGTGATAAGTTGTTCAGAATGGTCGAGCACATCTCCAGACCAAACACTGCTATCCTAGAGGATCCATATACGAGCCATATCACATAGCTCAAAATTATTGACCTGATCCCATTGAAAGGGGGTCCTCTTTTTGATCTTCCTACGTACCAGACTTAATTTTAGTTTCTAGTAGTACTGTTATCGAACACTACTCCTTTGTTACTGTCTTCCGTATCTTACGCCAACGGCACAAATAATTTGCACCCCATATGTTCCACACAAGGAAAGACATTAATTTGAAACGTTCTCTCCCTGGTTATCACCCGAGCTAGCGATTAGGGAGTTGGCTAACTCTGTTTCTCGTGGCATATCCTCTCTAGACCTGGCTGTGCTAGCACCATCGCTTTTGTGACCTAGTAACAGGTTCCACTTAGGATTAGCAATACTCAATGTCTCTCCCTTTGCTTCAATATCCTGCATTGGTTCTTCATTCACCCCCTCAAGCGTTCCTCGACCTTGTACATGCCTCTTCGGTCTATTCCTAGCCACATCTCCACCTGATGGATACCCGTCCTGACCTTCCTCTCTTATTACAATTTCTTGCTTTTCCTTTCCTTTGGGGTTATACTCCACCATAGTAAGCTCCTGGCTTCTATAATATGGGAATTGGGCATTGGATGTGTTCACTGTCAATTACTCCTTCACTTTGGTTACTAGTCTCCTCCACTGGGATTCCACCCACATGTATATGACCTTTATGTCCTGTAGAGGAATCCACGACAACCGGTTCCTTCTTCTTCCCCGCTTCCTCTGGCTGACAGCCCTCCATATGCATTTGTTCACACATTCTACTATTCGGACAAGCCGTAACAAGGTGACTGAAACACCGACATGCTATGCACGCAGGAGGTACCCATTCATAATCGACAACTTACTCAAAATACTGGCCTGACGGCAGCCGATATTCAACCATCCTAGGCAAAACCTTTGACGCCTCTATTTCTACGAACATGCGAACATATGATAGCCTCGATCTCTGAGCCGTAACCTTATCTGCTTTAATTGGCAATCCAATCAGACTTGTCAGTTTTATAAGCATCGGAACACTCCAATACCGGATAGGGAAATTAGGAAATCTGATCCAAATCGGAATCGTATGCAACAATTCTCGCTCACATTGAGATTCAGTCGTTCATTTCTTTACAATGATTAGCCTACTATCGAACGTCCATGATCCTCCCTGAAGAATACGGTCCACGTCCTCCTCCATGCCAAATCGAACAAAATAGAACCCGTTCTCACGGGAGTTGTCACGACTCGTACCCTATTTATGGGCACGAGCACGTGGGTATGTTCAGCCTACGTCGCAGTGTCGACAGTAGAACGCTGTATAGGTCGTCTATAAAATCTAACATCAATAATATATATATGTACCTGTCATCTCCGCACGGAGGAATATATATATATATAACTCAATCACATGAATCTAAGGAAGATACGCACGAAAAGATAAAGATATGATGGAAATAAGAAAGCTGGAAATAGATGCAAGTCACAGAGTCACAACCAGAAGTTCAGAGTTTAAAATATTATACAATCCCAAAAATATATATATACTACAACCCAAAATGATAAGCTGGAACGCAGTCCAGTCAAACCTACTAGTCCTAGATCCCTATCGGTAGGTGCATCCTCTAAAGGCACCGGCTCCACTAAATCCAAGTGGTAATCTGCGTCTATGCCAAACCCGTAGAAGGTCGGGCAGTCTGTATCTGAATTCTCTGTAAAATACAACAAAATTATCTTGTCAGAATATGAAGCAAGTACAAATGCTAACAGCAGTTCCATGTGAATTGATAAATTCTATAAGAGACAGTTATAATGAAATACAAGATGAAATATCAAGACTGGAATATAAACAGAATATGTAAATCTGGATATCATGTCAGGGTATGAAATACTGGAATGTAGAGCAGTACAGTAATAACTGATGTATAATGTAAATATAAATGGTGCCTTGAGATATTAGAGCGTTATGTGATCGGCTTGGGATCAAGATCAGGCTCTTCCATTTGACCGGCTATGGTGCAAGAACAAGCGCAGGTAAACCTGGAGATCAGGCCGGCCAAAATAGAAAGCTATGGTACAAGTAGTATTAGGTCAGGCTTTACCCTACATGAGGCGAGGGTAAAGCTATAATACAAGTAGTAACCAGTGGGGTATGATCCAAAACCTCTAATGACTCCCGATCCCCGAGTAGTATAATGGATCCAACCATGACACGTCATGACACGAGATTTAAAGAGCAAGGGGCCAGCCCACTCCCAAATCGTTGTCTATACAAGTACAGGAAACAAGATCGAACAATGTACTCATATACCAGGTAAACCAGGAATAACCTCTCATGACGAGATCTAACGTATACTAGTCCGTATACCATCGTGTCGGGAATCAAGTAAGACACTATAACTGAATCAGATATAGCAGATATCAAGACAATAAAAACTATCAGAAAATGTACTCGCCTGCGGTCCTGAGCAGTCAATAGGAATCGAGGCTCAGAGGATAGTCACAGACCTAAATATGCGATATACAAGAGTTGTAGCTCCCCTTCCTAAAAATTTTGAAATATTTTTATTATTATTTATTTTATTTAAATGGTGATTTTTAGATTATTATAAATAATTATTTAGTTAATTATTACGGTAGATGATTTTAATCATGGTTAGAAATTTGAGTAAAAGGTGACTAGAAATCGTGGTACGGATAGTACAGTGGCGTGCTTTGACTAGTGTATTAGCCCTGATAGGAAAGGCCGAGCTATAGTGATGTCCTAACTAGGAAAACCAGGCCAAGTTGCGACATGACCATTATAATAGTTTAATTATTCATTATTAATTTATTTGACGTTTAAGCGACCCGGTTGTACCAAACTAGCCTGGACTGGACTCGAACCAAGCGAAGCCATGTAGTCATGCGGGACGTCCAATGACATTTGTGTTTGTGTATGTTGGTATGATGGTGTTGTATTCTGTTTTAATGATCTAATGAATATTTTCAAAGTATTCTTAATTAAATATTGTAAATATCATTATTAGTTGATATTCAATAATATTTGTATAAAATGGGTCCTTGTACATTTTGGCATTATTTGACTGTACATAATGGTATATACACCATTATTGGTTTATTGAATTTCGTTATTATTATTATTATTATTATTATTATTATTATTATTATTATTATTATTATTATTATTATTATTATTATTATTATTTTATTATCAATATTATTGAGATGTTTATTATATAATATTATTAATATTATTGGTTATATTATTTTTGTCAAATAAATGTTATATATATATATATATATATATATATATATATATATATATATATATATATATATATATATATATATATATATATATATATATATATATGATGGTGTTGTATTCTGTTTTAATGATCTAATGAATAATTTCAAAGTATTCTTAATTAAATATTGTAAATATCATTATTAGTTGATATTCAATAATATTTGCATAAAATGGGTCCTTGTACATTTTGGGATTATTTGACTGTACATAATGGTATATACACCATTATTGGTTAATTGAATTTCGTTATTATTATTATTATTATTATTATTTTATTATCAATATTATTGAGATGTTTATTATATAATATTATTAATATTATTGGTTATATTATTTTTGTTAAATAAATGTTATATATATATATATAAAATATATATATAAATATATATATATATATATATATATATATATATATATATATATATATATATATATATTTGGAAGAAGAATTCTTATATATATATATATTTTTTTTATTAAAAAAAAATATATAAGAATTCTTCTTCCATGGTCAGGCTTGTCTGCTTCTCCCGTTCCCGGGGGTGCCCTTAGGGGAGTCCTCCGCTCGCTCGCGTCCTCCGGCGCCCGATGGCGCATTCTTGGCCGGGGGACTGCTTGTCCCTGGTTGGCCTAGCTCCTTCCACCTTCTCTCCGCCTTCTCCGCTCCTTCATCTTCCTCAGTCTTCTTCAGCCCCCCTTCCACCATCCCCGTTCGGGCTCCCGGCTCCGGACCCTACGAGGAGCTGGCCCCACCCCTCTATTCCGCCCTCCTTGCCTTATCTAGCCGGATCCACCGGCTTCCCCTCCTCGCCCACCCACCGGCCCCACTCTTTTCCCGCCCCTTCGGACTGGGGTCTTGCCCGCCGCGCCGCTCTCGGCGACACCCAGGCTCCCCGGACAGGGTGCTTGCAGGGATGCGACGATCTCTTGCCGCCCAACCGCTTATTTCGAATTTCAAACAGCTCATTTTTCCTCCCCTCGGGTGGAGAGCCCCCCTGCGGTGCAGGCCTCGGGTTCTCCCCCGCCTGGCCCCATGACCACACTACCAGCAGCTTCGCTCATGTGGGACCCCCGCCTAATTTTTCCTCTACTGCGCTTGCTCCTTCTTACGCTATCCCTTCGTATGGTGGGTCCCACCCATCCTTAGCAGCACGTGGGGGGAGCAGCCACTCCCTTTCTGCGTATAACTATTTTACGCCCAGCTTTGCTCATCCCCCTAACGCTGGCTCCCACCCATCTTTAGCTGCACGTGGTGGGAGCAGCCACTCCCTCCATGCGTATCCCTTTACGTACAATAATGCTCATACGCCTTCCACTGGGACCCACCCCATCATAGCTGATCGTGGAGGGAGCAGCCACTCCCTCCCAGCGTATTACTCCAATATGCCTAGCATTGCCTATCTCCCTACCACTGGAACCCACGCGTGGAGCAGCCACTCACCTCCTGCGTATATTTCCTATACGCACATTGATGCTAACCCCCCTTCCACTGGGACCCAAGTGGCCCCGGGCTCCATTACGCATCCTGCGTATGATTCCCATATGCTATACCCCCTTTCCTCCAATTTTGGTGGACCCCTCCATTTCCAGTACCCCTTCGCCAACTTCCCACTTTACGCTAACCCCACCCATTCCCACAACCTCTACGCCAACTCTTTCCAGTACGCTCATTCTCCTCAGGCTGCTCCGGCCGAGTATCTTGCTGCCCCTCCTTTCATTCCCCTCCAGCCCACCACTCCGGCCCCCTCCAATCCACCTATCAACTCCTCGTCCTCCGCTCCCTTCGTCCCCACCCCTCCCTCCGTCCCCACTCCCGCGGCCTCCGACTCCCTTCCAGTACCCTCTTTTCAGCCCACCACCGTCTCCTCGGCTCCCGCGCCATGTAGCTCGATCACTCCCTCTATCCTCCTCGTCTTGCGTTCGGTCGGGCTTGTGGAGCCAGCCGCAGCGCCCCCTCCGGATGCCGAGGTGCAGACCCCTAGTGGCGGAGCGGTGACCGCTCTGGCCACGCCTCCCCCGGGGTACTCGTTTTCGGCCGACCCTCTCACTGGGAGCCCTCCACCGGCCAACCAACATGTTCTGTTGCCAGTCCCCGACCAGACCCCTCCATTGATTAATCCTCCTCCACCAAGCAGAACGTCTCAGCACCCCCCTTTGGCCGGGGCAGCACCGTCGACCTACGCCGCCAACCTGCGCCCGAATCTCCCTGCGAGGCAGGCCCCCCTTTTCCCAGTCATCGACCTTCCAGACATTGAGTACTCCCAGGAGTCCACGGTCCTTCGGTTCCATTCTCCGACTTGGAACTGTCATCGCTATTGACATCCTTCCCCCACACTTTCATCCTCAAATTTTCGAACGGCTGTCCTAAATTTCCACGGGTGTAGGAGACGTTAGTCAGTTGGAGACTGTCGGCGGATTACCGACTGGCTCCCCTTGACCCCAAACACATTCTCTTTCACCGTTCATCCGAGGTTGATCATAGGACTGTATGGTCCAAAGGCACTTGCAGGATTAACTCCCACCAGATGAAGATCGTCAAGTGGACAGCTGACTTTACCACCAAAGAAGACTCTGCGAAGGTCGCCGTTTGGGTCACTCTGCCTCACCTGCCCCTCATTTGCTTTGTCCCAGCGGCTCTCAGGCATATTGCCAATTCTTTCGGCACGTATGTGGCCTCAACCCAAGAGACAAGCAACCTCACCAAGGCACACTATGCCAAAATTTGTGTGGAGCTCGACCTCACCACCGAACCTCCCAACTTCATCACTATCGAATTGGGCAACCAAACCCACACCCAATAAATCCTCTATGACAATCACATCTTATTCTATAACCATTGTCATCTAAGAGGTCATCTCATCAAGCACTGCCACCGCCTACACCCTGAACTTAAGAAGAAACATCCCCGGAAAGACAGCGGGCTACCGGAGGGGAGGACACCCTTGCCACCCATCCTACCTCGTCCGAACTCGCACACGCGATTCGGCTCCGGCGACGGCTCCCTAGCCTCGACCGAATCACCCAGCAAAGCATTGATCCCCTTCAACACCCAAGCAATCACCCTCTCCAACCAGTTCGACGCTCTTGAGTCGGAAGGCGAGGAACCCACTTCGGAGACATCAGCCCCCATAGACGAACTCGCGCTCAACGAGAATCCACCCTACCCGGACAACGGGGCACATGTCACCGAGATCATCGATGGTGACAACCAACACACCAATGAAGTCTCTGTGGTTCAAGCCCTAGCTATTCTGGGGTCAGATCAAGTTCGGAGAGGTCTACAGGTCCAAGCCGCGGGTTTTCCTCTCCAACCCACTATTCTGACGGCAGGGAATACTAGTGACTCCTTCACTATCCCTCCAGTGAACCCTATCCTGGATTCAGTCGGAGAAACGGTCAGCCAGCTCCCGGACCTTCCGGACCAAACTTGCAACGATCACCCCGCCTCGACCGAGGCCGGTCCATCAACCTCGAGCGGGGGCGACCCTATTCAAGGTCCCTCTACCATTCAAACCAGATCCACCGCAAAGCGGAACAAAAAACACCCCCACAAAGCCATTAATGCTTAACATCCTATCCTGGAACGTTCGCAGTCTGGCGAACAAACCTACATTAAGAAGAATCACCAGTCTACGAAAAATCCACAAGATTGACATCCTCATTATCCTAGAACCAAAAATCCCGCCCAAAAGAATAAAATCTATCCAGCTGCAATTGGGCCTTCCAGCGGCCGTAGCAGACAGACACGACATTTTGATCCTATGCACGAAAGACGCCAATTTCGGAGTTATCCAGGACTCCAAGCAGGCCTTTTCCTGTTGGTTTGATCACCCCAGCCTACCTAAACGTGCCATCCTATCTGCGGTCCATGGCAGCTACGATATCGCGGACAAAAAACACCTCTGGAACGACCTCCTCGACATCCATCACCACCACGCCAAATCACCGTGGCTTTGCATTGGGGACTTCAATGCGATGACAAGCAGCTCTGAGAAATCTGGAGGACGCCCTCCTCCCATTCCTGCCATGCAAGACTTCAACAACTTCATCTGCAATGCCCATTTAACCTCTCTCCAGTTCACTGGCAATGCATTCACATGGTGCAACATGCAGGAGGGGAACCATCGTCAATACTCCAGACTCGATCGGGCCCTCACGAACGCCTTGTGGCACGAAATGGGGGTCAATACCAACTTGTCTCACCTAAACTCCAAGGAATCCGACCACGCTCCGCTGCTGGTGGAGATCAATAACATCACTCATTCATCCAAAAAGAACTTCCAATTCCTTGACTTCTGGACCGAGCACCCCCAATTTCGGGGCATTATCGCAGAAGCTTGGAATCGTGAGGAATCGCTCAACCCCTTAGTTAGGGTTAGCAACAGGCTTAAGGCCACGAGGAGAGCCTTGTCCAGCTGGAGCAAACTTGCCTACGGGGACATCTTTCAAGCCGTGCGGGTCGCGGAGGATGACGTCACCCGAGACGAAAATTTGGTCGTCACGGATAGCTCAGTTGCGGCCAGGAGTGCTCTCAACCTCACCAAGGCTATGCGTAAATTCAGGATAAAAGTGGAGACTGATTTCTGGAAGCAGAAAGCGAGGTTGAAATGGGACAGTGAGGGGGATAAAAACTCGCAGTATTTTTATGCCTGCGTGCACGGTCGCAGACAGAAGCTATCGATCAACCGGGTGGCAGACGACAGCGGGAACATCATTACTGACCATAGGAGTATCCAAGCGGCGGCCACGGACTTCTATTCCAAATTATTCTCCAAAGAGACTGTTTACAAAGATAGGTCATTCCTTGACAAAATCCCTCTCCTCATCAACGATACTGACAATGCCCAGCTGGAATGTTCCCCCACCATCCAGGAAGTCAAGGATGCAGTGTGGGCTCTGAATGAGCACAGTGTGCCAGGACCGGATGGTTTTACGGGGGTTTTCTTTCGCTCTTGCTGGGACATTATCAAACAGGACATTACCGAAGCAGCCGTCACCTTCTTCGAAGGTGCTATTTACCCTAAAGCCATTTCTAGAGCCAATCTCATCCTAATCCCGAAAAAAGATGACCCGGAGTCCTTCCGCGTCTTTCGTCCTATCAGCCTTTACAACTTCATTAACAAGATCATATCCAAGGTCATCGCGACGAGAATGGCAGAAATCCTACCCAAGATCATATCGGAGGAGCAAAGCGGGTTTGTCCGTGGGAGGAACATCCAGGACAATATTATGCTGGCTCAAGAGTTAATCACCTGCATGAAATTTCCTGTAAGAGGGGGCAACATCGCTGTCAAAATTGACATGGAGAAGGCATATGACAGGCTGGACTGGCTGTTCATCATATGGGTTTTCAGAGCTTTCGGGTTCTCGGAATATTGGACCAACATCGTTTGGAGATCCATCAGCAATTCCTGGTTCTCGACGGTCATCAATGGCCAGGCCAAAGGGTTCTTCAAATCCCACCGCGGGGTCAGACATGGCGATCCTCTATCCGCCACGGTCTTCATCATTGCTGCTGACGCCCTAAGCAGGAATCTTAACAACATGGTCAACACACCCAACTTCCAGCATTATCATACTTCCAGCGGGTGCCCTATCATCACACATCTGGCCTTTGCAGACGATTTACTTATCTTCTCTTCCGGAGATGAAGGAGCGGTGGCAGTGGTCCACAATACACTGCAGCGGTACTCTAGATGCTCAGGCCAGAAGATCGACCACTCTAAGAGCGTGATCTACGCCCACCACAAGACTAAGAGAGAGCACGCCATCAATCTCTCCAACTTAACATCCTTCTCCGTTGCCCACCCT
>JANAVB010020594.1:0-5000 GCA_029216955.1 Iris pallida | reverse complement strand
GGCTTGGACACGTCTCGTATCCGAAAAGTGGGTACATGTCATAACAAGAGTTAATTAGGGTTTAATAGTGTTTGGCATGCTTTCCAGTGTATGATATGCAAATCTAGGTCAAGCTCAGTCAAACTAAGTCAAACTAGGTCACACTAGGTCACACTAAGTCAAATTAGGTCACACTAGGTCATACTAAGTCAATCTAGGTCACACAAAGTCAAACCGGGTCAAAGGTTGACTTATAGTTGACTTTTGGTCAACTGGTCAACTTCTAGTCTAATCTAGGTCAAACTAGGCTAATGGTTGACTCATAGTTGACTTTTGGTAAACTGGTCAACTCTGGTCAAGTTCTAGTCAATTCTAGGTCCAATATTGACTTTTAGTTGACTTTGAGTCAAAACAGTCAACTATGATCAAACGGGGTCAACTCTAGCCTAGGTATCATATTCCTAGCATTTACCTACCAAGATACCACATATCTTGGCCCTATTGGTATCCCGATACCAATATCTTGGTTTAGGTTAAATACCTTAGCCTAAGGTAAATCCTTACCTTAGCTAGGTAAACCTATATCTTAACCTCTACCTTAGTATCTAGGTAACCCTCTACCTTAGCATGGTATTCCAATACCTTACCCCACCATGGTATCCCAATACCTACATCTTATGACAAGGTAATCCTCATTACCTTGCCTATACCAAGTTAAATCACGTTTACCGTAAGAAACTAGCTAATATCCTAAGATACCTATTGGTATCTTAAGATACGACTCTTGGTATCCTAAAATACTAAGACACTAACCTATTTAACCATTACGTACCACTATCTAACTCTAAACTAACATCTAACATATCCTTCTAACATTACCTTAACTTCTAACAACCCACCTACCAATATCCTAACATATAGGATACTAACACAAAACTAACATACAACATCCTATTTAACCTCTCATAAAACCTCTCATCTAACCTCTCCTATAGACACTCACATACACATATATACATATCTATCTATCTATCTATCTATCTATCTATCTATCTATCTATCTATCTATCCATAAACACACTCACAACCTCTAACACACACAAACAAAAATATACATAAACACCCACACACACACTAATATATTACTACAAGAATAAGGGCTTTTCATGACGGGGATTCCCCGTCCAGAAATGGGTATCTTGACGGTTGCAGATCCGTCAACTAGGCCGGAGTCAAGAAAAGAACCCTCCTTTTTTTGACGGTCGCTGGCATGGCTTTTCTTGACGGTTTTTTGCCGTCATATTAAGTAATTTTCTTGACTGTTTTTAGCCGTCAGGATAGTAGTTTGGAGAAACAGTCAACGTAGGCGAAAACTTTTCTTGACTCCGGCCTAGATGACGGCTATTAGCCGTCAAGAAAAGCAATCTTACAGGAGGATTGAGTTAGTTATTGACGTTTTATAACCGTCAAGAGAAGCTAAATTTTGTATAGCAAAAATTCTATTTATAATTATATAATATGAATCGAACACACACATAATATCAATAATCCAGAAGATATACAAACATCAAATAACTACAAAATCCAATTTTTATATTAATAAACTGTATATTGTTCATACATCACAAACTTCCAATACATCCAACACATCCAACCACAAACATCTAACACTTGTCCAACCACAAACATATCCAACCAAATTATGTAGTTTCCATACATCTTAAACATCCAAAACTAAAAATTGTACAAATAAAACCAAGATATGTAGAAAACCCGGCCGGTGCACATTCCATATTCACAGTACCTTCATTTTTCATGTAGTTCCTGAGAGAAGAAGAGAACAAGAGCACAAGTTACCAATTTATGTTAATGAGCTTGTTGGCCAATAAGTAAACAAGAGAATAATATTGTCCTTACAAACCTATTATGGATGTAGACATGAACTTAACAAATGCACCAAATACATACATATATGCATACTCATCTACAGGAACTTGATCAGTTTGGAAGTTTTATCTTTTTCATATGTAGACACTTACCACACAAGTCCATATCAAACTATCCAATGAATGGAGTAACCAGTTGGGGGTTTATGAAATCAACAATGCAGTAAAGGGAGGGCTTGGCTCGGGCTCTATCATGAAGGAAAGTTGAACCTGGGATTCAAGTCAGGATATCAACCGCTCTGGAATAAGAATTAGTCATATGGGGGTCATTTTAGACAGCAAGGATATTGCATCAGTCCACTTGGGGACTCGATTTGGATTCAGACAAGAGTCTAATGAACGATCCTGGACAGAGGCAATCATAAAACTAGGAATTTGAGAGAGGGTCAGGTAAGTATGGAAATAAAGAGGGGATTTAGAAAGGGGGATGTTTTTAGGTACAGTAGCAAATGTATCTCTTTGAATAGTTTGGGGATTCACTAAGATATCTGTGGCATGGGGGTTTGAGATGAAGAGGGGGTGCAGCCATGTGTTCAACTGTGAGGGAAACATAGATTAAGAACCAGTGGAGGTAGGCAGGGTACTTGATACCTGGGAATATCCATTACCATGTTGATCTGATCCTCGGAAGCACCAACATGGTAATGGTTATTCTCATCAAGGGTCAACAACATCTCATAATCACTCCTATAATTTGAAGGGAAATAGGTTGTTATTTCAAAGTCTAGCATGGTTTATAATCCTCTTTGTTGAACTAAAATCCTTTACATTCCAACAAATTCTCCATTTTGAACTCAAGTGACAGGCCCTACCTATGCTTCATCCCCATTTTTATTGAAGATTTAGTTATAATAAATGTGATTATATCATGACAGTGGTTACGACGAAGGAGCACTGAAATTTCTATCCAGTTCCAACAAACTAATTAGGGTAAACCACCAAGGTGGTATCAGAAATCAAACTCTACAATAATATCAGAAGTTGATGCATCTTATTTGAAATTTTATACAAAGAAAAAATGTACTAGAAATAAGTATGCTTGCTTACTCATTGAAGTCGCGATGAGTATGAAGAACATTTTCAGAAAACAAGTCATTGTTGTTGCCAAATGTAGCTTCCAATGCTTCCTACAAGTTATGCCTCTGAACATTAGAAAAGTATGCATATAAGGTTCGCCCGAGAAATAATATGAAAATATGGAACCACACAATGATATACTCTCCAAACTCTATTGCATCTTGGTTCCAGCTATTCTATCAATATACGTTTACATAAACCAAGCTAATGTATATCTAAAATCCTTTAAGGTCATGTGCAAAGCAAGTGAGAAAACATTTAAGATGAAGATGTTTATTAATAAGTTATTACAGTAAGGGGGTGGAATGAGGAAGTAAAACATTAGATGTTTAAAAGAACTTGCATATATATATATATATATATATATATATATATATATATATATATATATATATATATATATATATATATATATAGAAAATATATATATATATATATATATATATATATATATATATATATATATATATATATATATATATATATATATATATATATATATATATATATATATTTTCTATATATATATATATATATATATATATAAATATATATATATATATATATATATATATATATATATATATATATATATATATATATATATCTATATATATATATATATATTTATTTATTTATGCAATAAAATTCTGTATTTTATCTTGAAACTGCATATAAGAATTTGTTCATTCCTTTCGGAAATAGATGATCAATATATCAATTGTACAAATTGCAAAGATGGTTATAAGCAAAACGAATTAAATAGGCACTCTACAATGACAAATATAAATGCTATCCATATTTAGAAGGATTGGGACGCAGATGACCTTTGTCCGCATATTATGTAACATGTGTGTTGGCATGTTATACTATGAGAAAAGAAAATGACAAGCAAACACTATGAGAAAAGAATTAGAACTTGCAACAAGAAGATCCTTATATTCCAAGTTCAGTAGATACAATGAATTGGCTTGCATACAGTTGACAATACTCTCTCTATCTCTCTCTTTCTCCCTCTCTCTCTACTCACCTAAATGTTACAACAACCAAACACCTGGTGCTATGCACGTCATCAAATATCGAGGAAAATAGGTCTCATGTTTCCAGATTTTAATGAGCTCGTCGATAGAGTATCAAATTTAGAATCAACCATGTTCAATAGATCAATGGTAAGCCCACATAGAAGAAAAATTCCAACAACAAATATACTAACCTTCATGTGGAATCGAGAAGTAAAGCCCTAATGTAATCTGTATGCCCTCTTAACGTCATGTTCTTTGAGCCAGTTCGTGGATCCCAAACACGTACAACCTACAAAGAAGCATAAAAATGACCCTGATTATAATTGGTTCTTATGTGTTTATTGAGTAGCAGGGAGCAGTTGCTTTAATTAAGCAGTTAGCAGCTGTGACACGTGCTAATTACCAATAGTAAACACTTAATTTTTTTTACTTGTATCAACCTTATGTTATAGTTTATTAATGTTGAAACCCTTCTCCATTACCAGATACCAGTTTAAACACCTGCATGTTAATGAATGGGATTGGGTCACTGGATACTGTAAAAAATCATTTTTTTTGCATGTATAAGGGTCAATCAATTAGAAGAAGAAAAAAGTACTGTACAACAAGTCATCAAGCTTTTGTGGTACTGACTTTGTGAGGACATGTTGACAAACATAATTAAGTTTCTTTTAGCCTTTATACTTAGCTTGTGACTTATTTACATAAGTCGCACGTTCTATCAGAACTAAGGAAGCAACATAGTGGCCTAATGGATCCAAAGCAACACCCTGAACATATGAAAGTGTGCATCCAAAATTGATGAACTTTTTCGGGTTTTATGGACTTTTTCTGCAATTTTCAGTATGTTTTTTGGATTTTATTTATTTATTTTTGAACCGCCTAGATCTAGACGACCGCTTAGGCACGCTAGGCGCTAGGCGCGAGTGCCAGCCCGACTAGCGCCTAGCGCTTTTCCACAACCTTGGTCTTAATG
>JANAVB010020593.1:0-20700 GCA_029216955.1 Iris pallida | reverse complement strand
GCGCTTGCCGGGGGCGGGAGCGTCAACTAGGGGGATCCCAACGTAGGAGTGGGGGTGCCGACTCCGACGGAGGAGGGGGAGTCGCCCGACGACCGGGGGCGCCTATCGACCGGGCGGTATCGCGAAGAGCGCCTGAGGCCAGCGCCACGAGAGGGCATGCCGCACGGTGGTGGGAGTTCCACCGCCGACGGGGTAGACGGAGCGGCAGGGTGGGGAGCCCACTGGGAGGCGGGGGCAGGGAAAAGGAGGGGCCCGATCCTGGGGGCGTCCACCGTGGCGCCGGTGCGGGCGAGGGGTCTGAGGCGGAAGAGAGGGGCAGAGGACGGAGGGGGGGCTCCTAGACCGCCGAGACCGGGCGGGGGCGGGGGCCGGGGGGCTACTCGAGCGCTGTGCAGGCGAGCGAGGTAGGAGAAGACGGAAGAGGGACGCGGTCGAGCCGGGGACAGCATCTGCCGAGCCGTGGGGGCGAGCTGGGGGGGATCGGCGCCGGGAGGGCCGCGTAGGCGGAAGGGGGAGGAAAGGGGGGCGGGGAGGGGGAAGGGCGGGGACCCAAGAGGGATGGGAGGAGGCTGAGAGCGGGGGGAGGAAGGAGCGCCGAGGAGGACGCCGGGGACGACGGGGGCTCCAGCGCCGCGTGCCGAGCGGAGGGGGTGGCGATCCACGAAGTGGGGACGAAACAAGGGGGCCAGTCCATCACAGCGGCCAAGCTGCACAGCGGCAGAGGGGGGCCGCCGGCGGCGCGCCGGGGCCTCGCCGGAGAAGAGGGGGCGACCCCTCGGCGGCACCCCAAGGAATCCAGAGAGCAGGAGCTGTTAACATCCTCTCATCATATATAATATATATATAATATATATATATAGATTATATATATATATATATAATTACATATAAAATATATATATATATATATATAATATATATATATATATAAAAAATATATATATATATATATATATTATATATATATATTTATATATATATATATATATATATATATATATATTATATATATATATATATATGCTTATTTAACTCTATCCTCCTTGCCCCTTGGATGCCCACTGTTATATATATTGTTATATATGTATTATTATATATATATATATATATATATATATATATATATATATATATCTATATATATATTATATATATATTATATATATATATATATATATATATATTTGTGTGTGTGTGTGTATGAGTGTGTTGTGTGTGTGTGTAACTACATAACATAAATATATATATATATATATATATATATATATATATATTATATATATATATATATATATATATATATATATATATATATATATATATATATATATATGTGGGTTGTTTATATAGGAAATGGTGTACTCGAAATCCATGAGTACCACTTGAGCACTGGCACCAGGGAAGGGATTCCTGTGTGCTTGAGGTATTAGGAAGGTGG
Source organism: Iris pallida (assembly GCA_029216955.1). Classification (NCBI taxonomy): domain Eukaryota; kingdom Viridiplantae; phylum Streptophyta; class Magnoliopsida; order Asparagales; family Iridaceae; genus Iris; species Iris pallida. The sequence goes on along the minus strand of JANAVB010020593.1, from coordinate 19,262 downwards.
AAAGATATATATATATATATATATATATATATATATATATATATATATATATATATATATATATATATATATATATATAAATATATGGGTTGTTTATATAGGATAATGGTGTACTCGGAATCATGAGTACCAATTGAGCACTGGCATCAGGAAAGGGATTCCTGTGTGCTTGAGGTATTAGGAAGGTGGAAAGAATTGGAGTGTCCAGTAGGGGTTAGTGCATAGATGCAAGTAGTGACATGGACATATCTGAGAATAACAAAAATGTAATACTTATAAACCAAATGTAGGTTATTAGTGATATATGTAGGTAAGTTAGTTAGAGGGAGATAAGTTAACCTAGAGGGCTAATGGGTAACAAATAGAGTTATATTTTCAAATTTATATTTATTAATTTAAGTTAACTTTAAATATAGGTTGTTAGGACTCTGACTCAGTGTTTGACCCGTATCCGTAGCTCAGGACCTCAGGCAAGTACATATACCGATTGCTTTCATTTCCTGATAGTTTTTCCATTACATGTTATACATATGCATCTCATGTTTTGCTGACACTCTTGTTACACGGGGTTAGTATCATGGGTTCCTACATGTTATATTTCTTGACTACCATGTTCGTGACTAACGTATTTACATGATTACCGTGTTTGTGACCTGTTTGAATCTATGAATAATAGTCGGGCGAGAAATATCTTAGTAGACATGTGAACTACCTTTCCATCCCATTGGTCTTACATGGAGAATACCAGCCACACACGACACGTACGGGTGGCCGGATTTACCCCTTAGTCGTTCACATGTCAAATATAATGTTTCAACACATATATATAGGTGTCGTTTCATTTGATTCATCTTGTTTTCTCCACTACATGCCATGTTATTATATTTACCTATTTTCCTTCTAGTTGCTATATCTTGTTATATAGATCTTCTGTTCATTTTTCCTGTTATGCCATGATGTTAGTTTTACCTGCTAGTTTACATTACATATGTTATTTTTATGTTTTGTAATTTCTATTATGTTTTAATAGCCTGTCATATGTATACTTGTTCCAATCCTGGCGAGATAAACTATTTTTAGGTAATGAGTTAAAGGACTTTTGTATCACTTATTATGAGCACACTGCAGAGACTAACATTGGCATACAGGAAGATCTGGATGCAAGCTTAGCAGAGTTGTCATCTGTAGATGATAGTTAGTTAGATGATATCTAGTTTTGGCCGAATTTGTCTTCGGGAACCTTTTTTTAGTTATTTATTTTATTTGAGGATTATGTGAGTTGATCAGTGGATTGGCACTTAGTACTATTCGACTTTTTGAGATTATTTAGTTTTATTTCCTCTCTGTTCTCTCTAGCTGTGCTTAGTATATTTTAGTTGCTTTTGATTTACCTGTGAAATTGAAAATGATATGGAATATATATAAACTGCGTGGTTGTGTTGGATAAAACAGTGGAGGTTTAGACAACGTCTAATGTCGACATTGCGACGTATGCTGGACGTACCCACGACTCATGCCCAAATTCTGGACGCGGGTCGTGACAATAACCAATCCTAATTATATTACAATTCCTATAAAAATGTTTATTTATTTATAACTATTAAAATTCTGAACTTCTTCTAATTCCCCTCATTAAAACTTATTAGAAGAATGATAAGGAAAAATGAATTCCTGAAAATTTAGTCAGGCTAAAAAATCGGTATTAGAGATATAGGGATTACACCTTAAGTTTAAAAGATTAAGGCATCTATATGAAATATATTAATTATTACTTAATCAAACTAAATATGTATCTTTATTTACTACTACCTATTTAATCACGTAGATCAAATTTTAGTTTACCATTATTAAAGGGTCTTGTAAGTATAATTTACCAAGTTTGGTATATCCCTTTAACATTTATTTTAACCTAGCTTATTCTCTAATCACATAATCCTAACATTATAACTATAAATTCAATTCCCTAATATAGATTATATAGTTTAAAGTATATATGTGGGATTAACAATAATTAAAGTTTATATAGTGCCATGTCCCGCTCAGACCGGAGGAATCAAAATGCAACAACGTTTGAACTTGGCTTGCAACGAATTGCTCGAAGTTCCACTCGGTCAAGGCAACTCCTCACTCAGGTGGGTGGTTTTGATGAACTTGCCTCAGCTTGGCCTTCACACTAATAATTGGAAGTTTTTATATGCACTGAATAGGTTTGGTAATAAAAGAGGTGAACCCACATAGCTAAGGGAATAATCCTATTATGTCAAATGTGTATAGAACATGGAATGATTAACTTGTTGCTTAGATATCACTCCACGATAGTTCTTAAAGTGGCACTTGGTCTTTTGTAACGCCCCAGTCCCAAATACGTAGGACTAGGTACATAGACATGCCAGCTGTATACATACGAAGTATACTCCAATATATGGAAACCTCGTATGAATACATAAGCTGTAAAATACGGTAGAACCATAACAACTAAATCTCATCCACTAGATAAATAAATGATATAAAAGCAACTTTGAATTTGTCATGTATACAATCGTTGGGCGGAGACAAAGTCCACTACCAACTATCTGAAATAAAATGTACAAGAAGTGATCGATAAAATAACGAGACGAACCAAGCGCAATCGTCTTCGAAAGAATGGAGAAGACCACGACCTTGGCTAGAACACCTGTAAAATCACAGAAGCACACACCTGGAGAGATAACCAGGTCCTCAGAGGGACGTAACAAGATACAGAAAGAATATGCCATAGGAACTGAGTATAAATGCACCATAAAAATAAAGATAAAGTAAAAGCGTCCAAACCATAACACGGCTCAATATCCCATCATCGAAACAGTAGGATACCCCTACAACCAAACAAGGACAAGGGGTAACTTACTATTCCATGATGCGATATTTTCCATGCCATGATTTGGAACATAAAATTTGCTAAGGTCTCCTAACCTTTCTAGTAGGCAATTAGAAGACATATCGATGTATGGGCAGGTGAAGGCTGACTCCCCCAGGACAAGGTAACAACTCACAACACGTACACGTTAATACCAATACTATCAGCCGGCATAACTCGAGGCTAGCGGCCCACGTGATCCATCAGTCCACATAGTTCGAGGCTAGTGACCCTCGCGACTCGACTACCGTAGTACGTAGTTACTACAGCTTTTGGATTTGGGGTAGCCCATACATTTAACTGTCTTCTCCCTCCCAAGGATCCTAACAAAGGGTAGTTCGCTAGGACTAGGTCCACATGCATACAAAAGACAAGAAAAAAAAATAACCGAAATAAAATAAAATGAACAAAATAGCAAGTACTGGATCCAACTGAGAACAAATAATAAAATATGTAGTAAATAAATACATAAAGGTGCATCTAATTATGAACAGTAAATAAGACAAGGTATCTTGCCTGAGGTTATTTGCAAAGGGAATAATCCAGTAGCACGAACCGGCAAAATAAACAAAGCAAGAAAAGCCAAATCCCGCAGATGACTCCGGATGCTGCAACAAACATCACGAACGAGTTTGGAATATAAGATATACCTAGGAAATGCCTGTCAAAAAGTTAAATTCTGGAACAAGGGCAAAATCATAATTTTGGGTCAAAACGATGTCCGCCGTTGGACTCGCTTTGCACCGAAATGCGTGCCAAATTTACGGTCTCTAAAGTCGTCAAACTACATGTCTACGGATTTATTTTGAGGAGACGAACCCAACGGTATGTCCAATTTTGGATTCCGGTGGGCTGTGCACAAAATCGCCCGTTGAGTGGGATTGTGGGCCCGCCAAAATAGCGTCCCGATCAACGATCTCAGAATCGGACCAAACTTGGCTCACAGGACCAGAAAAATATTTCGAGTACAATGGCACAAGTTTTATCGTGATATGATGAGTGTGCACAAAGTTGTGATTTAATTTGCAAAGAGTCGATACGGGGGTATCTCGACGGATACGTACTGATTTCGTCGCGCATATGCAACGAAATCGGGTTCCGTCAGTTCTCACACGTCAACAACATCCATACGCGCTTTTCGATGCATATAGTGCGCGACCACGTCGCCCGGATTGTCGGGATGGACGCCATATCGGGGTGTTTCTCTACTTTTTGAAAACAGAATTTACAGTTTTTCGAAAAACTTTAACAACGTGTAACTTTCTACATACTAGATGAAAAGTGAATCCAAAAGGTTCGTTACAATCTCGGTTAGGTTGTCTTTGAAAGCCTTCAATTAGTTTTTATGAAAGTTTAATGGACAGCGAGAAAAGTGGCCGACAATTTGGTGTTTTAAAACAGTTTTTAATATTCAGAAAAGTAGATTTCTCTCCAACTTCGTCTCAATTTTTCGAGCAAGATGAATGACCATGTCAAAATCCACCTGAGGGATCTCGAAGAGGGTCAAGTCTACTTCCCAGAACATTTTACCGATCGAAAATTGGAGTTACGAGCAGAAAGTTACGTCATCGGGAAGTAGGGTACCTTGAGTGGGAAAACTGCTCTGTGGATGACGAAGGGCTGACTTTCGATGCTCCGTTCGTCGCGCACAAAGCTCCATCGCTGGTGAAACGAATTCGTAGGCAAAGAGGGTATGATCAGCCTCAACTTTCGTTTTGGAAGTTTAGGTTTAGAGGCTTGTAGAAAAAGTTATATATAAAACGAATTGGATGCAAACCTAATACTTATATTATTACTAATAGTAATTGTGAACCCTCGGGTTTGTTCACGTTGGGGTTGCTGCTTCTTGCAGCAAGCAAGGAATATCGGGGGGCCCCGCCCACTTTAAGTGGGTGGGTGGAGTTTTACTTTTTTTTTCTTTTTTTTTTTCTTTTTTTCTTTTTCTTTTATTTTCCTTTCTTTATTCATTTCTTTTCTAAATCTTTTCAAACTTCAATATATATTTTTTTTTTCAAACTTCAATATATATATATATATATATATATATATATATATATATCCATTAATACCCAAAAATCTATTTAAAATTCAATACTATTTAAAAGTCAACTATCCAATTATTTAATATATTTGAGCATATCTATATATATATATATATATATAAATTCAATCCTTAATGAATCAACTCAAATAATAATAATATTTAAATATGAAAACATGTTTATTAAATCTCCACAAATTTGAAATAAAAGTTTAATATTATCTAACTATATATATGATGCATCTAAAATATATTTTACACATATACACAAATTTAAATTGCCATAAAATGCAACAATAATAATATCACATTAATATCAAATAATATTAACAATGATAAAATGTCTATTTAATTTTTCACAAAATAAATTTAGTAATAATAAAATAATAAAAATTGTTCCAACGTGTGAACTTTACCACATACCCTCATCCGGGTCCAGGAACATGTACAATATTGTAAAATATTATTTAATAATAAAATACCATTAATTGTACAAATATTTAAATAATTAGAAATTGTACATAAAATTCTAAAATAGTTTAGAAAATATTTTTAAGTACATAAAATATGTCTACATGGCCACATTTGGTCACACTACCTGCTTACATGGGCTAAAATTGGTTCGAGCCCAATTCGGACTGGTTTGGACAACCCGGATCATCTAAAAATCAATATATAAAGTAATATCTAATTAAAATAATTTTAAATGCGTTATTTCACAACTCGGCCTGGTTTTCCTAGTTCGGACTGAACTATGGCTGGGCCTCCCACGACATGGTTAATATGCTGGTCAAAGCACACTGCTACACCTTTCGTGCCAAAATTCATGGTCGCCTTGTGCTCCAAACACAACAATGGCTAAGGTCATTTTTAAAAATTAATAAAAACAATAAATTGTATAAATTAAATTTGAAGTCTAATAAAATAATTTAAAAAAATACTTTTAAAAAATTAGGGGTTTTACATCCTACCCAAGTTACAAGAATTTCGTCCTCGAAATTTAGGATTAATAGGGTAGATAGGGTTGAGGGATAGGAAGATTTCGTCAATACAAAAATGCAATTAAATTTGGTGGGGGCAATAAAACGGCGTTCAACACCATCATGCAATAGAAAATTGTGGAGTCGATATATATCAAAAATATATCATGGTTATGGAATTGAATAAGGATCGCTAGTGAAGGTAACAAACTTTTGAATATCCAATTTAGAAGAACAGTAAGAAAATTAGTAGACCAAGAAAATAAATTAGACATTTGGGAGATGTGGTTCCTAGAGAGAAACTGGAGACTAATCGCCTCGATTGAGAGTTTGATTTAAGTGAATGATTAGAATCATTCTCGAGTGCTCAAGAACATTTGGAAGGGCACGATAATAATTCTATGGTTGAGAAATGAGGAGTAGTTAAAGGCGAGGATATAGCCACATGAGTCGGTCGGTGGCTATCTACATTTGTGTATAATTAACCGATTGGGCAACCAAAGATGATACCTTGAGTCTATCTTAGCAAGTACAGTGCCTTGTCTTTCCAAATAAGTAAAAGACAAGAACAACAAAGGTTTCAAAGACGGTGTTATATATTGAGTACGAATTACGGGGTCCATAGGCGGCAAAAATAATTCAAAGAGAATTGTCAAGGCGGTCGCGGAAGAGACCCTAAGGCAGGTTTAACTATGTCTCCATCCGCATAGAATAAGATATGATAAGCGAACCAAAGTGCAATAGGTTGATCAGACCATCATGCACCGGTTCTGATTAGACAATATGTTAGTGGGTGCACCCAATAAAATATGTCATGATCAAGCTTGATAACGAAATAAGCTTGCAAAACTGAAGCTACATTAGCAGCATGAGATAGTCAAAATATGAGCAAGGGAGGTACTGATGAAGGAAATTAAATAGTCCCGAATCTTTTTAGAATCAAGTCTTGCCCGAAGTATGGGCCTATACAGTTGTCCTAATGTTTCTTCATCTATGGCTGGGTAGACTAGATAAGATAGGATCCTCTGAATTTATAGTCTAAGTGAACTTACCAATGTGGTTCACAAGAAAAAAGGGTTGTTAGGTGGTGTGGTATTCTACCCAACTTACAAGAGTTAAACTAGTAGTGTGATGGGACCATGGGTCAAGCAACCAAGATAAAGTACAACGCTAAGCATTAAGGAATTTAAGTAGAAAAAAATCACATATTGGGTCGAAAGAATTGAGTCGAGGTTGAATCCCTATTCGTGGTCGAAAATATATCGGTATCATGGTAAAGATTATAGTTTGGCCATTTTGACCATAAGGTCATATCAAGAAATAGAGTACAAGGAGATAGGTTTTGGTGGGGCATGATATGCCTACAGGAAGGTGGACTCGTCTAGGCCTTACATATGAAATTTGTTGGAGGAAATAGTTTAGTGTTGTACTCCAAATATACAAGTCACGGTGGGGGACGCCAGAAGATCAAAAATAGAAAGTGGGAGTTCACGAGATGATAATTAATGCACAAAAGAAAGAGGATCAAGTTAAAGCATGAAATAAAATTAATTAAAGAATCAGTAAAAATAATAAGTTAGGGGCACAGTTCTAGTGAGAAGATAGTCTTCTAGATGAATACAGTTAAGGAACCATTAAATCATTATTCAAATGCAAATGGGTTAGAAGGTCACAAATAAAAGATCTAGAATTGAAGGAAGGTCGACTAAGTCAAGGTGGAATACAGTCACATAGCTGGGTAGATAACTAACAACACTTGTGTATATACTACTAGCATGGTCATGAGTGACATGGCAATTAGTGTGGAATACTCAGTGGGGTTATCTTGGGGCCTACCATTAAAATTTAACTCAAGTATCCTCCAAAAGTTTCAAAAATAAACTTTCAAAAATAAACCACCAAAATTTGTATTCACTCCAAGCAGTTCAAATTCATCATAAAAAATTTAAATCACTCTCATAAATCTTAAAGAAAATTTTTATCACGTTACTACTAACCCTTTCCAAAATTAACGTTTAAACTCAACTATTTAACTCATGAGTTCATAATTTACGAATCCATAAAATTTCACAATCAATCAAAAATTTAACACTCTAAAATTTTCCAATAACTCATAATAAAACTCTTAGCATATTAAGAGCAATCTCAAAATTAAGCTCAATGCTCTCATCAATTTTAACTTCTATTAATGCTAAGTTATTCCAACAAAAATCATAACTTTTAAATGGTAACTTTCTTTGATCAATCAAAATAACTTTCCATCACATCCTTCGAAATTCTCCCAAAAATTTTAATATTAACAATCACTCATTAAACTAAATTTTCAAATAATCTTATCAGTCAAAGTCTTTTTTTTTTACCATAAATCTAAATAGATTTGTAAATTCTCAATCATGGGACACCATTTAAAATAAAAATTTCTCAAAAATTATTTTCGTAACTTTCAAATATTTTAAACCAACATTCACCATCATTACTTCTACATAAAATTTAAAATTTACAAAACACGAAAATTGCAAGTTGTACAACGCAAATTTAAATAATTTCTACGCCCATTTTTAAAAGCTAAGATCATTTTTAAACCAAATTTTTTATTGTGCAAAGGTGTATAACTGTAATCCAATAAATCATAAACATCAAAACTCGAAAATCAAATAAATTTTATATTTGTTCAAAGATGTATAGCTATAACCCCATAATTCGTAAATATCAAAACTCAAAAATCCAATCAATTTCTTAAATCAATGGTATAAATATTTTAGCTATATATTTATATATATTTTTTCTTCCTGCAGTATCAATCCTATGGTGTTTACTATTTAGAAATCTCAAGATTAAAACTTTTCGTGGCAATATCCTACTTTACAAATTACTAATCATTAAATCACACTTTAAAGAAAATCTTTACTAACTCAATTAGAGTCTTAAATGTATTCCAATTGCCAATATAAACATTCTAGCCATGTGTTTGACCTATGAGCATATACTAGTGTAGTCACCGTCCTAGTTGACACTAAGCACGAAAATAAGAATCAACGGTAGAAAGAATTCAAGCAAGATACAATTCAAGGAGGTCGAACAAGAGTTCGAAATTTGAAGCCAAGGGAAGAGGTCAAGCTGAATGGATGAGATTCCTAGATTCAAATCCTATGTTGCAGGTTCACATCGGTACAATTACGTAACCGAAGTGACAAACTCGACCTGCATGGGCCACCACAAAAACATGTAACGCCCCAGTCCCAAAATACGTAGGACTAGGTACATAGATATGCCAGCTGTATACATACGAAGTATACTCCAATATATGGAAACCTCGTATGAATACATAAGCTGTAAAATACAGTAGAACCATAACAACTAAATCTCATCCACTAGATAAATAAATGATATAAAAGCAACTTTGAATTTGTCATGTATACAATCGTTGGGCGGAGACAAAGCCCACTACCAACTATCTCAAATAAAATATACAAAAAGTGATCGATAAAATAACGAGATGAACCAAGCGCAATCATCTTCGAAAGAATGGAGAAGACCACGGCCTTGGCTAGAACACCAGCAAAATCACAGAAGCACACACCTGGAGAGATAACCAGGTCCTCAGAGGGACGTAACAAGATACAGGAAGAACATGCCATAGGAACTGAGCATAAATGCACCATAAAAATAAAGATAAAGTAAAAGCGTCCAAACCATAACACGGCACAATATCCCATCATCGAAACAGTAGGCTACCCCTACAACCAAACAAGGACAAGGGGTAACTTACTATTCTTGTTGGTGCTTTCTTTACATGGAGAGAGCTTGCTCTCAACATGCCTTGTGAATTTTAGTCCCACATCGAAAATGCACCATGAGTTATCTCAACATATATACTTGGGTGTATTGTTGAGAGATGCACATGGGGTGGTGACCCTAAGGAGGGAACCATGTGGGTGATTTTACAAGGAGGTAAGAATAAGGCTCCAAGGATTAAGCATTAATGCTTTTGTCATTCTCTAGGATTAATTCTATTTGGAGCTAAGCCCCAAAGGGGCTTAGCGACTCGGACTCGGACTCGGGCTCATGGGCTCATAAGGCGTAATGTGGCATTTTGTTGGCGCACTTTGCACTTAGCATGTCAGCAGTCATGCGGTCTTTATGCGGCTCATATGCAGCCATGCGGTCTTATGCGGCATGCGGCTCATATGCAGCCTCATGCGGCTCATACGGCCATGCGGCTCATGCGGCACATGCGGCCATGCGGCTCATGCGGCACATGCGGTCCATGCGGTCCATGCGGCTCATGCGGCATATGCGGTCCATGCGGTCCATGCGGCTCATGCGGCCCATGCGGTCCATGCGGTCCATGCGGCTCATGCGGTCCATGCGGCTCATGCGGCCATTAGGCTCATGCGGCCAGGCTGCTGCTGCTGCCGCATGGAGGGATCCGCTGACTGTGCAGATTACAATCAGTTATGGAAAGGCTGAATCAATGCAATTAAATTAGATCCTATCTTTGTGGGATTTGAATTTATTCAGATCCTATCTTTGTGGGATTTGAATTAATTTCGTGGGATTTGAATTAAATCTCGTTGCTATCTTTTGGTATTTGATTCAATCTTTCCATAACTGAAGAGACGGTTAGGGTTTCCACCCTCTCTCTCTATAAATACTCTCTTCTGGCCTCCTTTGTGACTACTAAGAAAATTACAAGTTAGAAAAGAAGAAAGAGAGAGAGAGTTGCTGCCGCCATTGCAAGTCCATCCGAGGAGTCTGAACAGAGGTGACTTCGAGCGTTCCACAAGTTCTTCAACTTGCTGGTTCCTGGAAGCAGATCGTGTGGGGCGAATCTTGCTTTGAGCAACGGTATTTTGACACCCCAGCATTGTTCTTCTTTTTATCTCTTTCTAGTTTTATTGTAACTCGTTCTGTCCCAATTGCAACACATTTGCAAGGAAGAACGAGAGATCTTCTCTTCTCTTTTTTCCCTCCTTCAGATTGTAATTTGGCTATTTGATCTTTTGAACCGTCGTAGATCTTGAGTTTGATCACTGTAAAGTTTTGTAGGACATCTCAGATCTCGATTGCATCTGTTTTTCATCTTTGATCAAGTCCCGAGACTAACAATCTCAAAGCAAGATCCGTATAGATGGAAAATATTAATGCTTCGCTCCTCCAATCGGACTTCTGCAAGTTGGAAAAGTTCGATGGAGAGCACTATCAAGTCTGGAAGAGAAAGGTGTACCTAACTCTTCAACTGAAAGACGTTGATCATGTTCTGTTGGAGGAAGAACCCTCTGTTCCAGACACTGGATCTACTGCCGCCATCAACGCGGCTACCAAACTCCAGGCCAAGTGGAGAAGAGAAAATAGCATCTGCAGGCTTCTCATCCTAAATGTTATGGAGGACTCCCTGGCAGAATCCTACTCAAAGAAGGAACTTGCCAGAGACATATGGGAGTCTGTAGAAAATCTGTATGAAGAAGATAAGAACAGGAGCAAAATGTTTGTGGTTGAAAAATATCACAAATTGCTCTTTGAGGACGAAAAGTCCATGCTGCCACAGGTGAAGGAATTTCTGAAGCTGCGTCAGAAACTGGAAGACGAAGAGATGTCCCTTCCCGACAAGTTTGTCGTCGGAGGGATCGTCTTAAAACTTCCTGCTGGATGGAGTACCTTCTATGCAAGGATGCACAGAAAGAAGCTAGACATTAGCTTGGGAGATCTACTTCAAGAGATCCATGTTGAGGATGAGATGCGTTCTCAACAGAAGGTGGACACTCTGTCCAAACAGTTGGCTAAAGCCAATCTTGTGCAGACGAGAGATTCCAAGGGGAAGCAGGCGGCTTCTCATCCCAAGAAGAAGGACTTCGCTAATCTAAAAGTGAAGGATCCTTCTTTCAAGCAACAGAAGACTAAGTCCCACGTGACTTGTTACAATTGTGGCAAAAAAGGCCACTACAAGAGTGAATGCAGATCTAAGCCTAAACAATCAGAGAAAGGTGAGCCTAATAAGGTTTCATTGGTTTCTAACGTTGTTGCTATGATCAGACAGGTCACAACTGTGGGGGTTGACTCTGACTGGTGGATAGACACTGGAGTGACTTGCCATGTCTGTTCAGGCAAGGAATGGTTCGTCACGTACCAGCCGATATCTGAGAAAGTTGTCATGGCGAACCAGGCCCAAGCTGAAGTTCTGGGGATCGGGACCGTGGAACTGAAACTCACTTCTGGGAACACTCTGACGCTTCAAGGTGTGAAGCATGTTCCGGCGATTGCCAAGAACCTGATCTCTGGGAGCCTGCTCTGCAACGCAGGCTTGAGGATGGACATCAATGCTGGTCAGATGGTGATATCCAAGAAAGGAACATACTTCGGGAAGGCTTATCAAACCGAAGGTATGTTTAAAATTCAGCTTGTTAACCAGTCTGAAGACATTAATGCAGTTGCATTTTCTGATTATTCTCTTGAGTTGTGGCATAATAGACTAGGACATGTTCATTGTAAAAGAATTAACAAAATGTCTAATCTAGGACTTATCTCCAAATGTGGGGGGTAAGGTGGAGAAGTGTGAGGTGTGTGCTCAGACGAAGATCACAAGGAAACCCTTTCATCGGGTCAATCGAAGCACTGATCTTCTGGAGTTGGTGCACTCCGATATCTGTGACTTCAAACATTTCTCCACGAAGGCCGGGATGAAGTATTTCATAACCTTCATCGATGACTTCTCAAAATATGCGTTCGTCTACTTGCTCAAGTCTAAAGACGAAGCCTTCGAGAAGTTCAGAGAGTTCAGGGCCGAAGCTGAACGGCAGACTGGACAACAACTCAAGAGGTTAAAAAGTGATCGAGGTGGGGAGTACAGGTCTCATGAATTCGTATCGTTCTGCAAAGAACATGGAATCATATGCGAGACTACTGCTCCATATTCTCCTCAATCCAACGGAGTAGCGGAGAGGAAGAACAGAACGTTGACAGAAATGATGAACTCTATGCTGCTAACCGCGGGTCTTCCTAAATGCTACTGGGGAGAAGCTGCATTGACAGCCACTTTTATTCTAAATAGAGTGCCACATGCAACTTCGGACGTAACTCCTCATGAACTCTGGTTCAAAGTCAGACCAAACTTGAATGTCATTCGAGTGTGGGGGTGTCTGGCGTATGTGAAACTTCCAGATCTGAAGATTCAGAAGCTAGGGACAAGGACTACGAAGGCGATCTTCTTGGGGTATGCTGAGAAGAGTGATGCTCGAAGATTTCTTGATATTGAGTCAAATCATATCATCGAATCTTGCGATGCTGAATACTTTGAAGACAAGTTTGCAAAAGACAAAAATATTGTTCTTTCGGACATTCCGGAAAATGATATAGGTGCAAATGAGACTGAAATCTCATATGAGCCAGTAGTCCAAGAAGATGTTGTTGTTGATGAAACAACTCTTGTACCAGAACTCGCAGAGCCGTCAGCTAAGCGAGCGAGGAGACCGAAAGATTTCGGAGATGACTTCGTCACCTATCATGTGGAAGCAGATCCGCTTACCTATGATGAGGCGATGAAGACCAGAGATGCTATCTTCAGGAAGGAGGCAGTGAATGACGAGTTTGACTCTATCACCTCCAATAACACATGGGTGTTAGTAGATCTACCTGAAGGAGAAAAGCCCATCGGATGTAAATGGATCTTCAAGAAGAAGATGAAGGCAGATGGTACTATTGACAAGTTCAAGGCCAGGCTGGTAGCCAAGGGATTTTCTCAGAAACAGGGGATAGACTACTTTGACACATACGCTCCAGTAGCCCGGATGACCACCATCAGGATGTTAATCGCTCTTGCAGCTATACATAAGTTGGTGATACATCAGATGGATGTAAAGACTGCATTCCTGAATGGGGAGCTGACCGAAGAGATTTACATGCAACAGCCAGATGGATTTATCGTCAAAGGTCTTGAAGACAAAGTCTGCAAGTTGGTGAAATCATTGTATGGTTTGAAGCAAGCTCCCAAGATGTGGCATGAGAAGTTTGACAAAGTTATTAGGTCAAACGGCTACAGAGTCAGCGAGACGGACAAATGTGTTTACACAAAGTTCGCTGATGGAAGAGGAGTCATCGTTTGTCTGTACGTGGATGACATGCTAATCCTAGGTACGGATATAGGCTGTGTCACAGAGACAAAGAAGTTCCTCTCAACCAAGTTCAGTATGAAGGACTTGGGGGATGCAGATGTCATCTTGGGCATAAAGATCATCCGGACAGACACTGGAGTAGCGCTGTCAAAATCTCACTACATTGAGAAGATGCTCACACGCTATGGGTATAAGGATCTTCCAGGGATCGATACACCATACAGGTGTGATCAGAAGCTGAAGCCAAATTCAAAGGAAAGCGTCAGACAGCTGGAGTATTCTAGCGTTATCGGAAGTTTGATGTACGCTACCACTGCCACAAGGCCTGACATAGCTTTCGCTGTGGGAATGCTGAGTCGGTTCACAAGCAACCCAGGGGTTGAGCACTGGAAAGCTATGAAGCGGATGATAAGATATCTCAAAAAAACTCAGACATATGCACTGCACTACAACGGGTATCCGACAGTAGTGGAAGGCTTCAGTGATGCTAGCTGGTGTTCAGAGATGGAAAGCGAGAGATCCACAGGTGGATTTGTCTTTTCCTTGGGTGGAGCTGCTATATCGTGGAAGTCGAAGAAGCAGACTATACTCTCTCGTTCCTCCATGGAATCTAAATTCTATGCACTTGAAACTGCAGCAGATGAAGCAGAATGGCTTCGGGAGCTCATGTATGATCTTCCAGTGGTTGGGGCTCAGATACCGGCGATACCGATATACTGTGACAACCAGACGACTGCGGCGGTGGCATCAAATGACCTCTTCAACGGGAAGAAGAGGACTGTGCGGTTGAAGCACAGGGCAGTACACGATCTTATCAAAAGAGGTGTAATTGCAGTGGTTGATGTTCGGAGTCAGGAGAACCTGGCAGATCCGTTCACAAAGGGCCTCAAGCGCTAGTTGGTCGATGACACAGCTTGTAAAATGGGCTTGAAGGCATTCTGATAGTGTGTCTTTGTAATCCTACCATAAAGTTTTATGCTATTAGTTCAAAGAGAAATCTACTAGGCATCTAACTTTTGGTTCAAAGGAGGATCACTGACTGGGAAACTATCAGGTAACAGTGGGTACTTGTTCTCTGGAACATGGAAGGGATACGGACCCATAACCACTGTTGTCTACTATGTATTTTTCTGCAGAAAAACAGATCCTGTGGAAGGTTGGCTTAAACGCCTTAATGAGTTCTCAGGCAGAGTGAATGCCTGGTGTGCTTTACAGGAAGCACGGTAGAGCAGCACTACAAGGAGTGAATCTCCATGCTACAGTGGGGTGACTCCACCATGAGGTTCCCAGGTAGGGGTAATTCCTCGGCTTTGCAAGCCAAGTCACAGCGGCGTAGCACCGCAAATAGGCAGGTAGCCTAATGCTGTATGTCGTAATTAAAGAGTTATAGACAGCACTACAAGGGGGAGGATGGCCCCATGTTACAGTGGTACGACACCACGATGAGGTACCCAGGTAGGGGTAAAGCCTCGGCATTGCAAGCTATGTCGTTGCGGCGTAACACCGCAAGGAAGCCTTAGGCTTCATGCTGGGTAGTTTGGCACTACAAAGAGGCTTGTGACCTCATGCTACAGTAGTATGACACTACGATGAGGTTCCCAGGTAGGGGTAATGCCTCGGCTTCAGGCCATGTCATAGCGACGTAGCACCGCAAGGAAGCGCAAGGCTTCATGCTATATCTCTTTAATAAAGAACTCACATATAGTGTATGGAAAGAGATATCAGGCCGTCTCTTGAGGGTAAACTTGTAGACGCCCAAAATTATATACTGAAACCAGGCTGGCACAGGGCCTTTAATGTGCAGCCAGAAGCACATGTAACTACACTTTGTGAGTGGGAAGAATTACAATTGTGGTGCAGAATTCAAGGCGTAGTCCATTCTTGTATCACATTGTTATTTAACCCATGCGGGAAGATTCAAGTCGTCAGCGACATCTATCCTAATGTAAAATGGACAGTTACTGTGGGGAACGCTCAACCATGGACACATATATATGTTGTGATATGTGGGGGATTGTTGGTGCTTTCTTTACATGGAGAGAGCTTGCTCTCAACATGCCTTGTGAATTTTAGTCCCACATCGGAAATACACCATGAGTTATCTCAACATATATACTTGGGTGTATTGTTGAGAGATGCACATGGGGTGGTGACCCTAAGGAGGAAACCATGTGGGTGATTTTACAAGGAGGTAAGAATAAGGCTCCAAGGATTAAGCATTAATGCTTTTGTCATTCTCTAGGATTAATTCTATTTGGAGCTAAGCCCCAAAGGGGCTTAGCGACTCGGACTCGGACTCGGGCTCATGGGCTCATGAGGCGTAATGTGGCGTTTTGTTGGCGCACTTTGCACTTAGCATGTCAGCAGTTATGCGGTCTTTATGCGGCTCATATGCGGCCATGCGGTCTTATGCGACATGCGGCTCATATGCAGCCTCATGCGGCTCATGCGGCCATACGGCTCATGCGGCACATACGGCCATGCGGCTCATGCGGCACATACGGTCCATGCGGCTCATGCGGCACATGTGGTCCATGTGGTCCATGCGGTCCATGCGGCTCATGCGGCCCATGCGGTCCATGCGGTCCATGCGGCTCATGCGGTCCATACGGCTCATACGGCCATTAGGCTCATGCGGCCAGGCTGCTGCTGCTGCCGCATGGAGGGATCCGCTGACTGTGCAGATTACAAATCAGTTATGGAAAGGCTGAATCAATGCAATTAAATCAGATCCTATCTTTATGGGATTTGAATTTATTCAGATCCTATCTTTGTGGGATTTGAATTAATTTCGTGGAATTTGAATTAAATCTCGTTGCTATCTTTTGGGATTTGATTCAATCTTTCTATAACTGAAGAGGCGGTTAGGGTTTCCACCCTCTCTCTATAAATACTCTCTTCTGGTCTCCTTTGTGACTACTAAGAAAATTATAAGTTAGAAAAGGAGAAAGAGAGAGAGAGAGTTGCTGCCGCCATTGCAAGTCCATCCGAGGAGTCTGAACAGAGGTGACTTCGAGCGTTCCACAAGTTCTTCAACTTGCTGGTTCCTAGAAGCAGATCGTGTGGGGCGAATCTTGCTTTGAGCAACGGTATTTTGACACCCCAGCATTGTTCTTCTTCTCATCTCTCTCTAGTTTTATTGTAACTCGTTCTGTCCCAATTGTAACACGTTTGCAAGGAAGAACGAGAGATCTTCTCTTCTCTTTTTCCCTCCTTCAGATTGTAATTTGGCTATTTGATCTTTTGAACCGTCGTAGATCTTGAGTTTGATCACTGCAAAGTTTTGTGGGACATCTCAGATCTCGATTGCATCTGTTTTTCATCTTTGATCAAGCCCCGGGACTAACATTCCACGATGCGACATTTTCCATGCCATGATTTGGAACATAAAATTTGCTAAGGTCTCCTAACCTTTCTAGTAGGCAATTAGAAAAAATATCGATGTATGGGCAGGTGAAGGCTGACTCCCCTAGGACAAGGTAACAACTCACAACACGCACACGTCAGTACCAATACTATCAGCCGGCATAACTCGAGGCTAGCGGCCCACGTGACCCATCAGTCCACATAGCTCGAGGCTAGTGACCCTCGCGACTCGACTACCGTAGTACGTAGTTACTGCAGCTTTTGGATTTGGGGTAGCCCATACATTTAACTGTCTTCTCCCTTCCAAGGATCCTAACAAAGGGTAGTTCGCTAGGACTAGGTCCATATGCATACAAAAGACAAGAAAAGAAAAATAACCGAAATAAAATAAAGTGAACAAAATAGCAAGTACTGGATCCAACTGAGAACAAATAATAAAATATGCAGTAAATAAATACATAAAGGTGCATCCAATTATGAACAGTAAATAAGGCAAGGTATCTTGCCTGAGGTTATTTGCAAAGGGAATAATCCAGTAGCTCGAACCGGCAAAATAAACAAAGCAAGAAAAGCCAAATTCCGCAGATGACTTCGGATACTGCAACAAACATCACGAACGAGTTTGGAATATAAGATATACCTGGGAAATGCCTGTCCAAAAGTTAAATTCTGGAACAGGGGCAAAATCATAATTTTGGGTCAAAACGATGTCCGCCGTTGGACCCACTTTGCACCGAAATGCGTGCCAAATCTACGGTCTCTAAAGTCGTCAAACTACATGTCTACGAATTTTTTTGAGGAGACGAACCCAACGGTATGTCAAATTTTGGATTCCGGTGGGCTGTGCACAAAATCGTCCGTTGAGTGGGATTGTGGACCCGCCAAAACAGCGTTCCGATCAACGGTCTCAGAATCGGACCAAACTTGGCTCACAGGACCAGAAAAATATTTCGAGTCCAATGGCGTAAGTTTTATCGCGATATGATGAGTGTGCACAAAGTTGTGACTTAATTTGCAATGAGTCGATACGGGGGTATCTCGACGGATACGCATTGATTTCGTCGCGTATATACAACAAAATCGGGTTCCGTCAGTTCCCACACATCAACAACATCCATACGCGCCTTTCGATGCGTATAGTGCGCGACCACGTCGCCCGGGTTGTCGAGATGGACACCGTATCGGGGTGTTTCTCTACTTTTTGAAAACAGAATTTACAGTTTTTCGAAAAACTTTAACAACGTGTAACTTTCTACATACTAGATGAAAAGTGAATCCAAAAGGTTCGTTACAATCTCGGTTAGGTTGTCTTTGAAAGCCTTCAATTAGTTTTTACGAAAGTTTAATGGACAGCGAGAAAAGTAGCCAACAATTTGGTGTTTTAAACAGTTTTTAATATTCAGAAAAGTGGGTTTCTCCCAACTTCGTCTCGATTTTTTCGAGCAAGATGAATGGCCATGTCAAAATCCACCTGGGGGATCTCGAAGAGGGTCAAGTCTACTTCCCAGAACATTTACTGATCGAAAATCGGAGTTACGAGCAGAAAGTTACGTCATCGGGAAGTAGGTGTACCTTGAGTGGAAAAATTGCTCCGTGGATGACGAAGGGCTGACTTCGATACTCTACGTTCATCGCGCAGAATGCTCCGTCGCTGGTGAAACAAATTCGTAGGCGAAGAGGGTATGATCAGCCTCAACTTTCGTTTTGGAAGTTTAGGGTTTAGAGGCTTGTAGAAAAAGTTATATATAAAACGAATTGGATGCAACCTAATACTTATATTATTACTAATAGTAATTGTGAACCCTGCGTTTGTTCACGTTGGGGTTGCTGCTTCTTGCAGCAAGCAAGGAATATCGGGGGGGGGGGGCCGC
>JANAVB010020592.1:32500-35216 GCA_029216955.1 Iris pallida | reverse complement strand
TTGATCTGTACTCCCCTTCATCAGGTTGGCGAACTTGTTCATCCCTACCAGAAAAGAGCTCCCCCGGCGCGGTGGCATTTTGCTCGTAGACGAGATGGTTGTCCTTGAATATCTCGAACCTACGGTCCTTCTCCCCGAGCGCATTGTAGCTCCTCCTGTGCCTTGGCAGCCAGTCCTCGAAGAGGCGACGGACCGGGCGGTCGGAGTTGTACGCGATGATCGACGAAATATCGAAGGAATCCGAATCGTCGGCGGCGGAGGTGGCTACCACCGAGACGAGGAGGAGGAGGGGAAGAAGGGAGAGGAATTTAAAAGAAGTCCATGGCAAATGGAGAAAGGAAAGGTTCTTCAGAGTGTTTCTTCTGATGTGGTTATTGATTGAGATCAAAGTGTCCTCGGTTACTCGAGGAAGCTCCAGTGCGAAAAGATAGACAGTGAACAAATTTGAATAAATCTTATCCATTATTTATAACGTTTGGACAGTACCAGATAAAGGCTAGACTAACCGAAAACATTCTCCTCTTTTCTATTATGTCGTTCTTCCTTTTAATGGTGAAGAATACCAAAACAGTTGATTGAATAAATTTTAAACGTGTGTTTGAATATAATTAACCTACCATCCAAGAGAAGTTTTCTTATATTACATACTTTGCTTCAGCAATAATAAGGGATAAACAGGCAGGATTACATTATGCATTATATGACATCGAATACATACTGATGACATCGATGTACTGATTATTTACAGAAAGCATAACATATTCTAATCAAATAAAGTTTTTGTAATCCCAGGAATGCACCCGGAATGAAGGCCAACTGTAATCTTAGGAATGCACCCGGGACTCATCAAATCTGTGAAGGCCTGTCTACAAATTAAAGGAATACACCAAAAAATCAAAAACATCTGTGAAGGCCAACTACAAATCAAATGAATGCACACAACTTAGCTAAATTAATGTTTAGATGATTCATACAAACAAATATAAATGTTTCAACCAAACAAATCATAATTAAATTAAGCAAACATTATTCCACCATGTTATAATAATCTGCACAAAATATGTTAGTAGTTCAACATAGAACCTACATAATTCACATTTCAATAATCCAAACAATATCAGACCAACTCTAATTCAAGACCATATTACAATTTTCCAAACAGAGTATGAACTATGTACCCCAACGGTGCTAGTACAACCGAAAGTTTCAATACACAATTTTTCGTACACAAAATTGAGTTTTACCGCCAAGACCAACAAATATTCAGAACCATATTACAATTCAAATATAACAGTCCAAATTGAAATAAATGTTTTAAAACTCAAATGATTAATCTTCATCTCCATCTTCTTCTTTTTCTTTTTTATTCTTCCTCAAAATCTCCTTCACCTACACCTTGAGGGACGGAATAAGAAATTATAGTCAGTATGGACTCATTGTATATGTAGAAATGACATCCAGAAACATAAATAGAAGTATCAAAGTGAGGGCCGCATTAGAGTGTCAATGTGCACATTGTGTGTTCTAACATAAGAGTATCAATGTGCACACCGTAGATTCTAACATTAGAGTGTTAATATGAAAAGTGCGGGTTCTATGATGCGACCCCATTTTGTATTAATCACTGAGTAGTGAGTACACTCTCCAGTTAGCTCAAGTATTAGGTTACTCTCAAGGACTCACTCGAGTGTTAAGATACCAAGCAAGTTTAAGTGTCTGGCTTACCCTTAAGGACAACCTATATTATAGCAGTATGCTCATGCTTATAATACCAAATATCACTGACTGGGGTAGTGTTCCAGCTCAGTCCTACCTATAGTATCAGATATACATAACATGCCTTGAGGCATTTCTACTCTGTCCATGCATTGGACCATCATCTGTTGAGTCCTAAATCACTATTTCAGGGTGCAATTGTGCAGTATCAGTGCAAGTATCAAGCATCTAGTAGCATAGTATCAGTACAATATTAACTATTATCCAGAGTAGCTTTGATTCAAGACCATGTGCTTGTGTTCTAGATTGTTTAAGATAGAATATAAGGGCTAACAAGTATTGCTATATCCTTAGGCATCAAAGATGAACATTCTGTTAAGCTGAGTTAAAGCTCACAAGATTATACAATGTACACAGTAATAACTGGAGCCTTAATTTAAATACAAATGATTCCTTGAATTCCTTCTTTAGTGATGGTACTGATATCATAGTATTAGCAATATACAGTTAGCAAGCAAACCTAGAAGTCCGCTAAGAAAATAATCCAGCATGGATAGCTAGATCAATTAGTAACAGAGTAGCATGTAAATAGGAAGACTGTAATGGAAAAGACTATAATGGAAAAAAAAACTTATAATATCATTTTGAATGTAACCTTATCTTTCCATTTTCAATACAAATTTCCAGATTGAGATAAAGAAGAAAAAAACCCATGTCCAGATAATTTAATATCCATCACTGTTGAGCTAATTCTAGATGGAGACTTATCATTCTAACATTAGAGTATCAATTTATCTATTATATTACGAATCATCAAGAGTTCTAGTAGTATAAAAGAAACAAAAATGTAAGGTAAAATTAACAATATTATTTTTCAATACCTCCAAACAATTTTCATTCATTCTTCTTCTTCTTTGTCTTATTCTTCTTCCACTAATTCTGCCTCTAGCTCTTTCATCCTATCCAGAATCAATTTATGTGTGTCTGATATAGTCTTCAC
>JANAVB010020592.1:0-27500 GCA_029216955.1 Iris pallida | reverse complement strand
TTAATGCAAAGCAAATCAAATTAACAACATCATCTTATAAAAATTAAGAATTTTAATTGTAATCAAATTTAATATGGTCCGATACATAACAAAATCTCAGTATGATTAATCTAAACTAATTTTGAGTCCTTTTCTTTTGCAGCCTATATGATTTAAACATGCATTAGAATATATTTAAACAATATAAATCTGAAGGAAACAAATTATAAGCCAAAACGTTATTCAAGTTCAAATTATCATGGAATTTTAAGTCTAAACTATGTAAAGATTTAACGAAAGCGAAATCAAACTAACAATCTAATCTATGTAAAGATTTAATAAAAGTCAAATTATCATGTAATTTTGAGTCTAATTTATTCAGTGAGCAAACCAAACCAAACCAAACCAAACCCAAGTCTTAATAACCATTGTTAAAAATGTGGCAACAAATTTTTTGATCTAAGTCAACACATTTAGCTCGCATCATAAACATTTATGATGCGAGCTAAAGAAATATTAGATTCAATCATAATCCCATATACTCTTATAATTTAGCACACAGAGAGCCTTACAATGAAAAATAATCATTTAATATTAACAGTCAGAATAATCATATGACATTTTATAATCCAACCACGGTTTATCACCGATGTCAAGTGAAACATCATTCTCCTCCTCCCAGATCTGGTTCACACCCTCACATGGGTTCCGATCCTCGAAGGGATCCTTTACAAAATCTACCAACCATCTATGTACTCGAGGTCCCCATCTAGCCACATATTCCAGCATCCTCTTATGTCGACTACGCTAAGATCCTTGCACTTTGTCATGATTGCTCTCAGCCCGTCGTCGTCGAACATGCCAAACTTTACCTCGAGGTGTTCGAGTCACAGCACCGAAGAGGCAACGGCCATGGCCTCTGACTTGTCGATGGTTTCCTTCTTGAATTCGTTCATGATCATGAACTATGGAGGTGGCATGTTCCTCTTCAGCATAACTAGATGCTGGCAATGACTTCCGAGGAGTTCGATGCCCTTAGACGTAATGTGGATGCAGTAGCTGATGTTTAGTTCTGTCGGAATCGAAAAAAAACTCTAAATGTTTCTCGAAAATTTTGTCACTCACGTTGCTCATTGGCATTCGCAGGACCCTTAAAATTTATCACTGTATTATAAATAGTGGTATAACCAGGAAAACAAAAAATTAAAATTAACAAATTATAACTTATATAACAAAATAGATTAAGAATATCGTGTACTGGACTTGAGGAAGTAAAGGAGAAGTCCTATTTGTCATTTTGTAAACAGAGAGGGAGGTTAGGTTTCCCTCACTGCATGCCACTAGCTTGTTCACCGCCTCATCAATTTTCCAGGTTAGGTTAACCTTGCAGCACCACTAAGTCAACTTGACGTCCGACCAGAAGCAGGGATAGTAGAGTGCCTTCCACCATGATTGGCAAATGAAAGACAAGCAGATGACCTCCTCATACGACATCTCCGCTAGTACAAAAACTATGGCTAGTATCTCCTTGGGGATGGTGGCCCATCTGCAGATGTTGGTTTTGCTCTTCTCCATTGAGACTGTTCTGAAGGGTTGTGAATATGAATAGTTTGGCTGTTTAGTTTGGTTTTCAATCTATATAAATTGGTTTTGAAGGGTGGTGTATAGTTTGGTTGTTTGCATGGCTGTATAAGTAGATTTGAAGGGTTGTGAAAAAGAAACCAGTTTCCACGTATCTCCCCCAGGCCACTCCTTAATTATGGTTAATGGCAGTGGAATTTGCACCACTTCTTAATTATAGTGAATAGCAGTGGATTTTGTATCGCCAAATTTCATCTTAAAGAAGGTAAAATGTCATCATTGTGTGGAGAACATCCAAATCTCTTGGATATGATTACACTGATGTTGTATTAATGTTAAGCACTGATACAGTCAGTATCAGGGCTATTTGTACCGCCAAAATTCTTCACTTTGCATTGTACCGCCGAAATTTGTCTTCACATGGTCTTGGTTTGTGGGACAGAAGGAATCGAGTTTGGCGTCATAATCCCATAATGTCACATAATTTGGATAATTTTACAATTTCTCCAAAATGAAGGAAATCAATAGTTCAGATGATACCCAGACTAAGAACATTAATAACAATTCAACATTAATAACCCATTGCATTGAGGATAATATACTGATATCATATAAACATGAAAATATATAAAGAAATGCATGCATGCATGCTAATGTCAGAAGAACCATTCACCCCAGGACTTATTGATGAGATCTAAATAACTATAAATTTTGTATCCACGTTTTCCTGGGATTACATCGTCAAAGGGTCGTTTAAACGTCTGTATTAAATCACAAATGTTTCTGAGGTCGTTGTTGAGGTACACGTTGAAGCACCTACATATGTCGAGCACGCGAAGACCCTTGCAGTTGTATATAATAGATCGTAATGTGTCTCCGTTGAACATGCCTGAGCCCATCTCAAGGTGCTCGAGATGCGGCATCGAGTCGGCCATGGTCTTTTCCTCCGTTTCATTGAATGTGTTCACCACAAATCTGTTGCTGACTATGAAATATGGAGGGGGCATGTTCCTCCTCAGCTTGACCAGACGCTGGCAATACTTGTCGACGAAAAATATTCCCGTCGACGTGATATAAAGGCAGTAGCTAATGTCGAGTTCTTCCAGCACCGAAAAAAATTCCAAGTGTGTCATAAAAGTTTCATCACTCGCGTCGCACGTCGGAATACGCAGCACCTTTAGAAATTTCCCACCGTATTATAAAAAGAGAAAAACATATTAATTCACAACTTTATGTATATGATAAATATAAATTTCTAATTTGAAAAATAAAGTACTAGAAAAAGAGAAAACAAAATTTTGCACAGGCCTATAACATGCGAAAGAGAATGCGGCCTCGTCGAGCTTGTACGCGGAGAAGGACCGCAGAATTCCCGTGCTGCGAGCCACGAGCTTCTTTACGGTCAAACTAATCTCTGCAGTTTAGTGGTGCCTGGGGCACCACTGATCCAAGTCCACGTTGGACCAATAGTAGGGACCGTTGAGTGCCTTCCACCATGAACAACACACTGAGGCCACGTTGCGCATGACCTCGTGCACCGACATCCCCAACGGTACCAGTATCATTGAAAGAATCTCCGTAGGGATGACGGCCCATCCGCTGTTGTTGATCTTGGTCCTCTCCATTATGACTCTTCTTCTTCTCTCCTTTGTTTCTCTCTAGTAGGTTGGTTTCATTTCTTAATGGAAAAGGTGACTCTTCTTCTTCTCTACTGTGTTTCTCTCTAGTTGGTTGGGTTCTTTTCTTAATGGAAAAGGCTATTTAACCAGCTCGTGGGGGTGTGATCGTGCGCTGCCTGTAGCAACGCGTCCCCCGTTCTCTCTGCGTCCTCCACCCTTAGAAATTATGAAGTTAATTAAGATTAAAAGTTTTGAATTTTTAAAATTACATGTTCGTACAAGAAATTTTTCATATTTAAAGTTTAATTTAAATTAAACAATAAATGTTAATTATAACTTTCCAAATTTTAATTTCATTTATAATTTTAATTTTAATTTTAATTTTAATTTTAATTTTAAAATTTGCCAAGATAATATTAATGTGAACTTTTTATTTTTACAAAGGATTTTTTATTTAAATTTTAATTATTTTTTAAGTTACATATTTAAATTTAAATTTAATTTTAAATTTAAATCAAAATTAAATTTTAATTCTAATTTTAATTTTAAATTTCAATCTAATTTTAATTTTAAAATTTGCTACGTGATCAACTAGATTTAGGGGTGTGTACGTATGGGTCAAACCAACCGCATCGAATCGAACCAAACTTGGACAAAAAATTATACAGCAATCTGAACTGATATGTATAATCCAAACCATTGTTACCATTCTTGATTACGTACTAGCATGTAACAATGGTACGTGTTATTGGTAATTATTAATAAAAGAAACCATTGAAATAAAAACATGTTGATTTGATCAATTGAATTTGGGGGTTTTGTAGATATGGGTCAAACCGGCCGCATCGAACTATATCAATCCGAACAGATGGGCTATCAGTCGAACATATGGTAGCATAACATTAATGTTAATATTAATATTAGTTTCAATATTAATGTAAAAGAAATCATTATAATATTAATGTGAACTTTTTATTTTTACAAGGGATTTTTTATTTAAATTTTAACTATTTTTTAAGTTGTAAATTTTAATTTTAAATTAAATTTTAATTTTAATTCTAAAGTTAAATTTAAATATAATTTTAATTTTGAAATTTGCTACGTGATCAATTGGATTTAGGGGTGTGCACGTATGGGTCAAACCAACCGCATCGAACCAAACCAAACTTGGACCAGAAATTATACATCAATCCGAACCGAAATGTATAATTTGAACCATTTATACCATTCTTGATTACGTACTAGCATGTAATAATGATACGTGTTAATGGTAGTTATTAATAAAAGAAACTATTGAAATAAAAACATGTTGATTTGATCAAATGAATTAGAGAGTTTTTGCAGATATGGGTCAAAACGGCCGCATCGAACTATATCAATCCGTACCGATGGGCTATCATTCAAACATATGGTCTCGTAACATTAATGTTAATATTAATATTAGTTTCAATATTAATGTAAAAGAAATCATGATAATATTAATGACAATTTTTTTACATGGGATTTTTTATATAAATTTTAATTACTTTTTTAGTTGTAAATTTAAATAAAAAAACAAACCAAACCAACGCGTATGCTAAAAGTAGTCATCCTTGGATGTGAGCCCCTAACAGTCGGTTGCCCACGGTTGCTCCTAGTCTGAACCAATCTCTTTTTATCAAACCATACCGAGCCGAACCAATCATTTTCAGTCGAACATATGGTCTGATAACAGTAATGTTAATTCAATAAATTAACATGATTATTAATATTAATATTAACATTACATTAATTAACATTAACATTAATTTAACATTAACAATAAAATTAATATTAACATTAGAATAAAATTAGCATTAGCATTAACATAAAAAAAATTGGGTAATAAATTATTTCAGTTAAAACATGACATGTCAACTGCTATGTCGGATGCCACATAATGGGAGATGGCATGATGATATGGCATGGTGACATGGTACAATTTATTGTAAACCATCGTAATTCTAGTGATGTTTATTTTAGGTAGATTTTGATTATTCCACTAGCCTTAATTATAATTGTTGTTATTATTATGCTATTTGGAAATGTTCATTGCTATTGGCTTAATAAAAAAATGAATATCTTGAATCTATTGGCTGCTATAACTAGGCCAAAAAAGGTTGGTAAACATTTATAACTTCTGAGTTTCTTACATTAATAGCATACTAATTATATCAATGCTAATTAAGGCTAATGGAATAACCAAAATCTACCTAAAATATACATCACCAGAATTATGATGGTTTACAATAAATTATAACATGTCACCATGCCATATCACTATGCTATGTCATGGTAGATCACATCACCCAAGATTTTTGGGAGCCAAATAGCATTTTTGATAGCATAATTGTGTGGAAAAAAAAAGGCGAAACTCAAACCCGGGAAAAAAAAGCGCCCAATTTTCTCATTTTTGGTTCGTCCGCGGGAATATTTCCCTAATTCTCTTTATCCCGTCTCTCTCTCTCTCTCTCTCTCGCGGGTTCTCTCTCGCAGGTACTCTCTCTAGCTGACCTCATTTTTTTCTTCTTTTTCCTTCTTCCTTACATGTTAAGGATTTGTTACACGACTCAGTTTTTCTTCTTCTTCTTCTTTTTCTTTTTCTTCTTTTTTCTCCTCCTTCGTTAAGGATTTGGTATACTAGACCTTCTTGCCCAGTTAAGGACTGTTAAGGATATGCTTCATATGTTGTTGTCGACAACCTAGTCTTCGTCTTTTTATATAGGGTTTTCACTGATTTTATTTTGTTCACATCGTACAGGACCATGAGAACGATGGCTATCCCTTCTTCCCCAATATTTTGCAAAGACAAATGAGATCGACGGCCACACCATGGGATAAAATTAATTTTTCACTAGTAGTCAACATATAGACGTTTTTGTATTTCAAGTATTACGGTGGGGAAGTGCTTCAAAAAATTCTGGATGCCAACGAAAAGTAATTTTCAAAGCAAAAAAGTTATTCTATTAATTGTTTAGTGGGTGTAGATATCATTTTCCAAATTAAAAGATTACTTATTAATTGTTCTTAAATTTAGATCCCATGAGCAGAATTTATTTGGCAGCATAGACCACCTTGAAGAATGTTGTCTAAAAAAAGTGTCAAAAATAGTGTCAAAATTTTTTTGTTATAGTAACAAATATTAAAATTAAGGTAGTATTAAAAATAACATTGACAGAAAAATTATAATTATTATTAAATTAAACTTTCAACTTAGATCCCATCAATAACGTGTCGCTGGCAGCATAAACCAAGTCGAAGAATCTTGTCTAAAAAAAGTTTTTTGCATTTATATAATTGATGAAGTACATGATTTCAGATTTATATAGCCAGTTCTTCCCTAAATGTTTTACACAATTGTTCTAAGGTTGTGTTCACTGCAATTTGCACAGGAATTCCAGACTCAGTCTTGTTAGTATCACTAACAGTAGCCTCATTCAACAATTGGAATGCACTGTTGCATTTCCGGTATTGTAAGAATCTTCTTCCTTTGCTGAGGCTCCTCTTTGACACAAAGATAGCTCTCTTTCCTCCACAATTTGGATTAGGGAAAGTGGTTTCTTCCCAAGGGCATTGTTTCTTCCAATGACCTAAGTCACCACATGTGAAACAACCTTCCCTTCGAATTGTTGAATGTGAACTTCCATATTTGGCTTCCAATATAGCGACATCCAGCCATTGGAAATCCAAGCAGAGAGGGCACTTCAAAAATTTCCTACCAGGATTTGCCTTCGTATTTGACTTTAAAAGGTACCTAATCCCCTTGCACTTTCCAATGTTGCAAAGTGAGCAAAAAAATGAACAATTATCTGCAAGGTGAGTGTTCTTCGAACATAACTGACATTTCTCCTGAACCAAACAAAACAAAAAAAATATTATTTTGCCACTTAACAGTTTGAAAATGGAAGAGAGAGTGGAAGATAGAACCACCACCATTACCTGTGTCGCAAAGTGCGCCATGGGAGCTCGGTGGGCTACAATTTCTAGTTTAGCAGATAGATTAGGGATGGGTCTTTATATTAATTGTTTCCTTGTGGGTTATGAAGGATGGGTGGGTAACACTAATTAAAAAAATTGGGGGAAAGTGGAGATATGATATGCATGTTGCTATTAATACTATATCACTGGAAAAAATTACACACTAGTAAATGCAGCATTAAATGATGCTGCATACTTTATCCTACACAATTCAATAAAACATATACACATAAGACGAAAAGTTGTGTTGGAAATTATATTTTAAAATTAAGCATGCTTTTAGGATCACTCAAGCATTTCTTCTATTTGTATTGTTTCTTGTCCTAGGTTTCTTCTGTTGGTTTCTAACACACTCTGTTTTCTTCAATGGCGGTGAAGCATAGAGAAATTGAGGGTCATATGGAAGAATTAGTTGATGAAATAAGCTTTGCTTTAATAGCGGTGTCAGATGGAGAAATTGAGGGTCAGCTGGAATAATTAGATAATGAACAAATATTTAAAGCTGTTAACTTAGGAGACGATAAATAACATGAGGAAGAAACGAACGGAGAAATGCATCCTAACAATGACAATGACATCAACGCAAACAATGATAAGTTACTCCGCTTCAACTTTTCTAATGGATTTAAGAAATACATTATATTTTTATATTGATTTCTCATACTTATTTTAATTCAATTTTTAGGGACGATGGTGAATCTCTAATAGATTTCGATGCAGCGAAGATGAAAAAAATATTGGAGTCTGCCAACATTAACAAAGAGCCAAGGGATCTCTTAGATGAAGATATTGTTTGGCTTAGAGTTCAACTCTATTGAAGAAGTAGAGACATTCTACCGGATATATTCAAAAATAGTTGGTTTCAGTGTTAGAAAGAACGAAGTAAAGAAATACAAATCTAGGATGCTAGTAGTCTGTAGTTGGTGTTGTTCGAATGTGGGATTCAGACAGAATAAATACATTGAAGCTCCTAACAGGGTTCGTGAGCGAAAAGGTGAAAGCAGAAGTGGTTGTAAAGCAATTTTTTGTATTGCGTACAATATTTCTAGAAAGCTATGGGTTGTCAAAAAAATTCGAGTACATCACAACCATAATCTGGAAAATGATTTTGAAACAGTTTTTTTCAGATCCCATCGTAAGATATTAGCCACAAAATTGGAATAAGCTAAGCTGATGAAACAATCCGGGATAATGACTTCAAAGGTATGGAATTTATTTGACCACCAGAATGGTGGTTGGGATAAGGTTGGATGGACGAAAAAAGATTTATACAATGCTTTAGCTAAAGATAGTAGAGCACTAGACGATGTTGATGCTACGACAACACTTACATTTCTTCAAGCTAGGGAGGGCATTGATCCAAATTTCTTCTACGCGTATAAGGTAGATCCTTCTTCCAGATTGACCCATCTCTTTTGGGCTAACGGTGCAAGTCGATTCAATTATAAATTATTTGGATATTCACTAGCATTTGATTCTACATATAAAACAAATAGATATCAAATGCCGTTGGAGGTTCTAGTGGGTACAAAACAATCATGCAATGACTTGCGTGTTTGGGTTTGCATTGATCCATAATAAGTATGCTGAGACATATACTTGGGTTTTACAAAAATTCCAAAAGTGTATGAATGGCAAATTACCAGAGACAATTCTTACGGATGGTTCCAGATCCATGAATAAAGCAATTGAGGATTTAATGCCCAGTGTAGCTCATCGAACGTGCTCATGGCATATCCTAAACAATTCAACCAAACATGTACACAGAGATGGTTTTGCGAAAGAATTGATTAATCTGATTAAAAGGTATATCTCACACTTGGTACTTTACTTTGAAGAATGTTATTGTTACAATTTTAAAACTTTTGTTATTGTCCATATTTTTTTAAACAGGTACTATTCAGTCGAAGAATTTGAAAATCGTTGGCAGCAGATGCTGAGGTATTATAATGCAGAGAATAATGAGTGGACCAGTGCATTTTACAGAACGAGGCATCGATGGGGGGACACATTCCTACGTGGAAATTATTTTGATGGTTCTACTTTAACAAATAGATGTGAATCAATGAACGCATTTCTGAAAAGTTTTTTGAATGAGAAGCTACCACTATGGAAGGCCCTTTAACATTGTGACCACGGTTTGACGACCTTACGTTACGGCCAGATTAGTAAGCATGTCACTGATAAACTCTCAATGCCAGTTGTGAAACAAACTAGCATGGCGTAATAGAAGATCAATTTTGCAGCAATTTACACTAAAAAAAGTATTTATAGAGGTAAGGTATGAAATCGCACGTTCTGATAAATATAGTGTTGTCTACCTTCACATCATAAGAGAGACAGAAGTTTGTGCTATCCAAAAGTATTTGTCGACAAACAATCTAAACTAGAAGGTTACATTTTATCGTATCGACATCAACATAAACTGTGACTGCTTGTGGATGGAGACCAAGGGGATTCCTTGTAGGCGTATTTTTTCAGCAATAAAGATATTGCAATTGTCAGATATTCCAAAGAACTTGGTAAAAAACTCATTGGCTGAAGGATTGCAAAGAGATTTATCTCTCCGGACCTAGCGCAGAAAGGAGATTCATCCACCCAGACAGGATTGAGAGTAGAAGGTATGGTGGTATTAATGAACAAGTTAATTTATTTATATATTATTGTAAAAAATCAAGGAAAATTTAAGAGAAGGGAACAAGTTGATGTCAGCTGTGTTGATTGAGTTGCAAAAAATGGTGACCGATATTAGGGAAGAAAACAATGGTAGTCGATTCAGTTCATGAAGTGCATGAAGCTTTTAAAGCGGCAAACCCGGTAGTAACAAAAGGAAGGCCTTCTCAAGGAAAATCAAACCAGAATAAAGAAAGTCAGACTATCCCCAAGCCTAGAATTTGTAAAGTTTGTAGAAAATTGGGTCACGATTTTCGTAATTGTAAAGTACGGAAGCGAACTACCGAGAAAGCCAATGGAATCAAATGAACTAAGTGATACGTCGTTGATTTAATTATCGTTATGTACTATTATTTTTTTATTTACCCAACTTTTATTATTGGTTTTCTATAAAATTGTTCCAAATACAGTAGAAAACTTCTTCATGACAAAAAGATATATTATATGGCAGCAAGATTATGAAACAATCTAGCAAGATTATGAAATATTAATACCAGAAATCCTAGACGAACTCACCAAATCTTAATTTACTCAACCATAATAAAGAGTTCTATGGTTGTGGAAATTACGAGATAAGGGTTCATTTTGATATAATTTACATCGCACATTTATGAACATTATAACTCCACAAAACTTTATTCCTAACCATTTGTTACAAAGCAAATAAACATATTTCATTAGATAAAAAAAGAAAAAAAATCATCATCTTCCTTCTTCACCCATCAGAGTGGACTCATTTCGACCTTGGATGCCTAATTATATTGTTGCACAATTTAGATTCTCTGAATTGTGCTTTGAAGATGTAATCCATACAGCAACTTTGCGCCTTTCCAATTCCTAATCAAGCTGCATATAACAAACATAACATCAAAAATATTACTCTAAAATGTGTAAGTATTTGAAGAAATATTTTTAGACTTACATCGAAAGAACAGGAGTCCAAACTACATCCGTCTTTCATGAATAAAATTACAAAAATACCACAATCAAATGTATTGTCCTGGCCGGGAACATAAGGACGACTGGTTATGGATAAAGTAGAAAAGTTGAACCTAGCATCTCTCAACTTCCAAATCTCTTCCTCGAGAAAGAGATCCAAATTTGAAAGCTACAACTACCAGAATACAATATGTATTAGTATACCGTGAATCTAGTACGCAATTCATAAAAATTTATGAATATTAGCTTACTATTTCTTTTATGACTACTTTGTTATAAATCGCCTCATCTATAGATGCAAGGGAGTCCAAAACTTCAACCATCTTTGTTTTAACCATAACTCTTGCAAGAGTATAGTGGTCAAATACAAGCACGGGTATGTATATCTGAATCATGATTAATTAGGTAAAACAAATTAATCAATTTTCAGTAAATTAGAATTTTAATTTTAAACAGAAATAAATTAATACCTAATTACAAATGCTTAAAGATCACATATAATCCTTGAAATATTTGCACTTCTTCTATATTTCATGAAGAGGTTTGTTAGATGGAGGTAACGTTGCTCTCTACATACACATCAATTAATACATTACGAACGACAAACAAATGAAATCAGCAGCTTCCAATTGTTCTTCTATAAGTTGTATCGAGTCAGAATTTAGTCGATTATCAAAATCAGGTTTGACCATGACCTATGGGCCAACAATCTTCCCCATTTTGATAATTGATAAAATTGGATTGATATTCCAAATAAGATACAACTTAATGGTCCTTGTTCAGTGAATGTACTTCTTATCCTCCGTTATTATTTGATCAAATTGGTATGCTTCCCTACAAATAATGAATCACGAGACAAAAAACAAGTAAAGTAAAAAAATACAGATGATAATAAACAAGGTAGTAAAATTGCACATAATGAAGATCACAAACACAAGTAGCTAATGAAAGTGAATAGAATACTAAAAAAGATGTTTAGTATAAGAAACATAAAGATGTCCATGTCACCACCCGTACCTAGAAGTTTGGACATGAATACGTAGAAACACGTCCATCCTATGCCGCAGAGTTGATGGTAGTACGCTGTCTAATCCTCAAGTATATCCAAATCTAGCAACATAACGTAAATCATGAAAAAAAGATCTAACTCAATCACAAGTGATAACATGTAGATATGAAATAGAAAGACAAGTTCACAGAGTATAAACCAAATAATCAAATACAATAATCCTCAGAATATAGTACAACTCAACTAATATTCTGACAACAAAAATCTAATCAACAGAAAGTACATGCTAAACTAAACTAAGCATCCTACAGTGTTATCTTTGCTATAGCATCCTCAAATACAACATGATCAGCCTCAGGTGTGTAATAGTATAAGTGGTACACCAGTTCTCTAAGTCATCGTATAAAAATATTTATCCCGTCAGGATGGGAGCAAGTACAATACATGATCTACTATTCATAGCATGATATAAACTATAATCACGATCTGACAAGTAGGAAAGAATTAATCATGGCATGGAATTAAGGCATGTGACATAAACAATATAATCACTACCCTAAGTGTATTTGAAATAGTGCTCTATATGTGATCGGGCTGAGGGATCTACTTGGTACGACTCAATTATACGTTAAGTGTATGATTAGCTATTACGTTAAGTGTATGATTAGCTATTAGGCACGGTAATCACAGAGTACGGGGTTTTGAACATATATATCAAGATATTTCGTGTCAATTAGTAATCATGGATTCTAATTAGGGCACTAAACATGAAATAGATAATCATGGAAATACGGTAAACAAGGAACACTGTAATCATGAAATAGAATCCATAACAACTAATTTCGTGTAATCGTGACAATAATCATGGAATGTACACTAAATCATGTATAGAGTAACTATCAGGAAATGAAAACGATCATTATAAGTACTTTCCACGGGTGTCTGAAGTCGACGTGTGCGACACGAACGTGTCGACAAGAAAAGAATCAAAGTCTAAAGTCCATAATATAATAAAAATCCCCAAGATCGCATCATCCTAGGTCATACTTGCCAAAGATCATAACGTCCAATAATAGTCCAAGATCGAACCGATGTCCAAATAATCCCATAGCAATCCATAATCCTGTTTATTAATTTAAGAGATCGAGCAAAGTCACAAATTACAAACACTCGATTAGATCAAAATTTAGATGATAATTCAGGAATGCATAATTAAGCAATTAATTAGAAAAATAATTTATAATATTTTGAAACTAGTTGCATTAGTGAAAATAATATTTTGAAGATAAACTTTTTAGAATTCCAAATAAAAACTTTCTTACAATAATTTGAACGGGAGCATATCCGCCCCAATAACCCGGACTACAAGATCGACATATTGATCATCATCGAACCAAAATCTCATACAAGAGACTCAAATTCATTCAACTGTAGTTAGTCTTTCAGTCAGCCATTGCCGGCAGACACGACATCTGGATTCTCTGTTCCAAAGCCGTCAAAATCGGGGTCATCCAAGATTCCAGCTAAGCCCTGTCTTGCTGGTTGGAACACCCTTTATTCCCCAAACGCGCCATCCTCTCGGCGGTCCACGGCAATTGTGACATTACGGACCGCACACTACGGAACGACCTTTTGGACACATGCCACCACAACCGCAACCTCCATGGCTTTGCATCGGTGACTTTAATGCTATCACTTACAGAGACGAAAAGATTGGAGGTCACCCTCCCCTCTCCCCGCCATGCAAGACTTCAACAACTTCGTCTTCAACTCTCACCATCTCCCTCCCTTTTTCTAACAACGCATTCACCTGGTGCAACAAGTAGGAAGGTGACCGTCGGCAATTCTTCCGCCTTGATAGGGCGTTAACTAACGCCCACTGGGGGACAACCTCCAAGCTTTCCCACCTTAACGCCACCGAATCTGACCACGCCCCTGCTGGTTGCTATCACCAGAACTTCCAACCGTTCCAGAAAGATCTTTCGCTTTCTGGACTTCTGGAGCGAGCACCCCCAATTCTTAGGGGTCGTCACGGAAGCGTAGAACAGCGCGGACTCCATCAATCCCCTTAATCGAGTGGCCATAAAACTCCAGGCCACAAGGAAAGCCTTGACTGCTTGGAGCAAGCAAGCTTATGGATATCTTACAAGCCATCCGCGAAGCGGAAGATGACATGACTCGTACTAAAGCAAATATATAGCCGACTGCTCGATAGGTACCAGGAAGCGCTGAACCTCACCAAAACCATCCTCAAATTCAAGCTGAAGATTGAGACTGATTTTTTAAAAGCAAAAATGATAATCAAATGGGACAGCGAAGGGGACAACAACTCCAGCTTCTTCCACGCTTGCATCAACGGGCGGAGACGAAAACTCACTCTCCATCAGATTGCTGCAGATAAGAGGACCAGCATCACCGATCAAAAGGGTATCCAACAGGAGGCCACGAAGTTCTACTCCAGACTTTTTCCAAGGAGACGGTCCATAAAGACGACCCCTTCCTGGACGGGGTTCCCCACCTTATCAGCGACACTGACAACTTACGGCTTGAACATCCTCCATCGGAGAAGGAAGTGAAAGAAGTAGTCTCGGCCCTCGACGAGCACAGCGCCCCAGGGCTAGACAGATTTTTGGGGGTCTTCTGTCGCACCTGCTGGGATATTATCAAGAACGACATCCATAATGCGGCATCCATTCCTCCAAGGAGCCACCTATCCCAGAGCCATATCAAGCACCAACCTTATCCTCATCCCAAAGAAAGACAACCCTGAGACATTCTGCGACTTTCGCCCTACCAGTCTCTGAACCTTTACCAACAAGATCATATCCAAGATCATCGCCTCCCGCATGGCAGGCCTTCTCCACCATATCAACTCAGAAGAATAGAGTGGCTTCGTTCGGGGGAGAAATATCCAAGACAACAGTATGCTGGCGCAAGAGTTAGTCACCTGTATGAAATTCCTAGCAAGAGGGGGCAACATCGCTATCAATTTAGACATGGAGAAAGCCTACAACATACTCGATTGGTAATTTATGATCTGGGTCTTTAGAGCCTTCGGCTTCTCGAAACCTGGACCAACGTTGTGTAGAGATCGATCAGCAACTCGTGGTTCTCCACGGTTATTAACGGGCAAGCGAACGATTTCTTTAAGTCCACTCGCGGGGTCAGGCAAGGGGATCTGCTATCCTCCACCATCATTACGCGGATGCGTTGAGCAGAAACCTTAATAAGATGTCCAACACCCCCAACTTCTAGCAGTACCATAGGCTAGCGGCTGCCCGATCATCACCCACTGGCCTTCGCTGACGATATCCTTATATTCTCATCCGGAGATGCAGGATCGGTGTAAGTCGTACACAATACGCTTCAGATATATGAAAGGTGCTCAGGCAGAAGATCAACCCAAAAAGAGTGTTATCTATACCTACCACAACATCAAGAGAGAGCAAGCAGATAGAATATCTACCACCACATCATTCCTCACCAAGCATCCTCCATTCCTCTACCTCGAGTGCCCCCTCTATACAGGAAATCCAACGTCGGGATCTTTGAGAACCTGACTAACCGCATCAGGAAGAAGCTTGAGGGTTGGCACAATGCCACATATCCCCAGGAGGTAAGATCGTCATCATCAATCACATCCTCACCTCCATTCCCATCTACACCCTAGCCGCGTGCTCTCCCTCCAAGAAAGTCCTATCATATATCGAGCGTATCTTCAGCAATTTTCTATGGGGTCACAGCGGGGGCCACGAGAAGCACCATTGGACCAGCTGGGACACCGTGGCTCGTCCTACTGGAGAAGGGGGTCTGGGCTTTTCCAAACTTTCCCTATTGTTAATGCTTTCTCGATAAAATTATGGTGGACGCTTCGCACTAGTAAGAACTTATGGTCCAGGTTCATGAAGGCAGATACTTCAAGCATATCCACCTGTCCAGGCTATGGCTAACAGCAGATCTTCTGCGACCTGGTGTCATATCCTCCAAGGGAGGACCCTGGTCGATCCTGTGATCCGCCTTAAGGTGGCCATCGGGATACATCCCTATTCCTGGAGCACTGGGTCGGTGATTACTTGCTTCACCCACTTGACGGCGCCGAGGAACAGCACAATCAAGGACCTATGGGACCCTCCAAATAACACCTGGAACTGGACCAAAGTCAGGGCATGGGCTAGAAGCGACGATTCGATCGTCGCAGTGGATTGAGGATCGGTCCGGATGCAGATAAACTTGTATGATCGCTCGACGTGCTGGCGCCTTCTCGGTTAAGTCTGCTAGAAGCATTATGCTGGGCAACGCGGTCCCGTCCCCTACCATTGCCTCATTCTGGCACACGTGCATCCCCAAGAAGCAGTTTCCTCATCTGGAGAGCCCTACACAATATCCTCCCTACCGATAACAATCTTAACACCATCGGGTTCAGCCTCGCATCTGCATGCACTTGCTGCTCCAATCGTCAATCGAAAACAACCAACCACATCCTCAGTCAGGGGGACCTTCCGGTCAAGGTATGGAGTGCTCTTACCCAGCGTTGCAGATTGCCTCATGGAGGTGACAACTTTTACCATCTAATGGCCACCTGGTCTTCAGCGTCCCATGGCCACCAGATCGTCGTTGCGGCCGCAACGTGGATAATCTGGAAAAACTGGAATAAGGCGAGATACGAAGGACATCAGTACAATACAGACCAACTTATTTGGGAGATAATTCGTCAATCCTCCAAACGGAGACCCCTCTGTAGGCATGGCCATGAGGATTTCTGGACCTCTCTCCTTTCCTAGGCTTAGTCGTTTTGTTTCTAGTTTGCCTCTTCTTTTGTTAGTATACGTGTATAGGCATCGGCATTTTGTGCCTTATGGTATACTTGTAAAGGTTCGGCCTCTTCGGCCTTCTTTTATAAAATTGCTTTTTGAAAAAAAAAGTATATATATATATATATATATATATATATATATATATATATATATATATATATATAGTTTTGTTTTAAATATATATTTGGCCCAATACTAAATTAAATAGAAAATAATAAACTGTGCGCTATAAGCCCAGCCACAACAATATATTTATGAAAAAAAAAAAAAAAAATATATATATATATATATATATATATATATATATATATATATAATATAGTTTTGTTTCTAAATATGTATATGGCCTAATACTAAATTAAATAAAAAATAATACACTGTGCTTTAAGCCCAGCCCACAACATTTTTTTATGAAAACACGCTACTGGGCTTGAAGCCCAAAACATAACTTAATCAAACAAAATCCAAATAAAAATTACTTATACTGGTTACTGGCTTGAGCCCACAACCCCAATAAGTTAGCTTTTAAAACCCTCATTCTTCATTCAGTAGCCAGAAGAGAGAGAGAGAGAGAGAGACAAAGTTATAACAGAGAGGGAGGCTGAGAGAAAAAGAGATGAATGAAGAGTCAGAGGGAGATTTAGAGAGAGAGTGAAGGAGAGGCAAGGGGATCTTACCGAGGCGGTTACTCATCGGAGCTTGGCGTAGAGATGATTCGACTAGAGGAGATGAGGTGGCGCTCGGCTTGAGAACGTACGGAGAGCGGGGGTCTCAACGGCAAAGACGGACTAGATAGCGGCCAGATCTGGAGCGGTGGCGGGGGATCTGGCACGATGGTGACTCTACGAGGTCGAAGAGGATGTCGACAACGGTCGTAGGTCAGTGGGTCTAGATTTTGTGGTGGCGTGGCCGAAGTTAGGGATAGTGTTTGTGCTAGTGGTGTCTGCGAGTCGGGGATGACCGGGGTCTGGTGGTGGTATTTGTTGTTAAGTATGGTGGTGGGGAGCGGAGTGTTAGGGTGTTGGAGACTAGGGTGGTCAGAATTTGAACAGTGGAGGCAGCGAAGAGTGGCGGAGCACGGTGGTGTCGAGGGATGACCGGAGTGGCCGGAGGTGGTGGGGGCGAGCTGGTAGTGGTGAACAGGAGAGAGGAAGAGAGGTGCAGTGGAGTCAGGGAAAGAGGAAGATGCGGCGAGGCAGCGGAGTTCATTGGAGTTGACCTGAGCTCGGCGATGAGCGACAGAGCACGGTGGTTAGGTAGACGGGGCCCGGTCGGACAGGGTGGTCAGTGGTAGGAGAGAGAGAATGAGAGTGGATTATTTATATAATAAAATATTAGAGAGTTCCTAATATTTAAATAGTATGATAGTAGTGTACTCTCCAAGCCTAAGTGGCAATCCTGTAATATGTAGTGGATGTAGGGGCAAAAGTGGAACCCACTAACTGGTCCTAACTAACTACTAACTAATCAACGACTAATCAAGTAATTAGCAACTAATCAAAAATTAAGTCTAATTAACAATTGGGTATTCTTTAGCCCAACGTTAGGTCAATAATCCAAGACCAAGGCTTGGTAGGCAATTAGATTAGCTAGCCCACAATCAAGCCCAAGACTTGGTAGGCTCACCAGGAATTAATAATAATAAAATAATTCTAAAAATGAGATTAGCTAATTATTAAATAATAATAATTATAATTAGAAATAAATCTACAAATAAATTTGGAAAAAAATATTCTTATAAATTCCCCAAAATATTGATATTGTTTTCAAAAATAGAAAATTTAAATTTATGTAGTTACAAGTGTACATTCCTTAAAAGAAATTTCATCCTCAAAATTTAAAGATTTATTCAAAGATAACATGCATACAATACCCAAACAAAAAGACTAGGAAAATGCTCTCTCATCTCGTCTTCGCGCTCCCAAGTTGACTCGCCTGGAGAATGGTGACTCCAAGCTACTCGGATTAGAGGAATCGTTTGATTGTGTAGTACCATCTTTCGATGATCGATAATACCCACGGTCTGCTCCTGATAAGTGAGGCTAGGACTTACACTAATCTCTGAATGGCCAATCACATGAGTCGGGTTAGAAATGTAACGCCTCAACTACGACATGTAAAGTACGTTATGTGCACCCTTCAAAGTAGTTGGTAGGTCAAGTCAGCAGGCGACAACCCAGATTCTCTCAA
The DNA here is from genome assembly GCA_029216955.1 of Iris pallida. Lineage (NCBI taxonomy): Eukaryota > Viridiplantae > Streptophyta > Magnoliopsida > Asparagales > Iridaceae > Iris > Iris pallida. Next base: position 8,700 of record JANAVB010020592.1, on the reverse strand, counting down.
GAATGTTGAAAGGCCCAATAAATCTCGGGCTAAGCTTTCCGCCTCGACCAATCCGGATAGTGCCATATGTCGAAGAAATCCTCAGGAAAACCAAATCTTCCACCAAGAATTAAAGACAAGTCTTAGAACATAAACCCTAATCAATCACTAAAACAAAATTAAAATCTCAACTTACTACCTCAAACTAACTGTCTTTGGTGACAATCGTCCTAGTGCCTCTGTCTGTCCTGAGCCACATGAAGTCTCTATATAATCTGCTTTACCATATCTGCAACATCTACTACCATCTTAGGCCCCAATAAGGCTCGCTCTCCTACATCAACACAAGACAATGGAGTGCGGCACCTTCGACCATATAAAGCTTCGAAATGAGTCATAAATAATGGCTTGGTAGCTATTATTGTATAAAAACTCTAACAAGTGAAAATAATCTTCCCAAGAGCCTCCAAAATCTAGCACACAAGTCTGAAGCATGTCTTCGGTAGTCAAAATAGTCCTTTCTAACTGTCCATCAGTCTAAGAATGATAAGCAGTACTGAATTTGAGCTGAGTGCCCAAACTAGCCTGTAAGCTCCTCTAGAAGTAAGAAGTGAATCTGTGATCTGGTCAGATACAATGCTCACAGGTACCCCCATGCAATTGAACAATCTGTCTTATATATGCTCTGCAAGCTTGTTGTGGATAGTCCCCCTTTGAATGGTATAAAGTGGGCCGATTTGGTCAACCTGTCAACGATGACCCAAATTGTATCCTTTCCTCCTAGAGTACGTGGAAGTCTGGGAACGAAATCTATAGTGATATGTTTCCACTCCTACTCTGAAATTGGTAATGGTTGAAGCAAACCACCTAGTCGCTGCCTTTCGGCCTTGACCTGCTGACACACTAAGCATCTAGAATAGAAGTGTGCCACTTTCCACTTCATCCATACCACTATACATGATCTCTCAAGTCCTTGTACATCTTGTTAGCTCAAATGTATAGAATATTGAGTGCGATGTGCTTCCTACATCACTTCTTCTCACAGATCACCACTCGGCATACAGAGTCTAGTCACCTGCCTCAAAGAACCATCTTCAGCAATAGAGAAATCATCAAGCAAACCAGCCTGCACCTGAGCTCTAAGAGTTCTCAAACCCAAATCCTGGTACTGGACCTCTCTGATTCTGTCCTTCTTTTGACTGAATCTGCATGTCAATCATCTATATCTCGATTCCAGCAATCACAACCTCAATACCCAAGCGCTCTAGGTCTTCTAACAAATGTCGATCTTTGGTTAGGAACATAACTATGGGATAATGGCTAAGTACATCCGCTACCATATTAGCTTTTCCAGGATGATACTGCAATGATATATCAAAATCCTTTATCAGCTCCAGCCATCTATGCTGCCTCATGTTTAACTCTTTTTGGGTGAAGACGTGTCACGACCCGCACCCTAGAGTAAGGGCACGAGACGTGGGTATGTCCAGCCTACGCCACAGTGTCGCGGTAGAACGCTGTCCTAGGTTTCATGCATCTAACAGTATAATACTAAGAAGTTTATACTCCCCGAATGGGGGTGACATAGCAGAATGTAAACTCAATCACAACTAAGAAAGAAGAAGCATGATATGATATAGAACTCAAAAAAATACAGATGATCAGAAGAGTCTAAGTGTCTAAGATAACAACTCAGCAAACATCCAGAAATACAAAGTCTCAACTACAGAATGTGAAAAAATACATACAATCCAGATCTCAAATGACAAAAATAGTAAAAACCTAGACTAGGGAGCCTCAGTCTCTATAGCTAGTGGATCCGGCTGGGAATCCGGATTACAGGTGTCATCTAGAGCTGTCCCATAAATGGTGTCAACACCAGCCTTATCCTCGTCCTCTGTAAACATATCAACAGTGCCCAATCAGGACGGAGCGAGCACAATATATCTCAACAGATCATAGCAGGTTAGAAAATATAATCATGTAGTAAAATAAGATACAAGAAACTGAAAGAGAGTACAGAATATAAACAGAGAGAGAACTGTAATAGAAATATCTACTATAAGTAGAGAACTAACAGTGGCTAGTGAGTCAGAGTACAATATAAACATGTGAATGGCATAGGGTGATTATGATGAGACACTACGGAGGTGATCAGATGAGATACTACTTGGGTATTATTCACATGTCTACTTCTACTCCCCGTACCCCCAATCAATACGCAATGATCCAGCCAGGTTCTGTTATGATTCATGTAACGGCCCCCGAAGGGTCGTACATGATAGTCCATAAATGGAGATTCTAGGAAAGCCCATAAATGGAGGATTCAAGAAAGACTTTGTGATCATGAGAGTACACGTCACAAGTGATTCAATGAACCATGAAGCATAGTGATACACCATGTAAGTGAAACGTACAGAATATGTAGTATCCGATGCTCCCTAAGGGGATAACATCTCAATAAGGGATCCATATAGTACTAATCCGTGTGACCAATGTGACAGCATCAAGTAAAGTAATTTAAAGCAGGAGAATAATTCTAACATGATATGAAATGATCAGAGAATGTACTCGCCTGATACCCTGAACAGCTGATATAAAAAGATGGCCAACTAGAGTCACAAAGTCCTAATTATGGCAACACAGGTTATAAAGAGTTCAATATATATGGTAATTGAAATTATAATACAATCTACATGATTCTAATCAATCTAGGTCAAAGTCAACTCTTTGTCAACTTTGGTCAACTATAAAGTAAACTAGGTTAACTCTAGTCAACTGTGGTCAAACTAGCCAGGGTTGAGTCAACAATGGTCAACTAGTCTAAGTTGTCAATTCTAGGTCTAAACAAACTAAGTATATGCAAATCAAGTATCCAAGATAGCTACTAACTCATAGCCTAAGTCACTTGCTAAACCAAGCACAAAACTAAGCCATAAGCTAACAAGCACACAAACTTAGTCATATAATGCATAATATTATTCACATATTCATATACATAGATATATATAGGAAAGCTATATATATATATATATATATGAACATATATATAGAGAAAGAGAGGTAAAAGATAAGTGGGTATGTGTGTGTTTGGCATGTGTGTGAAAGGATATGTGTTAATGTTCTAAAATTTAGTGATAGGTAGGTGTATGTGACTTGTGACACATGATGTCAAAGGGTGTATGAATGCATTTGTGTAAAAGGTTATAGGTTAACTCAGTTTATAGAAACATACATACATATATAATATTGTATACATGCATACATATATATCATGTATATTACATTACATGATACATACATGTATACTTGCATTATATTATACTTACATTCATGCATATTAGATACTTGCATTTATATTAACATATTGCATACATTCATTTCATTCGTGCATCTATGCATTACCTACATGTTTTATACATATGCATACATTGTATATTCATATCATTTCATACATTAATATAGAGACATACAAACATGACACATCAATATTTATACCTTGTTACCTTACATATCATGTATATATTATCATTCATTCCATATATTACATTATCTTTAAGTTGAATACATCATATGGATACAATACATTATTGCATGCTTGCATTCATATATTATATTCTATATTACCTATATACATGTATTTCCTCCATTCATTCAAGCTTGCATATACTCTACATTACCATACATGTTATCATTATATATTGTATTACAATATTTATACATTATGTATTCATGTCTATCATTATATTATACCTTGCATTCATATCTAGCATTCATTATATACTTTCATGTATACATTGTATATCATTCTTTCATTCATGCATTTATGCATTACTTACATATATTATATTAATTGCATTCCTACATGCTTGCATTCAACCATATATATACATTAATATAAATAGGATATATATCCTATATATTATTTTATTCATCTAACATATCATGCATTATATACTCCATATTCATTTAATATCCATACAACATAGGCTCATAGGTTACATAAAATGCATATATCGTCTAGTCACTCTTTTACTTAAAACCAATACTATACCAATTGGGTCTTCACTAACTTCTAGGATTAAAGTATGTTATAGCCCTTTGTGTTAGCTTTCCAAAACTTTAAACAGATCGCATTTTCGTGTCCGGAAGCTCTCGGAATCGCAAAAACATCGAAATGTTCGTCTTTCGTACAGCTGACACTCAAATAATTTTACAGAAAGTTTCAGAACGAATTTGGCTTATTAAAATATATATTTGGAAAGCTAACTTCGATACAGTTCTTTTAAAAAAATGGAGATAAATCGGAGTTCTAAGCTAAAACTTATGACATTTCTAAGTTGCTTTGGTTAAAAAACGTGGATAAAAATTATGACGAATTTGGGTTGGCCAAGATACTTGGATACCAACATAGGTATCCAAATGAAACTCATTCTAACCATCCTAACTAAGATCAATCCACTCTCAACCTTTCTAAACTGAATTTAAATATCTATTTAAACTATTATCATACATACATACACATGGGGTGTCCTAATTTGGGATTTATCAAGTAGGACACAAGACACACCTATAACATCTTCAAATGGACTCCAAATGGTCTCAAAATTGAATCTAAAAGGGACACGTGCATGGGGGTGGATCCTTTGGATTCAAAACTAATTAATAAACAAAGAAAATCAAGTTAGAGGATAGATTTTACCTATTGGGAGTGGAATCCCAATAAAAATCTTCAGGACACGGCTCCGATTAGAAGATCTATCCAAAAGGACACCTCCCTTTGCATCTTGCCAAATTCTTGGATAGAATTCTTCCTTGATGGTGTGGAATGGATTAAGAGAACTTTGGATGGAGGAATATGAGGGAAAGGAAATCAAATCCAAGAGGGAAGCTCTCTAATTTGGGGAAGAAAACTTAGGGTTCTATGTAGAGGTAAAAAGAGGCAAGGGTTTTCTTAAGGATTCTTTATAGGAAGGGATGGGGCACTTGATGGCTGGTCATTAGATGAATTAGGGTTAGTTTTTCATGTAAATGAGTGGCTAGGAGTTGTCCACCCAATTCTAAGCCTTCCTATTGGTTCAACTAGTCATAAGGCTTTCATTTTCACAAATATCCTAAGGGGTAAATATCCTACTATGAAATATCTAGATATTGTTAATCTAACTTAACCATTAAGTCTCTAACCTTCTAACAAAACCTCCATGAGCATCATTAACATCTAGGTTTAGTCAAAACTAGGTTAGTCCCTAACAATTCAATTAGCACAATACTAACGAATCAAAATTTATTTTCATTAATAAGTCAAAACTGACCAAAATATCCTTAGGCTAAAAAGTCACAATTAGTCATCTTAATCACATGGTTAGGTCCCCATGGTCATGGTTAGTCTCTAGGTCATGCAGTCTCTAGGGTTACACTAGTTAACCATCAAAATCACAATTTAATATTTTAAATAGTTTTAAATTGATTAAAAAATTACCAAAAATCACAACACGAGTTAAATCTTATTATTGATTAATCAAAATTATAAAAGTTCAAAATTACCTTATTTTAGAAAAGTGGACGTTACAAGACATACATCAGACTTTTGTGGTCTGTAAATATTTTACCCTCTCACCATAAAGGTAGTGTTTCCACAAGTTTAGAGCAAAGATTACTGCTGCAAACTCTAAGTTAGGAGTGGGATAATTCTTCTATGGGGTCGTAGTTGTCTTGAAGCATAAGAAATAACTTTCTTGTTTTGCTCTAGTACACAACCTAGCCCCTTTCCTGAGGCATTACTATAGATAGTAAAACTTTCAGTCCCTCATGGCAAAGCTAAAATAGGTGCTGATGTCAATCTCTTCTTCAGTTCTTTAAATGCAGCCTGGCACTCCTCAGTCCAAACAAACTCTACATCCTTCTGCGTAAGCTTAGTCATCGGATCTGTGATCCGGGAGAAGTCCTTCACAAACTTCCTATAATATCCAGCGAATCCCAAAAAACTTGAATTATGCTTTTGAGTTCGGAGTGGTCCAAGACTCAACGACAGCAATCTTTTTCGGATCTACTGAGATACTGTCGCCAGTTATCACATCTCAGAAAAACTCTACTTTGCCTACAAAACTTGTATTTTGAGAGTTTTTCATAAAGTTGTTCCTTCCAGAGAGTCTCTAACACTATCCTCAAATGCTCTTCATGCTCCTTTAGGGTCGAGTATAGGAGGATGTCATCAATGAACACCACTACAAACTTGTCAAGGTATTGGTGAAACACCACTACAAACTTGTCAAGGTCTCTAACCCAAATGGCATCACCAAGAACTCGTACTAGCCATATCTCGTCTGAAAAGTAGCCTTTGGAATATCTCCTTCTTTACTTTCTCCTGATGATAGCCAGACCTCAAATCTATCTTTAAAAACACCCTGGCGCCGCTCAACTGATCAAATAAATTATCGATTCTCGATAGTAAGTATTTGTTCTTGATAGTGACGTTGGTCAAAACCATGTAGTGATTTCAAATACATACTGTCTCCTTCTTTAGCATAAATAATACGGAGCACCCCAAGGTGATAAACTTGATCTGATGGACCCTTTCCCCAATAATTTATCAACTTGCTTCTTCAGTTCCACCATGTCATGGTTATTAACTCTATAAACATTCTTAGCCACCGGTTCAGCTTCCGGGACTGTCTATAGAGAATTCAACCTCTCTATCAGGCGGCAATCCTGGTATTTCTTCTGGAAATACATCAAAGAATTCTGCAATAGTAGGATGAGGTAACTTCTGGTCTTCTATCATAGATTCACATATAATCTCCGTATTCTGCTCTATAGTCCCCTGGCAAATTCAAACATAGGCTCCCCGGAGGACTGAATACTATACGTCCTCGATGAAATCAATGGAATCATAGTTGGTACTCAACCAATCCATCCCGAGCACGATGTCAAAACTCAGAAGTAGCATTACGAGTAGATCAGTACACAAATCCCTTCCTCCCAGGGTTAGGTGATGCTGGACACAGAGATCTTTAACTAGGAGAATCTCTCTGCCAGTCACGACCTTGTAATTTATATCTAAAGGAGTTGCTACAGTACTGTGTTTGAACACAAAAGCTACAGATATAAAACTATGTATGGCTTTTGAATCAAATAATGCAATAGCTGAATATGAATGAAGAAGAATAGAACCTGCAACCACATCACCAGGGGCCTCAGTCTCCTCAATAGGAGTTATAGTGAAGACCTTGTCCTTCTGAGTTGCTCCTATCTACTAATGCTGGGTAAAGCACTGCTATTGAGTGGGAAGAGGTCATCTCAGCTATACTGGTGGCCTAACTGGATTGGTAGGAGCCATCCCCGAGATACGATGAACTTGTGGACACTCCTTCAGTTAATGTGCATTTGAACCACAATACAAGCACATCGCCAGCCTCTTCCTGCAATTCTTGCAAGTGTGCCCCAGCTTCTTGCAGTAGTCGTAGATCTGTGTTGGATACATCTGCCTCTGCTACTGCTGTTGAACAGGAACTCTAGCCGGCCCCGGATTATTGTGACCCCCAAAAGTGATGACGTTTTGTCGGCCCAGGATTATTGTGACCCCGAAATGTGTCTCGGTCCCTTGGTCCTATGATCAAGATCAACCTCAATCCTCTGTTCCTCTGCTAAAATCTTGATAAAAGTAGTAGTGCTCGAGGAGATGTGAACTCGGATCTCTCTGGCCAAATCATGACAGAATCTGCGTGCCTTGTCCTTCAGCTCCTTAACCATGTACTCTGTAAAATTGGCTCATCCTGTAGAACTCTACAGCATACACATTAACTGAAAGTCTGCCCTGCACCAAATTTTGGAACTGCACCTCCCAAACTTCTGTAATCTCTGGATAGAACTTCTTCAAGAGGTCCTTGAACTGGTTCAAGTCAGATCTGGAACCGATAGTCGAGGGTCATTCCGAAACTATGTACAGGCAATATCCTAAAGTTATAGGCCAAGAGCCTCAATCTGCAGATCCTTGGGAATTCTGGCAACTCTTAAGATACGCTCGATGTCCTTTAGCCACTCGTCAGCATATAAGATTCTCTCAGTGCCCTTAAAAATTTAAGGAGCCATTTTCTTGAAGTCCAAAATTTCTCCTTCCTTCGGGTTAGAGGACTACTGCTGCTATGTTTGTTGTGGAGGCGCAACCCTCTTAAGAGAAGCTAGAGCTAACCGATGTGCCTTCTCAACACTCTCTCACACAGTGGCATTCAGCTCCCACTGAGACTCGGCCTGAATCTGCTGGGACTCAGCCTGAATCCGCTGAGACTCTACCATCTCTCGGAGGAAGCCGAATATCTATGCATCGTCAGTAGGCACCCACTCGGAGGATAAAGACATATGTGTCCCTCACTGAGATGGAGGGAAGAAGGTTGTCCGATGTAGCTGACTCTACCTCCTGAACTGTAAAAAAGCAGAAGGTAGAGAATCTCAGTCGTCCTCTTCTTCGAACATGAAGAGGATGATGAGGTCGATCGTTCAGAAGCTACAACGACTCCTAAGTCATGAGATCGGGTCTTCGGAGGCATTCTAAAAATAGAATAGAATTAATAAGAAATCTAAAATATGACACAGATAAGATTATTCAAAAAGGACAACAATTGAGATAGATTAGTCAAAATAGATCAGAATAATCAAATTTGAATCAGAATGGAATTCCTATCTTGTGATTGAGTATCCCTATTCATATTACTTTTGTTGCAGGCT
>JANAVB010020591.1:25000-26019 GCA_029216955.1 Iris pallida | reverse complement strand
TCTCGGACTCCAATGACTATAAGATCAAGGTAGTAGGTTTAGTGTCGACGAGGGAGACAGTAACTCAAGGCAAGGTTCCAGTCAAGGGCTGGCCGATGGAGCTACACTTGCGCATACCACTATCATAGCCATGGGAATACTCTGTATCTATCTATCAATTACGGCTTTCGCGTCTTTCCAATCATGAAAGACAAAATATAAAGAGTTCAAGAGAGATGTCACTGATATAATTACGCAATTCAAGGCGAATGTACAATTCAAGGGGATTGTCAAAGCAGTCGCGGATGATCCTAGAGACATCTACATCTCAATCCACAATGGGTAATTAGATGAAGAGCGACCTAATGCATCATGGTTGATCAGACCGTATATACTGATTCGATTTAGACAATATGTTAGCGGGCGTCCCCAATAAACATATTCTGAATCAAGCTCGATAAAAGAGTAAGCTTGCAAAACTAGGCTGTAATAGCAGCATTGGTCAAGATAGTCAAAATATAAGTAGGCGAGATTTTTGGAAGGAGGAATAAGTAGTTAGAGTTTTGAGAGAATCAAAACTTTAACTGGTGTTCTTGCTTATACAGTCTTCCTATAATCTTCCTATCTCTAAGGCCTTGGTCGACTAATGGGTTATGGACTTCTGAGTTCTATTTTCTAAGTAAACCTATTAGTGTCAGTCAATTACCTCGTCAATAGATCACAAGGACCACGAAATGCTAGGTTGGGAGACCTGTTACTCAACTTCCACTGGTATTGGCTTTGGATCTTAGAAGACATATAGGGCATTTTCCTATCCTCTATGGTATCCTAAACTTGTGATCACGTCTGAAGTCATTTTACCGAGAATTATGCCTTGCCCGTATACTCTGGCTGTGGCAAACCCTTGGTTCCGTGATTCAGGTGTGATATGCTATCAGATGCTCTACCTTACATCGATACAAGAGTATCTAAGAGCTAAAGAGGTCAACTGGGACATAGTTTTAGCAACCATAAACTATAATTCTTTGAAATAATTTCAA
>JANAVB010020591.1:0-20000 GCA_029216955.1 Iris pallida | reverse complement strand
TCCGAGCCTGATATAGCTTAATACGTTGCTGAGCTAATGGACATTTTTCATCGAATGCTTCCATTTCTTGTAGCCAATGACGTTGATTGTCTTCGTTTATTAACTGGTTAGTGACAGTTACCCGTAGAGATGAAATCTGAATTTCCAAGGGGAGTACAGCTTCACTCTCGTAAATGAGCAAGAACGTCCTATTGCTTGTTGGTGTGCTGATGATCGTTCGGTAGGCCCAAAGACATTCGCCTAGCTTTTCATTCCAGTCATATTTGTTGGATGATACGACCATTTTGAGTAGATTAACAATCATCTTGTTGAACGCTTCTACTAACCTGTTTGCCGTCGGATTTTAGGTTATCGATGCTACGTTTTGTTTTCGGTTTTTATCACAAAATCGATGGAAGGCATAGCTCATAAACTGGGGGCCATTGTCGTGAATGATCCTCCGAGGTATTCTAAAGTGGTAGATAATGTGGTGCTTAACAAAGTTGATCACATTTAAGGTTTTTACCTTCACCAGTAGTATTGCTTCCGCCCACTTAGAGAAGTAGTCGGTGATGGCGAGGATGAACTATTGTCCTTTGGAGGACGGGGGACTAATCGGTCCAATGATATCCATTCCCCAGGCCTCGAATGGCTAAGCCACAACCGTGAGGTATAGGAATTCAGAGAGTTGATGGATGAAGTCAGCATAAAGCTGACATGCTCAGTTTTTAAGCGTAATCTACAATATCTGCTAGTAGGCCAATAATAGCCTATACGCCGTAATCGATCATGCAGCTTAGGACTGGGTTGGTGAGCTCTGTAAGTGCCATATGCGCCTCCCGGAGTGCTTTTTTTCTTCTGCATCAGATAAGCACTGAAGGAGGAGTCCGTCGTAAGAACGGCAGTACAACATTTTAGTAGTTGTGTCATAGTAGAACCGGAGCGAGCGTCTCCTAATGGAAGTGGCTTCCTTCGAGTCATTGGGTAGGATCCCATAGATTACATAATCTATGAATGGGAATCGCTAATCTCGACTAGTAACACTGGAGTATGTCTGTACAGAGTAGCTCAAACACATGCATAGGTTATTCTTGGAGCAAACCAACTCCCGACCGTTCACCGTGATGGAGTAATAGGTCCCGACAGGAGTTGCTAAAGAAGCGGCAAGGCCGACAAGAGCGTCATCTTCTAGATTCTACAACCGAGGTACGTATTCTATAAAGAACTCGACGAAGGTAGAAATTATGTTGGCTGCTGCCTGGTGGTAGGGGACAAGATCCTCATGTCGGACCTCGTAGTGGCCTCTAACCTGATTTACTATCAGTTTTGAATCACCATAGGCTTCCAATAATCTATTTCTGTCACGATCCGCTCCCGAATAATCGGATACGAGTCGGATACGCCTAGCCTTCATCGTTAGACACGATGAAGTAAGCTGTACCAATATCTAGGGAAATCTAACCAGATAAACAGAGAAACACAGCATCTATAAACGAATCACAGAATCAAGTACAAGTCTAAGAATTATTACATTTCCAACAATAAAAAGTAAAGTCTGATAGTCTCAAGACTACTAATGGGCAAAGTGCTAGGCTTCCTCGGCCTTTAAGTCCAGAGCAACTCTAGTTGGCTCTACTGCATCTACAGGCTCTTATCCATAATATGTGTCACACAAAGCCTCCATCTCACCTGCAACATATCCTAGTCAGGAGTAGAGCAAAGTACAGTTCTAGGTAATGAACAAGAACATCATGATATGGAAAACAAGTACAGGAGAAACACGAAATATGAAATACAGGAAATGAACAGAAAAGTACAGGAATGTAAGTACAGGAAATAAATCATGAACCTGAAGTACAAGATATGACAAGTGCACAATGTTTGAAATACAACTAGCCTATGCGACCGGCTAAGAGGAGTACAGAAACATGTTCAAGAGTACATGAATATCGATACGGCTTAGGACCCGCGTGCATGATACGAGGCCTAAGATATCTACATGAATATGGTAACCGGGGTTTGGTCACATAGCTAGTATATTTTCCCACCCGATACAAGTAAATACAAGAACAGGAAATACAGGATTACAAGATATCGTGCCATGACGTGTCACAAGAAGGTACAAGTATGTAAATGTACAAAAACCATAGAACAGTACTTACCTTGCTCCGGGAAATCAAGTGTACTAGATGGAGCTGGATGTTCCCCTGTTATAATGATTATAAGTTGGTTAAGTACAAGTATATTAATACCATTCCTTATAAGCTAGTTTAACTATATTATCTGAAGTACACCAAAGATCTATATGTCTAATTGCAATTGACCACACATCCTAAATATTATTATGAATATGGTTTTTCAGTCAAAAGAGGGATGTGGAGTAGCTTACTGCTTCCTTCAGACTCGACTATAGCAGTCCATTAGAGTCCAACCCCTCGAATGGATTTGTTAAAATTCCAATACATCTACTAACTTACCAATACTAAGAAGTTCTTAGTAACAAGTTTATTAATATAGGATACTCTACTGTGAAATCATAAAGTCCATTTCATGACTAGCTGAATATTGAAATGATACGTCAAAACAACATGTTATTTACAGGACTTAATTTCCCAAAACTTTGTTAAATTAAAATGATAACAGATCTATCAACTTAGGTCCACAATTATGTTGGCAGCAGGCTAAAACACAATTAAAATCTTTTCCAGAACTTAGCTCTTCTACCACACTTATGGCTTGTTTTAACAAGTGATCAAAAGAGAAATGCAGTGCTCAGAGTGATCACAATAATTCAAATCACTCATAGTTAAAGAACCCGAGCCCTTCCCTAACTTATTTAAAAATAACGGTCATGTATCCTTCAAGTGCAGTAAGGAGTTACACAACAAAACAATATAATTACAACCCAATCGAAATTCTTATACAAAGAAAATATACAAATTGATGGAATAATAACACAAACCCAATAAAATCAAAAGGAAAAATAAGCTACTGCTTCCAACAGGCTTCTGAATCAGCTTCGCCATTTGAAAACACACACGCACTACAAAACACTAAACCAATAGAAACTTGGACACAAGTACTGATCCGATAGGAGTCCTCCACCCCAGACACGGACACGAGCAAACGGTCAAACGTCTAACAGACATAACATCGGGTTCATAGCGTTGCACTCGGACACAACGCGATTTGATACAAATCCTTATATACGATCCGAACATCACCCAGGAATGGACTCGAACACACGGCCAACCGAACACGATGCATGAAAGGAACATACGTAACTGAAATTACAACCAAGCATCCAAGTGTAAACTGAATAATGAGATTGAGAAGAAAAATACCTGAAGAAATTCAACTGTAGTGAGACACAATCTTCGAAGGAATGAACATGCCTCCAGGATACACTAGATCAAAACTCTGGTATATCAATTGTCGGATATATTCAAAATGTGAAGAGAACAAAGATTAGAACAACTTGAGAGTTTCAACCTTACAAACTTATCAGCTAAACTATAATCACATCGATACTTACCAAATTGATAGATCAGGAATAATAACAAGGATCAACGGAGTCCGTCGACATCCTTCCGAGTAAAAAAATGGATCAACCTTAAACAAAAGGAAAATCACAACAATAAATTTCCGGACGTCAAAATTCTCAGATCTGGACATAATTCAACAATTCATCACCTTCGATTTGTCGAGAAGGAAAGGAGGAAGTAAAGGATTACTCGCCACCGCGTCGGAGCGTTCTGCTCAGGGAAACTCGGTCAGATCTCAATCGTTGCCGAGTCTAAGAACTTCTTGACGTCGTCGACAAAAAACTAGGGCTGACATGGAGGTTCTAAGGCGAAGGTAAACCAAATCGAAATCAAGACGAGGAAGAAGATCAGGATGGAACAGAACAGAACTCCCCTCGTCGGTGAGGAATCACCGAAAGACGAACGCCGCTGGTCGAATGAACCTCGGTGAAGGGAGACTCGGTTGCCGATAGTCGTCTTGAACTCCGCCTACCGCCACCATCGTCGCCGAGCTCGCTGGAGCATTGGGTCGAAAAGAAAATTGGAGAAAGCTCTGGAGCTTTCGAGAGAGAGAGGACTGGCTGGAAATGAAATGAAATGATTCCTTCTCCCAACTAAATAAACTTAGCCAACTTTGCAACCTAGTCCCTCCGCCCAAAACAATTTATTAATAAAACTTTCCATTAAAAGATTAGTTCCACAAAACCCCTCTGCATTTTTATTATTGCACATAAATCAAAAAATCAGTTAGAAAGGAGAATGAGTGGTGGGTCCCAAGTTTGTTACAACAAACTTTCAAATTTAAAATTTCTGCTCCTAATTTCTTTCCCTTCATAAACTATATATATATATAATAAAATGAATGAAACATTATTATTAACGACTTTAAATTTTACTAAAAATGGAAAAGTGGAGTTACAACTTCCAATTGTTTTGCAAGCTGGAGTCTGATGATGGGGGCATTGTATTCAGCGACATTGTGGGTGCATGGTTCCATGAGAGAATACGTACGGTGAATGATTTGGCCATCGGGGGTAACCAGGACTACCCCCACTGCCGCGACAATTTCACAGTTGGGTCCTGCTCTTGATGTGCCGTCAAAGAACATTCGTGACACGGGTTCATCCATGACTGTATTAGATTCCAAGACGTTGTCTGGAATACCTTCATAGCGCTTTGAAGTTTATGGTACGGGGTGCGCTGCCAAGAAGTCGGCCAATGCTTGAACTTTAACCGTTTTCTGTGGGACGAATACCATGTCATACGACGATAACAGGATTTCCCATATAGCTAACCGTAAGTTTAGCGCTCCGAGTTTAGTCATGAGTTGTCTGATGGGATTGACCCTAAAGATGATATGTATTGTCTATCTGGCTACGTAATGACAGATCTTTTGAATAACAAAGACTAGAGCCAGGCACTCCTTTTCAATAGGATTATACCGATGTTCAGCACCAATCATGGTCCTGCTCAGATAGTAGATAGCTTGCTCGTGGCCAGCATCACTTTTTTGAGTCAGCAGGACATCGAAAGAATGGTCAATTTCATGGACATGAAGTAAAAAAGGGTCTTCCCATTACCGGAGTGATTAATATTGGAGGATTGGTGCGATATTTTTTAATGTCATCGAATGCTTGCTTGCATTTTTTAGTCCAAACATAAGAAACTCCTTTCTTCATTAGCTTGGTGAAAGGTTGGCATCACCCAGAAAGATTTGTTATGAATATTCGGATGTATGTCAGACGTCCTTGTAGGCTACGAAGTTCATAAAGATTCTTCGGTGGAGCCATGTCGAGGATAGTATTGGTCTTGTCAGGGTCGATGTAAATTCCTTTTCCATAAAAATGAAACCCAAGAATTTGCTACTGGAAACTCCTAGAAAAAACTTGGTTAGGTTCATCTTTAGTTGATGCGTACGCAGCAGGTCGAATACCATCTTTAGATCATCCAAATGGTTGGCCTTTTTCCGGATCTTAACAATAATGTTATCAACATAATATTCTACTATTTTTTGGAGGTGTTCATGAAATATAGTTCTCATAGCCCACTGGTATGTTGCCCTATATTATTCAGACCAAAATGCATCACTGTACAACAATAGATTCCTTTTAGCGTTCAAAATAAAGTGTGTTTTTCATCATCATGGAATATTTTGATCTGATTGCAGCCCGAAAACTTGTAAAAACATACGTTCGAAGCCACAAGTATTATCGATCATTACATCTATGATTGGGAGGGAAAAATCGTCTTTTAGACAGGCCAAGTTGAGATCCCTGAAGTCTATGCAGACCCTAATCTTCCCATTCTTCTTGGTGAAGGAGACAACATTAGCTACCCAATCTGGGTATTGCTCTTCACGAATGAAACCACTAGTGATGAGTTTATTCACCTCAGTTTCAATGGCATCCATAACATCAGGGCGAAAGTATCGCTGTTGCTGTTTGACTGATTTAGCATCTGGTCGAATATTAAGCTTGTTCATTGCGACCTGCGGGTCTAGCCCCGACATATCTTCATAGCTCCAGGCGAAGACATCGATGTAATCCTGGATAAGTTGTATCAATGATTCTCGATCCTCTCCTGTCAAACTTTTGTTAATAAAGATAGGCTTGGGTGAGGACTCGTCTCCTAAGTCGATTTGTACGACCTCATCTTCAGTGGGAGGTTCTCTTTGTTCAAAATATAAGTCCTATATAGATCCCAGTGTAACGCATTGGAAAAAATTTCAACAGAAAAAATGAAGCGTGAGGAAGAGGGAAAAGGGAGAGGAGCTGTAGGCGCGAGAGAGCGGATAGGCGGCTGGGGGTCGGTGGTCCAGCGGCGGAGGAAGGGTAGATCGAGAGAGAGAGCTGTGGAGAGGGAAGCGGGGGAGCTTAGCGGCTAGGGCGGCGCATGGTGGAGGCGGAGGCGGAAGAGGTCGTCCGGAGTGCGGCGGACGCATGCGGTGGGGCGGCTGGTTCAAGATCCGGCAGACGGCCACGAGAAGGGCGGCACGACGGATCCGTCGTTTGCGGGTGGGAGCTCGTCGGCGGGCGCGGTGCCGGAAGAGGCAGCGGAGGAAGCGAAGCTGTGCGGTCGGGAGAGAGAAAGTAGGGGAGTCTGGGGCGAGCACGTGCGGAGGAACTCCGACGACGCTGCCGGAGGGGCGAGGCGGTCACTGAGGGCTCTCTGTGCGGCGACCAGGCGCGACTCACGGTGGAGGGAGCCGGCGACGAGCAGAGGTGAGAGGTGATGGGTTTTGTTTCCTTTTTTTTGCTCGGTGGTGGTTCTGGGGAAACGGTCGGGCCTCCGGCCGGTGGCCGCGGTGGGGGTGATGATGATGGTGGTTTGCTAGTAACGGAGATGGTCGTTGTGGCAGTGGTAGTTGGTCAGGTGGTGCACGGGATAGGGAGGTCGGCCGGAGTGGCCGATGGCAGTGACGTTGGTGGTGATGTCTGGCGGCGGCGGCGTTTGGCTGAGGCAGTGGTGGTTGGACGATGGGTTCTGGGTGGCAACGGCTGGTAGGGAGGTTGCTGGTCGGAACGGCGGTGGATGGCCGGGGGACAGGCCAGTCGAGAGGCGGTCAGCCACTGGTAGGGGGCGACGACGAGTCGACGGTGATGCCGACGGTCTGAAACGGAGGTGGCCGAGTTTGCTCGGCCAGGGAGGCAGCCAAGGAAGTTAGGGTTAGGGTGAAGTACGGTATCGTGTTATTTGGACACGACGGATGTAATCTGTGTCCGGGTTGTCGGACACAGAGGCTGCATGTGGGAGTTAGATTTTGTGAAAGAATCATGTCCGATGTGTCGTGCATGATGACGAAAATATGTAAATGTAATAGTAGTTAAAGTGGATGGAAAGAGGACACGGACACAGACACGATACATGAATTCTAGTTGTGGCGGTAGAGAAATTGTGGAGAATAGAAATTTGTGGAGGAGTACCTGCCTATTTATAGGATGTAGGAATTCCCATTTGGATATGATTAGAATTTATTTAAAACCCCAATAGATAATTATTAAATTTAAATCAATAAAATCAAATATAAATTCAAATTCAATTTTAATTTAAATCTATAAATTCTACCTTTATACTATTTAAATTAAATCCATAAAATTAAATCGAGTTTTAAAATGGCCACAATAATTTCCAAATATATTTTCCAAAAATACCAATAATAATAATTTCGAAAATAATAAATATTTTTAAATATCTTTTTGAATAATAATATATTAATATTAATAAAATTTGAAAATTACATTTTTATTTAAAAAATAAACTAATAAAATATTTATGAAATATATGTATGCACTAAGAATATTATTTATTATTAATAACTGTTATAAACCAAAGGCTTTTTATAAATAAAATTATAAACTTGAAAATTTTGGTACGATAGCCAAAAATAATTATTATATATATTATTTTGAAACTATAAAATAGAAAAATATTTTTCTAAAAATATGTACGCTCGCATATATTTGCACTCGTCGAGCAATTACGAAAAACAAAATTTTGTGCACGACGTACAATACAACTACGCGACGTACAATAATAAAAAAAAATCAGTACCAAATTTAAATAAAAAATAGTAGAAATTTTAGGAGTTTTACATCCTACCCAACTTAAAAGAATTTCATCCTCGAAATTAAGAATTTGTAGGGGGTGAGAAGGTACAAGGGTGTATCAATAAGGAAGCACAGTCAAATCATTGGGCAAGACAAGAAAACGACGTTTAATGAAAACATGCATTAGAGTCATGATATCAATAAAGGCGAAGATAATCATGGATTAACGCACGAAGGAAAATGTTTAAGATGACGCACAATAAGGAATTGTATGGGTTCAAGTAAACTAAAATAAATTAGAGACCTTAAAGTTATGGTCTCTTGAGAGTAGGTTGAGGTCACGATTTAGAGAACGAATTAGATTTCACTCCTATATTTAAGCGATTTGAAGGTCATGATAGGCCGAGAAAAGGACGAGTAGTTTAGGATGAAGATATAGCAATATCGAGTGATAATAATCATAATCGATATGACGGCTAGAGGAAGTTCTAGTACAACGCATTCGTCCTTATAAAATAGGTGAAGGCGAAAGCAATAAGGGGTTCAAAGACGATATAATCGAGTACGAATACGTGATTCAAAGACGACTGAAAAATTTCAAAGGAATTGTCAAGGCAGTCGTGGATGGGATTCTAAAGGCCAAGTTTAATTATGTTCTATCCATGTATAATTATAGACAAAAGCGAACCAAAGTGCACTTGGTTGATCAGACCATTATGCACCAGTTCTGATTAGACAATATGTTAGTGGAAGATGTTCCAATAACATATGTCGTGAACAAGTTCGATAAATCAATGAACTTGCAAAAAACTAGGCTATATTAGCATTATTAGTCTAGATAGTAAAAATATAGGCATGTGAGATTAAGATTGAAATAAAGTGGAATTAGTTCAAACGATTCTAATTCATATCTTGTGTTGGTCTCCATACCGTCATCCTACAGTCTGCTTGTCCAAGTCCTTGGTTGACTAGATGGGTTAGGGCCCTCTAAATTCTGGAATCTAAGTAAACTTGTGAATATAGGTCACAAGTACAAAGGGATTGCTAGGTCACAAGGCATTCTACCCAACTTAAAATTTAAACTAATGGTGTTTTGGGACAATGTCTAACTAGTAGGGATCACCTTCCTAACCTCTAGCAAGCACGGAGGGGAGATAAGAATAATGATGGAAGAAATCAAGAAAGATGCAATCGATGAGTCGAACGGTAGTTCGAATATGGAATCGAGGAAAGAGGTCAAGTTTGTGGATGAGATCCTAGACTTCTAATCCTATTCGCAGGCTTGCTTGGTACGGTAAGGTAACCAAATAATTTATCTTGACCTGCATGGGCCACCACAAAAATATGTAACGCCCCAGTCCCAAAATACGTAGGACTAGGAACGTAGACATGCCAGCTGTATATATACGAAGTATACTCCATTATATGGAAATCTCGTATAAATACATAAGCTGTAAATACAGTAGAACCATAAGTAATCTCATCCACACAAAATAAATGAATGAAAGATATCATGAAATGATAATGAATTGTCATGATACAATATGTTGGGCGGAGATAAATCTACTACCAACAAGTAAAGGAAAAATATATGAGAAAAGAAATAATTTTTGGCGAGCGAAGCGAAGACGATCCAACTGCAATCATCCTCGAAAAAATAGCGAGGATCACGGCTAGAGCTAGAACACCTGCGAAAGACAAGAGCACACACCTGGCGAGATAACCAGGTCCTCAGAGGGACGTAACAAGACACATAATATCATAACATATAAACTGAATAAATATTGCTTAAATAAATAAGTTAATTAAATTATAACTTGGTCCAATACACACCTATTGAACTAGCGTACCATCCCTCCAACCAAACAAGGACAGGAGATGGTAAACTAATTCACGGTGACGTATCTTTCCATGCTATGAATCCTATATGGTATCCGGACCCCAACAAGGTTCAATACTTTCTCATCAAAGTAGTAAGTCACACCTACAACCAAACAAGGACAAGATGTGACGAACTAATTCGCGACAAGTTATTGTTCCAAGCCACGGTCAGATATAAGTACCAAAACCAAAAGTACTTGTACCTAACGGATAAGGTAGCCTAACCGTTCTAAGTAAAATGTAGTTAGGAACAATCCTTCCTACGCATGGGCCCTGGCTAAATAGGATCAGCGTAGTCCCCCCTTGGGGCACCAGAGGCCCAATCAGTAAGAGCATAACGTTCCGCAGAACGTCAGTGGCCGTCAGTAATCATGGGTAATCTGACCCGCGTCTCCGACGGAGCTTACGGGTTACAAAAGGGAAAGTGCATCGAAGTCCATACGCTAAGGAATTATTCTCCCCGCCCAATGCCTACATTGTTGTATCCACAACAGAAAACCTCTATAACTGCTAAGTCAAACTAAGCATGCAACCTCTATTAGCGATTATTCCTATCGCACGGCTTATACGCATCGATAGCCAGCCAGTCACGCATGTCCGTGTTCTACATACGACACACAACTTCGTGTTACAACGTGTCAAGGCCAATGAATGCAACACATAAGGTGGTCCCTTAAATCTAGGTTTAATGTGTAAGAAAAATAATATATATCAGGAAATAATAAATGAACAGTAAGTTCTAATAGGTTATGCCATGTATTACAGTTTATTTTGCATAAAAAAATAACAATAATGCATGAAATATGAGCTAAAATAAATAAACAGCAAATGGCAAGGTGTCTTGCCTGGTAGTACGCCTGGCGTGCTACAATGATCACTATGGCATGAACTGCAACTTTGGTGTAATAACTACACAAGGGGACCTTTGTTGATGGCACGGATAGTTCCATTGGGTTCAGAAGGGTCAAATTAGTTAGGGTGGACATAAAGTAGTACGAAATTGGCGAAAGAGTAGGAATAATGGGATTGGTCATGGAAAGGAGAAAAATCAAAGAAAAATAGGTAAAAATAAATTTATATGATTTGGAAAACTATTCATAATCCTTGAAAACTATATTTTACTATCCCGAGATATTTATAAGTAGTAAAAATCGTTTTAAGTCGAAAAACTATAATTTGCTCATTAAAATATTTTATATAATACTTGAAAATATATACGAAAATTTGGAACTACATTTTCTATAAAATCAAGAAAATATTTTAGGGCTAGACAAAAGTAATTATTTTGGTCAAAGCTTTAAATAGAAGGAAATAATCAATAATATATTTAGGGTTTTCTAACCTGTCTTTGAAACAAATGCAGGATAATTAATCATACAGTATTTTTAGCAATACAAAGTATATACATATTTTAGGCAAAATGCCATAACAAAATAACTATAATATTTTTAGGGCTTTTAAGCCCCATCTTGTACTATTTATATAGGGTCAAGTCCAAAAAATTTATATATTGTTTTCCAAAGTATACCTTATAAAATTTATATACATAATAATTAATATCAATAGTATTATAAAGTATATTGTTGTTACTCAATAATAATAATAATGATAATAATAATTTGATCAAATAAAAGGAAACTCAAAAGCAAAGTAAAATAAAATAAAAATAATAACAAAATAATAACAAAACTTATGTAGCTGTACTCTACATTAGACAGAGGGAGGAGAGAGATTAGAAAAATTTTCAACAGAAAAAATGAAGCATGAGGAAGAGGGAAACGGGAGAGGAGCTGTGGGCGCGAGAGAGCGGAGAGGCGGCGGAGGGTTGGTGGTCCGGCGGCGGAGGAAGGGTAGATCAAGAGAGAGAGAGAGCTGTGGAGAGGGAAGCGGGGGAGCTTAGTGGCTAGGACGATGCGTGGTGGAGGCGGAGACGGAGGCGGAAGAGGTCGGCTGGAGTGCGACGGACGCATGCGGTGGGGCGGCGGGTTCAAGATCCGGCCGACGACCACGAGAAGGGCGGCACGGCGGATCCATTGGCTGCGGGTGGGAGCGCGTCGACGGGCGCTGCACCGGAAGAGGCGGCGGAGGAAGCAGAGATGTGCAGTCGGGAGAGAGGAAGTAGGGGAGTCTGGGGCGAGCGCGTGCGGAGGAACTCCGACGATGCTGCCGGAGGGGCGAGGCGGTCACTAAGGGCTCTCGGCGCGGTGACCAGGCGCGACTCGCGGTGGAGGGAGCCGACGGCGAGCAGAGGTGAGTGGTGATGGGTTTTGTTTCCTTTTTCTTTATTTTTTCTTTTTTTGCTCGATGGTGGTTCTAGGGAAAACGGCCGGGCCTCCGGCCGGTGGCCGCAGTGGGGGTGATGATGATGGTGGTTTGCTAGTGACAGAGATGGTCGTGGTAGTTGGTCGGGTGGTGCATGGGATAGGGAGGTAGGCCGGAGTGGCCGATGGCAGTGACGGTGGTGGTGATGTCTGGCGGTGGCGGCGTTTGGCTGAGGCAGTGGTGGTTAGACGATGGGTTCTGGGTGGCAACGGCTGGTAGGGAGGTTGCTGGTCGGAACAGCGGTGGATGGCCGGGGGACGGGTCGGTCGAGAGGCGGTCAGCCGCTGGTAGGGGGCGACGACGAGTCGACGGTGATGCCGATGGTCTGAAACGGTGGTGGCCGAGTTGGCTCGGCCAGGAAGGCAGCCAAGGAAGTTAGGGTTAGGGTTTGGTTTTGTGTCGTGTTATTTGGACACGACGGATGTAATCTGTGTCCGGGTTGTCGGACACAGAGGCTGCTTGTGGGAGTTAGATTTTATGGACGTATCATGTCCGGTGTGTCGGGCATGATGACGAAAATATGTAAATGTAATAGTAGTTATAGTGGATGGGAAGAGGACACGGACACAGACACGATATACGAATTCTAGTTGTGGTGGTGGAGAAATTGTGGAGAATAGAAATTTATGGAGGAGTACCTGCTTATTTATAGGATGTGGGAATTCCCATTTGGATATGACTAAAATTTATTTAAAACCCCAATAGATAATTATTAAATTTAAATCAATGAAATCAAATTTAAATTCAAATTCAATTTCAATTTAAATCTATAAATTCTACCTTTATACTATTTAAATTAAATCTATAAAATTAAATCGAGATTTAAAATGGCCACAATAATTTCAAAATATATTTTCCAAAAATACCATTAATAATAATTTCAAAAAAATAATAAATATTTTTAAATATCTTTTTGAATAATAAAATATTAATATTAATAAATTTTGAAAATTATATTTTTATTTAAAAATAAACTAATAAAATATTTATGAAATATATGTATGCACTAAGAATATTATTTATTATTAATAACTGTTATAAACCAAAGGCTTTTTATAAATTTAATGATAAACTTGAAAATTTTGGTACAATAGCTACAAAATAATTATTACATATATTATTTTGAAACTATAAAATAGAAAAATATTTTTCTAAAAATATGTACACTCGCACATATTCGCACTCGTCGAGCAATTACGAAAAACAAAATTTTGTGCACGACGTACAATATAACTACGCGATGTACATTAGAAAATAAAAAAAATCAGTACCAAATTTATATAAAAATAGTAGAAATTTTAGGGGTTTTACACCCAGGCATTGAGCCAAAGGTTCTTCCTCGAAAAATTCTAGCGTTTGGTCCTCATTCTCTGCTGGTGGATCTGCGAAGGTCATATTGACTGACAATACCTTCTTAAAGGCCTAGTCGATTTGGTATCGGAGTCCCAGGTTGAGGAATTTAACGAGTATGCATCTCGACTTCGGCTTCCGAACTCTCCGGAGTTGTTGGGAGCGTCACATAGCCTAACCTACGGCGAGTGCGTTGGTAGTAATCTTGAGGCTTACCTTTTGGAACTGAAAGATGTAAGGGAAGGCGTTGGCCTTTTCCGTAGTTTAAGCCTTTGCCACTATTCAAGTCATAGCCCATCTTTTGGAAGAGGCATTTGGCTTGAGCAATGTAATGGTAGATTTGCATCTTGTCGTTATCAGGTTCTGGTTCGGTAGGGGTAAGATTTTGAAGACGTTATACCCAATCAAAAATAATGGTCTTCTGGTCTTTGTTCTTTGTCAGGACTACGAAGCAAGCTCCCCGGGATAGGTCAATTCGGTTTGCAACATTAGCGGTTGTTACTTGCATTTGTAACATTCCTAAAGTATTATCCAAAATATACATAGTATTCTAATGCGCACAAGAGTAGTTCAAAGACAACCTTCTATTAATGAAATATGGAACTTTATCCTGAGGGATTACATCATCTAAAGAAGGTACCTTAGTATGGGAAAATATGTAGTCCTTCAACTCTTCATCCGTGAGGGCCATAACAGCTACAAGAGAAGGTGGCGGGGCTTTTCGCCGTAGTTTGGCCACCAGGGGAGCTGAAGCCGGAGGTTCTCGTGATTTTGAAGGAACTTTTGAGGTCCTTCTGGGTAATCTGACCCTTATTGGTTCTTGGGCCCTTATCGACAACTTGACAACCATAGGAGTAGGAGCCCTCCTGTGGAGTTTAGTCACTAGAGGGGCTAGATTTTGGGGAGGCTTCACTTTGAGTCAAACTCTTAGCGGTTCTTCCGTTACTGCCTCCACTTTTTCTTCATCGTCAGCATCATTGTCATCATCGTCCAAGTGAGCTGACTTGTACAGAGCACCATCGGTGTAGTACGCATCGAGCCCTTGAAAGGGATCAATATTAGTAAAATCTGTTTTAATGACCCCATTGTCGGCTAAGTACTTCATGAATTGATGGAGGGTGGAGGACATGACCATATACTCGTGTATCCACGGACGTCCCAACAAGACGTTGTAGGATATGTCGGCATCAATGACATAACAAGTTATCTTTGTTTGGAGATCACTTATCTGACACTTCATGCAGATTTTGCCCAAAGGATTACTTTTTCTGGCGTTAAAACCACTAGTTATGTTGTTGGACGCAATCAGCCGATGCATTGGTATTCCTAAAGTCTGGAGTAAACTCTGAAGGATGATGCTGAGAGAAGAGCCGGAATCGATGTATATGCGATCGACCTTAATGGCACCAACATACCCTGTATAGTACAGAGGTCTAATGTGCCTATTATTCTTTCGTAACATGTCCTGCCGGAAGAAGGTGATGTTTGGGATCGTCTCGACCATACTATAGCAATGTAGGCAAGCCGAGGGATCTTTTTCAGGTTGCTGGACTTAGGTGAGTAAAGAGTCAGCATATTGTAATGCCTCACTGAGGGAATCCTATGTCTCCTTGGAGAGACAAAGAAGCTCGAAGCGTGACAGTCTAGCCGAGATATTGGCAAATTGAGCCAATATATCAAAATTATAGGGCTTAATTGACCCCACCGCTGAGTCCTTCCTTAGTGGTTTGTCGAAGCGAATCTCCTTCAACTTCCATTTAATTCTTGTAGGAGGTTGAGATGGACCTACTTCGAAGCATCAAGTGTCATAGCTATGTAGTGCCCCGCTCCACGAAGGCACTAGATAAACAGAGAGATCAGATTTGCTGGCTCTACAACAGAAGATAATTGATCTAGGTGAGTGGACGAAGGCTCATTTTCTGATTCGCTTACGCCTAAAAAGAATATGAGTTTTTTAATGAATGCTATTGCTAATAACAAGATGGTAATCATTGAGTATGCTTATAAGAGATTTCACATGTTACTATGCTAAGAACAAAAAAAAAGATAACCTGTATGCTAAGAAAAAGATTGTTGTCTGATAATAAGAAGTAAACTATTGCCATGTTAAATCAAATGTGATGTTGCCTGCTAAAGTTAGAATGTTGCCTCAATCAATGAACTGTTGCCATGTGTAATAAGAGGAAAATAGAGTATGCTTTCACGTCCCTAATTGTATGCTATCAAAGAGTAGACTGCTATGCTCACTGTTATAGAAATATTACTATGCTTAGCTAAAGATTGTCTTATGCTGGATTGTATGTTGAAACGAATGAATGAATAACGAAAATTGTATCGATCGAATAAATGAACAAAGAAGAGAAAAGCAGATCTATTACTCTGTTGTTTGAATAAATGAAATAAAAATAGGAGCTATTGGCTCTGTTATACGAAATAAAGAGAAAAGACAGAATGATTGTTGATTGCTAACCTGTGCATTGAATGGTTTTATTTGATAGAAGGGATAGTTCATGCATTGGTCTCGGACAACTTGTGCACAAGGTAATAGTCTCTCGATGGTTCCTGGAGCGTTGGGAATCGATCGGCCTGGGAGAGATTGTAATAGCATCCCTGAGGTAAATGCTAGAACTCACAATCACGGGGGATGTTGTGTCTATTAGCGATAAGCTGAACCATTAGTCTCAACGGCTAATCATGGGAGCGGACCCATAGACCATCATATAGATATGATGTCGGTTAGTGAAGAACTGAACCCTGAGCCGCAGCTGCTAGCATATGCGTTATTAGTACAGAACTGAACCTTGGGTCACAGCTGCTGGTCTACGCATGTGTTGGTGCAGAGCTGAGCCTTGAGTCACAACTGCTAATCGATGGCATGCATATAGAAAGTGCGATTTTGTGCTAACAATACAGAGACGAACATGAAGAAATGTTGGTTATGTTATATTTATTCTAATCCTTGTCTTGTGCAGGGATGGACCATCGACTATGGGTAAGAATCACTGATTAAGTAATGTTCGCTAATATTTATGTTTCCATAATAAAATACTTTTATGAATAATCTGATGCAATGAAATAATGTTGTTCCAAGAGTTGCTAAAGATGTTTTGATGCCTAGAATGCTGCTAATGTCCCTAAAAGTTGTTTGAACAAGAAGAATGATTATGGCGCATGAAACACGCTGCGTACTACAAAAGAAATAAATAGTCTCTCATATGCTTGAAATGAAAAAAATGATATATTGGCTTTTCGGAAGTGTTTTCAAAAGATAAAATATGACTCTATACTGCATAAAATGAACATAGGTAAAAGTAGCAAGATTACACCACAAGAAATATTTTCTTACTAAATGAATTAGTGGTCGTTTCAGACGATGTAGCCTTTGTTCACATTCACAAGTATGTTGATATACTGACCCACCATAAGTCTGCACGCAGGTGCAAGATGAATCGAGATGGATAGTCTGAAGCGATATCCTGAACCTCATCCTCAGGAGCCAGAAATCAGAAGAGATGCCAAGAGATGGACATCTATTGCACATAATTGGTTTTGTATATAAAAGGATATAATGTATGGGACAGGATCATTGTACTTTTGTAAAGTTTATGAGAGATTGTAGCCATATGGCATGTATCGGAGAGAATAAATGAGAGCTTGTAATCTGTTCAAAGGAATATCAATAAAGAGATTATTGTTTCTGCTACCTTGTGTTCAATTATATTCTGCAATATGTTCCGATACGTATTATCTATCTTGTCTATTTTGTTATTGTACAGGTCTTGGCCTTGTACAAGCACAACTTAGGCTTGCACGACATCATGCCCTAGCGAGGACAAATGGTCTCACAGAGTCCGAAACGAGGACGAAAGTACTCTACGGGATCGGGGCATGACAGCCGTAGCGGACGGAGGTATATCTTCCTCCTGAACCATATTGTCATCTCGCTGGTAAGATAGACCAGAGCGTGTGCCGATTAGGGCTTTGTCGGTCATGGCAGAAACGATGCAACACGATTTGGATTTCTTTTCCGAAATGGGGTACGTCGTGGGCTGCATCATGTCCGGAATGAGATTATGATAACTTTAACTCGTGGCATTGTAAGCAGAATCAGGCCCTAAGCATTATTGTAGGCCAGTGGGAGGTTAACGACCTCTATTCTCATCCTGGGGATCGGGACGAAACCATCTGAGCTTCCGTCATCCGGAATCTACCGAACTAGAGAGTCACCATATTGGTATTGACTGTTTTGTCCTCATAGTCAAGTGAGAGGACCTTGGCATCAATAAGCCTCTGTATGTGTTTCTTCAACACATAATAGTCTCATGTTGAGTGGTGGATGTATCGATGGTAATGGCAGTACTTAGGGTTTTCCACCTTGTCTACTTTATCGGGACATTTGGGGGTGGAAGCTGGAGCTTATCGCCTTTCTTGAGCACGTTGAAGAGCTCTAGCACATCTTCATCATTAAAGGAATATTTTTCCTTTGGTCTTGGCACCTCCACTGGCTTTTGGTTCAGAAATGCTGAACCTTGGAAATGTTGACAGTCAGGGCTTGTTTCTCCTTTCCGTCCTTGCTGGTGTTACAATGTTGTTACTGGCCGAGCATTTCCCTTTGTCGTCAAGTATAGGAAAGTTTACCCCCAGCAAGCGTGCATCCCGGGCATTTCTTTCAGCACTGATAATGAACGCTGTCCATTCCATAAATTGAGGAGCATTGTACCAGAGTTTGATTGCAGAAGCATATTCTTGCAGCACAAGTCCACTAACACAGGCTCAGGTACACCAGGAGGTAGCCTCAAGGTCGCTTGGCGGAAGCGCTCGATGTAGGCACGAACAGGCTCCCTTTCTATCTGAGTAATGTCCATGAGAGCGGACATCGTTATGTCCATTCCCCCCTAATATAATCGGGAGAGGAAGAGTCATTTCAAATCATCAAAAGACGAAATGTAGTTATCGGGGAGGCTCCAGAACCACTCGTATGCTACCCTTGTAACGCCCCGATGAATAAACTTGTGAGCAAGGCATCATCTTTTGGCACGTGCCCTGTCATGGAGGCGAAGTATGTCAGATATCGGTAGGGAAACTCCTTCTCATCGAATGGGGTTAAAGTCTGTGGCTTATACTTGGTAGGGTAGGCCATATTGTTCCATTCAAGAGGATACGGTTGCTGGTTCCCCAGTTTTTGGAGTGACTCACATTTGTCCTTGGCATCAAAGCGAGCGTGCAGCTCTCTGAGAGCTTCTTGTATATCCTTTGACATTGGCGGGCCAGATGACCATAACAGTGTAAGGTTCTTAGTCGGGAGTGGTACCTAAGAGGGTGCATTAGATTCCCCGTTTGTCCCCGGGTCCTGACTTGCTGTAGCAGGGGCTCGAGGTGTCAGTCTATCCTTAACCTCTGAAACCACCTGGGTTAAAGCTTACATGGATTCGGTCAATGTATGCAGGCCCGCTTCGAGGGCCTCTATAAGATGTAGGCGGTTTGACCCTTCGCTGCTTCCCGCATTGTCACTCCCGTCATGTATACTGACATTAGGTGGTGGGAAGTCAACGGTACCATGGACCTTTTGCTCTCTGGCTCAGACCCTTGAGCTTCACCATCCTGAGGGAAAATAGGCAAATTGATGTCATCTTCCAATTCAAGGGATTAGCTACCCTCAGCCTGTCGATAATTTGTAACCCAGAGGTTTCAGTGTCAGTCCCATACAAAACCTCGTCTAGTTGGATCGATGGGTTGTCATGAAATGTCAGGGGCTTATTACCCCCAGCTTGTACTGTCGATGAAGTGGCAGTTCCTTTCGATGAGGATTTAACTTTGGACCAGGTATGTTGGAACACACCCGTGCTGGGCACCACCAGCTTGCTTCCTTGAGGTCGGCTCTTAGAGGCACTAGCCGAACATGAGGGTGAGCTCCATGTAGCATTGTACGAGGCGACTAGAAGTTCACCTCATCCTCTATCAACAACCTTTTGTCGATCCATTGTCGAATAGGTGCTGATGGTTATAGTCGTTGGAAAATTGACTACCTTATTAGTGGAGATGCTGCTATCTGGTTACAGCAACAGTTGATGAATATGTCAACACAAGTGTGCCCTGAAGTAGGCACGTTGTGCGTAACAGAGGTCTTTCATACCTTACGTTTATAAGAAATCACGTTACGTATTCATGGGAAGAGGTATTCACATTTATGCCCACTTCACGTGCCCAGCCGAGCTGGGCACATGGGTGTAGATATGATGGATGCTCCTTCGACTAGGTCATGGGTGGAGGACTGTTTGTGAGGCAGACCACTTCATGTACGCAGCCACATTGTTCGCATGAGTCTGTCACCATATTTACCCCTGGCTTGGTTCCTGCACATGAGATGTACCTAAGTGACAGGGGACTTTGGGAATTG
>JANAVB010020590.1:37500-39269 GCA_029216955.1 Iris pallida | reverse complement strand
CTGGCTTGCTCATGAGCTCGCGTCCGAAAAGCGGGTGCGGGTCGTGATACTTACATGCATTTCCTTTCATTTTTCAGTCATTTGATTGTTTATGGACATATGCTTTTCGTGTTATATTTAGAGTTGTTTTTATTACATATAGCTGTGTTCATGTTTGCCTTGTGTTTCATGCTTGGAGTTTCTCACCAGTACCTTGCTTGAGTCATGTCATAGAATAAGTGCGTGTAGTGAACTGCATTATCCTTGATTATCGTTTTACACAGCCAGAGAGTCCACACTCGGAAAGAGGGTTGTTTAGTGCAACAAAGAGTCCACACTCGGGACGAGGGTGTTTGTCGTGTTTATTGTCACCAGAGAGTCCACACTCGGGACGAGGGTTGACCAATTGCACCAGAGAGTCCACACACGGGACGAGGGTGTTTTGCCGTGAGCTAACCAGAGAGTCCACACTCGAGACGAGGGTGTGCTTAGTTCAAACACGTGAGTCCACACTCGGGATGAGGTTTGGTTCTTCCATTGATCTCGTGTTCATTGTTCGTCCGACAGTTCATTTATACGTAGTTGTTCTAGTGTTCGTGTTCGTATTCGGGGTCATTTATCGTGTTCCTGTTTTTCTTATTTATTTCCTTGCGCATGATAAAACTGTTAGATAGGCATGTATATTATGTATCTTGCTATGTCCTCTGAAAAACTGATGATCTCTTCAGGTTTAGCCAAGTTTGAGTCAGGAGCAGGCGGGGGAGTTTGAGTCAGCATCGGATCGTAGTGCTTGCATTTGAGGTCGTCTTGATTAGCAGGTTGTACTCAGTTAGTTATTTCATGTACTTTTTTCTTTCCGTCTATTGGTAGTGGATTTGTGTCCACCAGACGTGATATTGATTCTTGGATACATTCAGTTTATATTCATTATTGTCCAGTTTCATGTCTTATTCATTGATTTTGGTTGTGTCTTAATTATTCTGTGGATGAAATATAGATTTCCCCGTGATTATAGATTGTCGTGACTTGTGTATATTAGACAGTGTACTACCGCCGACACTGCGGCGTAGGCTGGGCTTGGACACGCTTCGTATCCGAAAAGCGGGTGCAGGTCGTGACAGGAAGGATTGGGTGCATAGGGCACCTGCTGTTGGTACGCTCCCTGCGACATCTGGGGAGGGAAGGGAGGTGGTGGTGGCAAAGGGTTCTCCTCCTAACGCATCGGCGTCTGAGATGTCTGGCCCTCCTGGTGCATAGGTGCCGGCTGCGGTGCGAACCCCGCATGGATGGATGGAGTCATTGGGATGGCCTGAACTCGTCAGGAAGTCTGGGTATCCGTAGGATCTGGAGTCCTATCATCGCTGGGCGAGGTGTCAGATGCCTGGCTAACGCCATAAGTCGTACGTCCATCGTGCAAATGCATCTCTCTGAAAGAGACAAAACTTCCATAAGATAGGTGCAGGAAACAAGCAGGATGCTAAATTTCAATCTTAAGATTTAAGAAACGGAAGTCAAGGCGATAATCAAATTATGGATGAGATCCTACATTTCATAGTTCTAATTGCAGGCTCGCGTCGGTTTTACCCTAAGCGATGAACTGAGACCTGCACGGGCAACCAATAAAACCATGTCACGCCCCACTCCCAAATGTATGGGATTAGGGCCTAACCTGGCCAGCTGATACGACCTAGAGTGAGCTACCCAATTTAATGGACTCACTTAGGCGTACTACTTTGTAAAAGTAACTAACCAAACACAGGCAATATCTAAATCTCACCCACAAATGACAT
>JANAVB010020590.1:0-32500 GCA_029216955.1 Iris pallida | reverse complement strand
AAGATAATATACATTTAAATTTATCAAGGAAGACAAAATGCATTTGGTACATCATGTAAAATTCTGCTCATGAACAATAAGCTATGTCGAGATAGAACTGTGCATATCAGGTAAGTCCATTGTGACATATAATTAGGGATTGAAATCCCCTAATGCCATATCTCAAGCATTTCTCTTATTTGTATTTGAATTAGGTATCGACATTAGGGGACAATTCCTTCAAAAAGTGTTATGAACCGTGATTTTTCTTGGAACATTACCTTCTTTTATACACTAATTCCCTAGCTCCCTATTGTACACACACACACACACACACTATACTGGACTTTCCAGTACTCCAGGATACTGGAAATGCCTAGGTTCAATAAGAAATTCCTATATGAGAAATGTCCAAGTTGTACACACACAACAAGAAATGCCTATATGAGAAATGCCTAAACAGATTCTTGATCACCTTCACACTATGAAGGTCCAGTTAATAACCAGACATACAAATTACTTCAAGACCAAAATCTAATTTGTTTTCCTATAATCATGATTTACGGAGGTCGACATGATAACTTGAATCTTTGCTTTACAGGGAATTGATGGATCCAGAGTTGAAAAGGTGTTGGATTCGGTTCACATTGCTGCTAATAAAAACACAGATTAAGATGGGTAAGGCATTGCAGCAGTATCAGCTTATATTTCTGTCATATAATGTAGAACATTGAACTCCGTCATCTTTTGAGGGACTCCTACACTTACATCTAGGGGATTTGTGGAAGAAGACTTCGCAAAAGTGGTCGAATTCTTTGACAGTGATGTTAAACTAGCACTCAAGATCAAGGCTAAAACTCAAGGTGTCAACTTATTCTAACAGCTTTTTGCATTCTACAGATTGATAATATAGGTTACACTGTTCTAGATAGTGGTATAGTATTCTACCAACAAGGTAGGTCATAATATATAGTGGAATAGGTCATCATGTATTCAATATATTTATATATTCACAAGTACATTAGAAAACCAAGGTATCAAAAAAATATTATGAAAAAACTGGATATACTTTAGTAAAAATTGACACACTTCTATTTACATAATTAACTTAAAGCAACAAATTTATACCAACAAACAACCTAATCTGGCAATAACTTTATAAATGGTAAAATGCAGCTTGTATTACTAAACTGATCTAGCAAAGTTGCAATCAATAACTAGAAAGTGAAAAATGCATAAGAAACCAAGTCAAAGTTAGCAGGTTACAAAATAATAACTGAAGCAAGTTAACACAACATAGAAAGCATGTAATTTAAAATAAGCTTAGACAACGTTTACTAAGTGATCAAAAGAGCAAATCTTTAGTATTAAACATGTTACAACTAATAAAAATACTAATCCTGTTTACCTATAGAATTTCAAAATTGAATAACTATAGCATGTTATTTAAAGGGCTGATAGTTTTATGTATTCACTTATTTCATTTGACAAGTCTCTAACAAGACTTTCTGCATTACACTCTTTTCCTTTTGATGAAATCAGGTAGGACTAAGTTGAAGGACTTCGTAGCCACCCTTAATACAGATGCTATCCAGTCAGAGATCACAAAGCTCTGCCATGAGGTGGAAGCATATGCAAAGCAGTTCCCAACAATTGGATTTGAGAATGAGACAATCAAATACAAGGATTGATGGCAAAGGGACTTATATGAGCAAGGTACAAGCACTCGAAAGAAGTATAAACAATGTAAAGCCTACTATAATTCTTATTTCCGTCTCCCTGCTTGCTTGTCGTAAAGGAAATTTAATCCAAGCAAACGTAACAGTTTTATTTTGTTTTTTTTATTCTAAACAAAAGGAGAACCATCTTACATTACTTGTGGGGAAACCAAACCAAAGAACAAGTGCACATTGTAAGACCACAGTTACAAACAAACGTACCAAAGACTCAGAAAAGAAAACACACAAGCTAATACTTCATTTACTAAGCACTAGACTGGACCCAAATGAGCAAGTTCCACCACTTGTCTTTCAGCCGGAGATGTGAATGGCCTTAACATCAGGCTTCTCATCCTCTTTGTCTTTGGGACAATTTTCTAAAGTTTTTCTAAATTTCTTTGCCTACTTTTTCAAATTCAGAAAATGTTAGGAAGAAATCCAGAAATTTCTTCTTCCCACTTGCAAAAACCACCACTATAGTCTATCCAGTCTATTCTAACTTATTTTTTTTGTTTCACATTTAACTACTTCCCATTTCAGATTGAGAAGTATTTTCTTCTTCCATTTGCTTATTCCATTGACCATCGAAGGAAATAAGCAAATCTATCACTAGTCCAATCCCCACTGTCCATATAGCCATACATCCATCCTCCACTACTATGTCGGCTCGCCCACTAAAAGTAGAAACAAATGGAACATAAATGTCCACCAGTAACAATGCCTTCATAAAAAAATTAAAAAAAAAACAACAACTCCCCCAAAAATTCCAACAGATCTATAAATAAATTAAGAGAAACCATGAATATAATATCCCCCTTTCACAAACTGCTAAGAAAAAAAGGGAGGAAAACAAAACTTATAACGATTGTAGGATGGCCGGAGGAAGTGGTGAGATGAAGGAAGTGGAGGAAGCGGAGGATCTGAGCACTTCTTTCTGAAGTTTCGTGAGAAAAGAGAGAATGGAGGAAACGAGACTCTGGATTTTTTGGTTTGTCCAGAGAACTCAAACCCTAATTTTTGGGTTTAAGTACTCTCGTGAGAGAGCGGCAGTAGAAATTGGAGAGGGAACCCTATTTTTTTGTTTTGTTTTATGAATCGGAGAAAGAGCGGTGGAATTTTGTGAGGGAAATTTCCCTTTCGCGGACAGCAAATGGAGAGAGCGGGTACATATGGTTTTGGAAACCAGACTTTTGGAATTAATTATTTGGAAGAGTAAGATGACTTCTTTCTATTCCAAGTTGGTTGAAAGCTAAAAAAAACAAATCCAAGTTGGCTTTTCTGATTCTTTTGACAGAGCAAGTTTGGCTCTCTCTAGTGGCTTTCACTCTAAGAAATGCACTAATGATCAATTGCGATGTCGTCTCATAATTTATAATTTATGGCCTTCTAAATAAGCAGTAAAAATAGTTCACAGTGTACGGCTTTCTATGTAGGCCGTAAGAATTATATAATTTATGGCTCGCCAGATGTACACCATGATTTATAGTCATTCACGGCACTAAAAAAAATACGCCGTAATAAAGAGAAAAAAATAGAATTTACGGCTCGCATTTCAAGCGCACCGTAATTCTATATCTTTTACGGCATGCATTCATTGCATGCCGTAAATGAAAAGCCGTAAATGCCCTGATTTGGTGTAGTGAGGGTGTGATGGTGATGTGTGTGTTTTGGTGTTTGGTGTTTTGTAGGATTTATAGGGTGTTGTGTGTATTTATGATGTAGGGGAGATATCATGGTGCTTGGGTTGAGTCCCGATGGGCCGGGTTGGGTCACAATTGGGTCTAATTGGGTCCCGGTAATTAAATGACTTAAATTAGCCATTTATAATAATCGATAAATAAATAGTACACGGGGACTAAATTGGATGTGATACAAGTGGCACGTGTGTAGTAGGCTCAAAATGGTCCGTGTCCATAACTTGGGTCGACCAGTTTGGGTCAAATTGGTGTCTCCAATACAAGTTGGAATTAAATGTGACTCGGTGGGGTAAATCAGGATTGGGTCAATTGTCCGAAAAGTTGTGCGATAAAAATGAAGCACAAGAGAGTGTGTCTGAGTGAAACACGAAGGTCATGGGTGTAAAGCGTCTCGAGTAGATCGTGCTGACAAGTTGGTCTGGAAAAAATGACTAGCCTTGTGCTCCTAATTTAAAAGTCACGGTAACGTGTCGATAATAATCAAAAATAAAAGTGGAAAATTATTAATAACTTAAAAAATTATAATTAATCATATTAAATTCCTAATTAAATACGATTACTCTAATTAATTCTAACTAAATCTAATTAAATTTCAGAGGACTTACAGGTTAGAATGAGGCATATTTTTCTCCAGAGAGAGAATGTTCGAGCAATGTTCGAGCAATGGAGAAAACACATTAATTCCATGTTGAGGAATTAATGTAGGAAAACCAGAGTGCAGGCCGATTAGGGTTACAATCGGAAGCCCCGTCGCCCTCGACCGTTGGATCGAGCGGACGCACGTCCGGACCCCACGCGGATCCTCCGATCCGATGGTGCAGGGGAGACGGAGCTTTGGTGGGACTCCCCCATCGGAACTTTTGATCTGTACCCTCTCTCTCTCTCTCTCTCTCTCTCCCTTCCATATATATATATATATATATATATTGATCTGCACCCTCTCTCTCTCTCTCTCTCTCTCTCTCTCTCTCTCTCTCTCTCTCTCTATATATATATATATATATATATATATAAAGGTGGGACTTGATGAAGTGTTCTGCGAATTTCTCCCTGCTATGTCAAAAAGTGCAGAAAGATCAAATATAATTCATATTCTGCTGCCAATTGTAATGCTTTTAAAGATCTCTCCCACATGGAATACTTCAAAGTGGTGAACAAAAATGCCAAAGGGGGAAGACATCTTCGGATTTGCTATAAACAGTATCGACCTGGTTTCCTTGTCGTCAGCGAGTAGCCAGACCGAGACTTGATGAGAGTATAAAACCAACAGAGACCCAAAAAAATTGCATCATTAGAACCAAAGTAAATTATACATCACTAAAATAAAAAAGAATAAAAAAAATACCATCGAAGCATGAAAACTTTCCACCTAACACTAACTATTATGCGGTTTAACTTTTACAACTGCATTATGGTTGAGCCTTAAGGCTTTAGAGCCAACAAAGTGCACCATTGACAGAAATCTGAAAGGTATACATCTCTACTTATTCTTGCATCCCTTCGAGAAGGGCGAGAAGGCAGTTCACTCACTCTCTTCCCATACTCCCTCTCAGATTTTCTCTGTATGTCCCTTCTGAAGCAAATGGGATGTTTCCTGTATCGAAATAAATCAACAAATTATCTGTACAATGGTGCCAACATGTTTTCATGTTAAATAGACACCCAGGTGACCGAACCCGAACTGCAGTACATTTGAGAACATCTTTTGGGGCATGTGTATCTCAAAGTAGATCTCCATGACGTTCAAAACGAATCACACAAATGTGGCAGTAGTACTGGTAGTGGGGTTCCTGCCAGCCAGAGAAGAGCACTCTATCATATGGCTAAGATGTCAGAGCTCAACCTCATCAAGCTCATCTCCGAGCGGGCCACCATTAAGCTGCAAGGACGAGCTGCTGTTGGACCGAGTAGATGGTGGATTCTGCGGTAAAAATGGAGGTGGTGAGCCACCTAGTCCGCTCATTTTGTGATTGGGTGTACCGGTACAAGTTCCACTCCAAGATGCTGCTCTAGAACGGGACAGCGAGCCATTTGAAGTCTGTGCTGCTGCTCCTGATCCATTGTTTGCGAGAGGAGTGATGTTGTTCATGCTTGGATACCGTTGCATGGATGATGGCGGTGCTGGCGGCGATGATGCCGAAGGTGAAGAGAACGCCGAAGGTGAAGAGTACGCCGAGCTCTCTTCTGCTACCGACATAGAAGGTTCACCATAGGTGGCTTCTTCAGTTGATTCTCCTGATGTACCAACTGTTAGTGCATCAGAAGGTGGTGGAGTGGAGGGGACAAAGAACTTGGCACCAACTGCTGGCTTCACAGATGGTGCAGAAGGTGACACGAATGAATTTGTAAAAGATCCACAAGTACCACCACCACCCTTGTTGAAGGTATCTACATACCTGAGGAAGAGAAGGAAGAGCTCATCATCATTAATCATCTAAGCCTTCTCCCATCAAAATGGTGTTGGTTATGGAGCCGAAGAAAGCTCCCAAAAAAATGACAATTTAATGACCGGACGTCAACCTCTATGATAGCCGCCAATTTCCTGGCCATGGTAGCTATGAGCAAGATTACCTTGCCATAAAACATAGCAGACCAGCCGGTAAGTAGGAAACCTACCTTTTTGGTCGTACTTTAAGCTCATGCTCATGCAACCATTTAGCACCCTCAAATCCCCCAAGACTAGAAAAGAGTCTAGATGAAGAGGTAAGATGAGATAATTTTCTATAGGGAATTGCACACTCTCTCTATGACGAGCCACAGCACAAATAAAGGGAGGGCATTCCATTAAGAATGGAACATTAATATCCCAAAACCCAGAAATGAACATTCATGAAATCTGGAAGTAGTATATATACCTTGACCTGACACCCATTCTTGCACGAGCTGAGAATTGATTTTGGCTAGGAGGGATGGGTGGGATCCCTGAACTAGGTTCTGACGGGAGCGGAGGGGATCTGGTTTCTTGCTCCCGACTGGTGTTAAGGCTTTGGCTCTTGATTGCAGTATTTATGTTGTAATCTGATGAGCCATTTTGAAATGCTGTCGCTGTTGGAGGTGGGGGTAGGGCAGCCTCCTCAGCTGGAGGCTCAGCACCTTCCTCCACCCATCTCTTCAGTTTTTCATCATAATAGAATTTGTTGGTTTCACCAAGTTTCGCCTTTCAGTGACAGGATACACATATAAGGTATAGAAGGAAACAAAGTCAATGAAAAAGTATAAATAATTCGTCTCTGGACAAATACCTGACGACCTGAGCGAGAATTTGACACCCAACCTATAGTCTTCTGGAAAAGTTGTGAGCCAATGCGTCCAAGCCTTGACGGCCCACCTGAGACTGAACTTTTGTTTTGTGCATCAGCCAAGCCTGCAGCAGCCTTAGGTGAATTCTGCATGAAATCAGCAGACTGTTAAAGTTCCTTGCAGTTTCATTAGTAAGATGTAAAGTAACATGTATAATCCCAAGATAATAAAAAATTGTTTCCTAAAGGACAAATACTCGCTACATCTGATAAAGTAGGATAATCATGCACCTGTTTTGGGCTTCTACCAAAGTCAGGTTCCGAAATGCTTCTATTGTGCATATTTTTCTTGCTGTCATCACCTGCCCACTCACTTATGGCCTCCACAGACGCTGATGGCATTAATGATGACATGGTCATCATTGAATGACTACTTGCCATGGAGAAGTTCTCTTTACCATTCGCACTGCTCGGAGGCATTGGTGGCAGAGGTGCTGCTGGTGGTGCACCAATCATGCGATGAATAGATCTATCAATGGAGGTGAATAGTTTACCCACAAGTTTTGCCGGAGCCAAGTTTGAGCTGTACCCACCCTGGTAAAGTGAAGGCAGTGGGTGGTAAAGATATTTGTTTAACAACAACAGTAAATAAAGAATAGTCACATTGCAATACCTGCTGGTGGGTTCGTAACCTCTCCTCCAAGGAAGACAAAGATGTTTTCCACATTTCAACTTCAGGAGTACGGGCAGGATTTTTCAGCAACTTTAATGCTGCTTGACAATATCTGAAATAGCGATGATGATGAAATGGTAATATAATTAATTACAAGGAAAGCATTACTCGGTCAATAAAAGCATATTTATCTCACCTCAAAGATTCAGAAACTTTCCCAACCTCAGCCAGCATGTAAGCATAGATGAGCTTATATGGCTGGAAAGGTAGCAAGACAAACTGAGAATTTCCAAGCACCTTTGAGTACTCGTACACTTCTGTTCTCTGTAAAATGATATTTAACAGGTTCATGAGTACAACAATCCAGCATTATAAACCAACTTTTCTAAAACACGGAACTCTACATGTATAAGTTTAAACATTAAAAACCTCAGGAAAGACTAGTACATTAGAGTACGGATGCAACACATACAAAAATAAATGCAAAAATCAAGGAATCAGTTCAGAGCAAATTGATTCAAACTCAAATTGAAAGAAATAAGAAATAGATAACTTCAAAATAGCAAGCAACCAATAAAATGACATCCCAAGCCCAAACGACGACGTCATACCATATAGGGGAAAACATCTCCGGACCACAAATGACAACACTTATGCACAAACCAGCATTCACGTCTTATCAAGCACTGTTGATGTACACATTCGTGGGACAAAAGTGCACAAGGTGGACACTGAGAGCTCACATGATTACTCGAGCATTATCTCCCATTAAGATTAATTACTCTCAAATTTAAAAGAGGATTTACAATTACAAGGGTTAGCTAAATATCAAAAAATATTCATTGTACCTAGCTTCAATGATTTAGGGCAGCAAAATTAAATAACCATGCTTAATCGTAATGGATTGAGACCTCCATACAAATATGTGTAATGAAAATATTGCATGTGCTCTGTTTCAGCTAAACTCGACCATTCATCTAGATGTTTCTTCGACATTTTAGCTTGCCATTGGCTTGTTTTCCTATCCACAAAAACAATGTCATACATCCAATATGTAAAATCTACATATGTAAGCACAATTACTAGAATCGACTCCGTGAATTTGCAGGAAACCATCACCTAGGAAACAATATGCCGAGGAAGTAACAGGTTAAAACAATTAAGATACTCCAATCTGATGTAACCTGGAGAATACATAGATAAGACCAACATATTGTCTAAGAGAACTGCTCCACTTGCACTATATTGCTAAGATATCTATCCAGATCAATGCTCACTAAATGACGTGAACTGCAAACATGGATAGCTTGGTGATTCAACTTTTCCATTCCTTGCATATGAAAGTACTTACTGTAGAATCAGATATGTCCTCATGAATACTGAATAGTACCTTGGTAAATGAAATTAATAAGAACACCACTTGTGAGTACCTTGTAGTATCAACTAGAAATAAGGATGAAACCATATTTTATGACTGCTATAGTTCACTACACATTTTCTTGTAAATAGCAGGAAATAGACAGTAAAAAGAATCGCTTCGCAAAGGCCAAAACATGGATAGGTATATAAAGTAGAACCTAACTTAAACCACCGCTACATATAAGCTGGAACAATTAAAGTTCCTGCCAGATAATACATACTATGTGACAATTAAACAAAAGAACAAAACATGTGTTAATGTCTGAGGAAGGGAAATGTGAAAGTCAAATGGATAGAACCTGAATGGCTTCAGGACTTGCAAATGTCCGAGGACACTTCCAGTGGTCAGCACCAATAAGACAGAGTCTTGCACTGTCAGAGTACGATTCAAAATTTGCTTCTGAAACCAGGTAGCAAGTGTGTGCTGCAGTGACCTGTACGAGAAATTTTAAGCTTCACATGGTTAGATGATCATGGTTCAACAAACTACCTACAAAGAAAGTACAATGAAATACAAACCTCTCCTCGCTCTTTCAATAAGCAATCTCCAAGATGAATTATAACAAGTTCATCATCCTTTGTTCTATTTGCTGTTATCATAGCCAAATTTTCTTCCCAGTCGTCTAGCATGCCATTGGCTAGAATCTGAAAGCAATTTAAAAAGATAATAAGCTTACTTGCACAAAAAGAACAAATAATATCATATATCATGCCAGCTCCTTCATGAAAAGGTTCTTAATATTATAAGAATTTAGCACAGCTCAAGGGAGTCGTACACAAGTTAGTTTAGAGTTAATATTATCATAAACATCTGTAAGAGAACATTAACTAAGCTGTATGAGCAACAATATAAAGACAAGTAAAAGACGTAGTTGGTTGTTCAGGTAACTACTAACTTTAAATAGTCAAATCACCTCATTAGAACCCTGAAGTGCATTGCCAGATAAGCTGTTAATAGAGGTGTCTGCAGAAAATACATCTGCAGGTTGCCCAGCAATAAGTAGACATAACGTTCGCAGAGGTGAACCAGAAACAAACTGTCGATGCGCCATTTTCTTCACGGTATCAACATAAAACTGCATTGCATAAAAGAAATATTGGAAGAAGAGGGGGAGGGGGATTCAAATTTCCTTACTGAAGACACACCAAGAAAAATACAAACAAATTCAACACAAGACCATGTGCATATCTCACAAGAAACAAAGAAATGATGACACAAACCTTCTCACCAAGTTGTGCTGCTAGAACAAGAGCAGGGCCCCACAACTGACCTTCTTGGGCGTATTCGAGAGCTTCTTTTCTTCTACCAGATACGAGGAGGTTCTGTACCTCAACCGCAGTTGCCTAACAAGTAAAACAGTAACAGATGAAAGAGGTTGTGTGAAACATATATAAGACGAGCATCTGATGATAATAACTAATACCCGAATCTGTCCTTCTGAAGGAAGATTTTTCATGCAATGAGTAAACGAACCATATTCTGTCAAACGAGCACCATTTTTTCTAGCAGAAGCAAATAGCTTAGTTACCGCCGACTCTGGACCGTCGATCTCCTACCAGGTGAAGAAACGGAAAATAAATGAGTAAAATGCAATATGCATCTACACTGCTAGAAACATTCCAACATGTAAAGTTGACAAGTATAAGCTACGAAACTTCAAAAAAACTTGTGATTTTTTCCTTCTTTTGCATGCGAAGTGACAAATTTCCATTTAATCATATATTTATCAAATAAAAGTTACAAGAACAAATTCCCAAGAAAAATTGCTCAAAGACGATTGTTTCACAAACACTTACAAAATCTTCTTTGACTATCAAGATCATTTTCGTATTATCTTTTAAACCTTGATCTACTTAGGCACCCATAAAAGATACAATCTTCAAACTGTTAACTTCATCTGACTTAGTCAACAGATTCCACTAATAGGCGAACATATCACCCATAAAGACATTATGAACCTAACTATACATTACAAACAGCAGCAACAAATAATGAAAACTGCTCAGGTCAGCCAAGGAGATGCCCAAGTTAATAGCTGCCAGAACTCAAATGTAAAATTGCTCCAATCATCATAACTCTTGTGACCTTCTACAAGCATTCAGAGCAAATTAGTCAGTAGATGAACTCATGTGTGAACATGAGAAGAAGTTGATAACGGGAAAATTATGGTTGAAGAAAGATTCATAATGTCTACAAAGTAACCTAACTATAAGGGCCTCCATAGAGTACAAAGTAGGCACTATAGCTACATCCTTAATTGACCATTTCATCAGTAGTTATCAGCTACCAAACAATCAGTTACTAAACGTGGAAGTAATTCTGATCCATAAAATCAATGGTGAAGGTACACCTCCAACTACCCTGTTATCTAACTTGTAATTAGTATCTACAGTAAGAAGTCTTTCCAACATTCTAGCCACCATAAAGAACCCTTGGAAAGTGATGTATCTTTACAAACATTTGAACAGAAAAAACCTTCATGTGAGTGCAAGTTTTAAGTCAATTACTCCTTTGCTCAACATCACTACAATGGATTGTCATCATACTTTGAAAATCCTTCAAAATAAAGAGAAAAGTATAACAGTAGAAGTTGCTTCTCTATGGAACTCACATTTTCCTAAACCTTTTCCTCTTTACTGACCCCTTCCTTGCTTTGCCTACAATATTGGATTATGCTAATATTTCTGATTCAAACTTTTCACTTCAACAGATCTATTTTTCTGCTTCGAACCAGTTTTGGTTGGTGCAGAGCCAAGCATAAATCTCATGATCACGTTTCTGCCTGTTTTTAGCTTTCAGTATATTTTTTTGGTGCTTGGGATTGGGGTGCCTTAAAAGGGTACAAGCATATGAATGATGTATCGAATGCAAGGTTTTAAGTATCGGCCGACAGAGAAAGGTTTCGGCCTTTTCGGATAGGAATCATAGGGTCCGGAACTGCCAAAACTACAGATACCGACCAATTCAAAATCGTCGATATCCCAAAACTACCAAAACTGCTACTCATACGAAGGGTCCGATACCGATATCGAAATCGAGTTTCTGAACCTTGATCAAATGTGTACAAGCCACTTGTTATCTCCACCTGTCTTCTCAAGATTAGATTCCATATTCACTAGGCATATTAGTAATTAACTTGGTTTTAAATATGGGACGATCTCCGTCGCTGTGTGTCAGATAAGCAACTTTGTGCAGAGGCTCCCAAATTAGAACTCCTTAGAGAGGGGAAGTGAAACTGGAATACAAAAATCATGCTCATATCTAGCCACAGCCGCAAATTCAAGATGAAACATGTCAACCAACTTCACCTATGTACACACAATGAAAGAGGAAAGTTGGCAAGAAAACCAAACAATTGTTACAGGATAGGAAGTGCATCGAAGTTTGTCACATTGTTCATGACAATGTTACCAGGATCGTGGGTCGCTTTGGTACGTGGTACAGGTACGGGTACGCGGTGCGGTGGGAGTAGGCTTATTCGGTACGCTATTTGGGGTCAATGTTCGTTTTTATCTAGGTCGTCTTTTGTACCATATACAATTATATAGAAGTATACACTATATAAAAATAAAATAAAAATGATTAATTAACCAACAAATATTGAAAATATATGGCAACAAATATAATATAATCAAAAATATATTATATATTAATTTTGTTTATATTACTTAATTTCTATTAAATTTCTGTTTATTCGATTTTTCACTGTTCCTGATTTTTTTTTCACTGCTCCCAGGGCCATAAGGCCAGGAAAAAAAAAAGAATACTCAAAAGTCTACAAAAAAGCCTCAAAAGAAAAAAAAAAGACTCAAAAAAAAAGATTCACTGCTCCTGATGTTTTCACTGCTCCCAAAACAGGAAAACGAAAAAGAAAAAGAACAAGAACGTTAAGACTCACTGCTCCTGATGTTTGCGAT
Organism: Iris pallida; assembly: GCA_029216955.1. Lineage (NCBI taxonomy): Eukaryota > Viridiplantae > Streptophyta > Magnoliopsida > Asparagales > Iridaceae > Iris > Iris pallida. Next base: position 19,857 of record JANAVB010020590.1, on the reverse strand, counting down.
ACTGCTGCTGCGGCCGATTTTCAGACCTAGCGCCTACCACTAGGCGGCCACCTCGCCGCCTAGCACCGCCTAGGCAGCCGCCTGGGTCCCGTTCCGGTCACGAAATTTGGCGACTTGGGTCGCGAACGCACCCCGTCCGGGGTCGTTCGTCCCAATTCGTTCGGGTCGCGATATTTGGCAACCTGGATCGCGAACGCACTCCGTTCGGGGTCGTTCGTCCCAATTCGTGGGACGTATGGGGGGTTGGCGAATTAGGCAACAATGGTTCATGAAAGGTCTCATGCAACATATTTTTCTTTTCTGAAATAGTCTCATGCATCAGCATCAAATACATGAATGAGACAAAAACATAACAATACATCAAACAATACAACTAAATAACAAAAAGATCTAATAGCCCCATTTAATCAGCTGTAAATTAAATGAAGAAACTTGCAAAACAGTACCTCCTGTGAAGGGTCAGCACCAAAAGGAGATCGCAGCTTCCCATAATGTTGACACAATATTTTCAGCAAGGAAAGAAGCAATTTTAAAAATTCTCCTTTTCGGAAGTCCATGCTGGAAGATTCACAATTTATGATCCTCTCATCTATCCATTTATTTACATCCTTTGTTGCAGCGTTGCCGCCAACAAGAGGTCCAGGAAAGGGCTGCTGACACAAGGCATGGAAGTAATTGCAGCTGTTGCCACTATTGATACTCGAACCATCAGTATTTTCAGCCACAACTTCCGACAAGCTAAGAATTGAGACTGCACCACCTGCATTGCCCTTTATATTCATAAATAAAAAATAATTAGTTACATTTACATCTCAACAATCACCACACCAAATTTCACAGCTTCAAATGTTAAAAGTACGTTCAATCAGGTAAACTCAAATTGTAACATGATCCACACCAACCTGACTTCCAACACCCAAATTGGTGCCAAAAGTGTTGACATCTTTCATGACTATAAGCTTCCCACCAAATCCAAAAGCAACCAGAGCATGCGGAGGACGTCCGGCAGATGATCTTCCCTCCTGAGGAGCATATGGGAATTGAGAATAAGATGCATTTGCTCCCTGCAATGATTGATGAGGGTAGGTTGACATATTTTGACCACCATAATAGCTGTTGGATAAATTCTTTTGATCACCGTAATAGCTGTTGGACAAATCTGTTTGGAGCGTCTGTTCCACCTTTGGCTGATTAAATTGATGTGTGCTTCCTTTAGTGACAAAACTGCTCAATCCGGCCATGCCATTAGCACTGCCATAATTATGCTTTGTAACAGGTTCGAAGGTTTTAAAACCTGTTTGTTGACCTATCTGGCTTCCTGCCATCAAACTTCTGGACATTGAATTGTAAATGCTTTGAGACTGCTTATTCCCACGGTAATTTTCTCTTCCACCAACTGATTCCGGCTGCCAAATTTTGGGTTGAGAATAGCTATGCATGGATGAGTTCAGGTTGCCTCCAAACTGTTGACTACCCCGGCCTTGATTGGTCAAGTGCTCAGGCTGACTGATATTAGTATATAAACTGTTATTCTGAGCACTATTAGCTGCAGATGCATCCAAATTCCCTCCAGATTCTTGGCTAACCTGGAATTGACTGGTTGATTGTTCAGATTGGATGTTGTTGTTGTATACACTGTTCTGTGGACTGTAACTACTCTGACTTGCATTCCAACTCCATCCAAATTCTTGGGTACCTTGGCTTTGTATGTGTTGCTCCGGTTGGCTACTATCGCCATAAAAACTCTGGCTCTGGTCCAAGCTGACGCCAGCTGATGCTTTCACATTCTGAGACAGTTGCTCCTGAACTGCAAAATCTGATGAACTATTCATTCCCTGGGTGTACGACTCGAGAGTGTGCCACTGCTGGGTGTTTGTATCGTAATACCATTCCGGATACTGCGGATCAAATACCATATTAGGTGGGTATTCCACAGTCCCATGAGAACCCTGATTCCAGTTAGTAACACTACCGACTGTACAATCCTCAGCTATAGTCTCCAACATGGTCTGAGAAGTCGTCTGCAGGTAAGAAACCTCCGTACTTCCAGAAACCGAAGTATTCACCTTTTCTGGCGCATCAATGCTTGAAACATTCGAATTGTCGACTTGGGTTTCCGAAGAAAATTCATAACCATCCACTTGATACCACTGGCCAGTAACAGGGTCATACTTCCACCCCGGATAAAGGTTCTCCCAATACTGAGGATCATTTTGATCCGTAATTTGCCCATTACCAGAACCATGCTCCTGCCAGCTAAAATTCTCAACCGGGTTATCCAAAAAATCGGATTTCGCATCCAAAACATCGCTTTTCTCGGTCAAAAAGTCCGAGCCCAACCCATCCTCCTGGCCAAACTGCTCCAAACCGACGCTGAAAGCGCTCCACTGGACCACCCTCACACTGGTCCCCTTCGGCGCGTCACTCTTCGCCACCGACGACCGCTCACCGGAATCCAACGCCACGAGGTCGGAGGAACCTGACTGGAGATTTTGTTCACCAACCAAAACTTCCTCTTTGTAGCTGCTCTCTTGAGGGTTCTCGACGAACTCGGGTTCCCCAACATCGCCGAGACTGAGATTCGAGAAAACCCTAGAAATATCCGAGGGTTTGGGCTTGGATCCCTCGTATCCGTCGTCGACGAGTTTGTCGAAGAAGTCCTCGTCGGTCTGGTCGTCCAACTGGAAGAAGGGGTTCGAGTCCATCTGACCCGGGGGGCTCAAAACCTAAATATATAACAAGAATTCCTCCCGATTCACTAAAATTTATCCATTATTTTGACGATTCCACCTGGATTCGATCGGAAACCCTAGATTAGATCGCAGATCTAGGTTTCCATTAGGGTTTCCGAGAGGAAAATATATGAAACGAGTACAGAGATTGCAAATTTGGGCTTACCGAGCGCGAATCGAAGCGAAGGAGCAATCGGAGGGAGGAGCAAACCCTAGATTTGGAGCTGCTGGAGATCGATAAAGCCCATTGAAGCCATTAAATTTTTCTCTCTCTAGAAATTCTCTCTAAAAAAATTTGGGTGGGGGTGTCTATTTCTCTCTCTTCGGTAGCTGGAGGATCCAGGTGGAGGAACATTTTCTAATTGGAAATTTAACATATACCACCTCTTGCTTCTTTTATTTTCGTCGTGCTTCACTGCAAAATCAATTTTATGATTTCATATTAAATATTAGCAACGTTTTGTCATTAAAAACCTATCAATCTATTTTACTAATAGTCTACATGTACGTACTTTGTACGTATTATAATTAAAATATCATAAGATCAGTTGTCGTCTTTCCGTCTTTTCTATGTGACTATTCATGTGCGTGCACTTTCTTTTTACAATGTCAAGAGATTCGAAGTACGAATTTTGTTATTTTTTAATTTTCTATTGAGAATGATAACATTTGGAAAATGGTAAGAACGAAAAAATTTATTACTATTGAAAAATGAAGAGTTGCATGGAAAAAAATTCATAGCATGAAAACTTTATTGCTTTGACTCTTAAACATAAATGACATGCAAGTTGATGTAATAATATCATGTTTATAAAATACTCAAGGGTACTTTAGGAATTCAAAAGTTTCACCACCAAGTTTTTCTATTATATAGTAGAATAGATTATATAGTAGAATAGATATCTATAGATATTCTACTATATAATGCCAAAAGTAGGCTTCACATAAAAAATTCTTTCCCAAAATACCCTTTATTATATTTACTAATTAATTAAAATTAATATGGGTATCTATTCTACTATATTATGTCAAAAGTAGACTTCACCGTAAAAGTTTTATTTCCAAAAATACTCTTTATTATATTTACTAATTAAAATTAATATGGATATTTAGGTAAATACATGAGTTCTCATTTGATATTCTTAATTACAACAAGTCTTAAATGAATTGAGTATCTAAAAATAAGATATTGAAAAATATATTTTGTTTAGCATCATTGTAAATACGTACAACACACGTGCATATATGCTAGTTATATTTTAATCTAATTGTCGGGATCGACAAATTAAGATTTTATTGTGTATTATTGTTATTATGATCCCCATTCATAAGAATTGCAAACTTACACTTGAATTGTGCTTTAATATTTGTTTGTATCTTCGGTTTCAAATTATATCCAAGTGATACCTAAGTTATCGAGATGAGGTAAAAATAAAAACATGTATACGAGTTATTTTATGAAGTTGGTGCGGAAATAATATTTGAGTGTTCTTTTCATCTGGTCGAGAATACTATTTAAAATATTTTACATTCAATATAATGTAAATTTTCTTTTTTCAAGATGCATAATAGAACGTAAATTTATGTAAATGAGACCTCCTTATTAATCTTTCTGGACACATGAGAACATTCGAATTATGCTACAACAATTAAGTTATTTTTTCATGTTTGGAACATTGATGAGCATATTTTATTAGTTAACATAGTTTCAGGGCGACCGTCCAGGATCCCAAAAAATGTAGGGGCCAAAAAAAATTATTTTTACATACGTATATTAATAATCTTGTACCTAAAATAGAACAAATATGTAACATGATTCTCTTCTAATACAAAATAGTTGTGGTGTAGTGGTTATTAGGTTATACTTGCATACTAGAAGTCCTAGGTTCAATCCTTGGTTGTAAAAAAAAATTTATATACTTCTATTTTAAGATTTTATTTTTTTTTATTATATATGGGCCCCATTTATATGGGTCCTATTTTGAAAGTTTGTCCAGGGCCCCCATAAACTCAGGACCGGCCCTGCATAGTTTTAAAGAAAAAGATAGAAAGGATATAATAACTCTTTCTTAAAAAGTTAAATATAAAAGTAAGTCATTCTTAACTTAAGATGAGTCTTTTGTCTTTGCTTCCTTGTTATTACGGCATGGATGATACAAAATAGGATCATGCTTAATTTATTGAACATTTCACTTTTCGAGTTGGGTGTAAAAACTAGTTGGTTCGGTTCAATACGACTTAAGCCCAAACAATTGTAGGTTCTTCGTCCTATTGTATACAAAATGATGGATTTGTTTTGAAATCGTATTGGAAAAATATGGTTGGTATTCCCATAAAACTAAGGGAAAAGATAGTTTGTCCGCAGGCGGACTGGCCCATCCGCCGCATGGTTGAAACGTATTGGCCCTCCTATATTCATGGGTTCCACGTCGGTTGACCTGCCAATAGGACGGCGCCACGTGACGGACGGACTGGCCTGCAGACGGACAAGCTAGCAGTACTCTAAAACTAAACATTTTACCATTGAACTCATCACCCCTATCAACCTCTTCACTTGGGATCGTCGTCAAGTAATTTATGGACAATAACGAGGACGGTCGACACATTTTTACCATTTTATTAAAAAAAAATTATTAAATTTATTTATCTTAGCATTATTGGTTTTACTGAAAGTGTAAATAATTTGTAATTAAAATGGTGAGTGGGCCCTTAACTCCAAGGGCATATTAGGGTCTAGATTTTATAAAATTAAGGAATGAGCTGGGTCAAAAAAATTGGTCCAAATTATTTTAGAATCGAATTTGGGTACCCAACCTGCCCGATCCATTGTCATCTAGTATAATTGTTTGAATTATTTTTTTTGTAAAACAAATTTATACAAACACAATAATTTGTACAAGAAAAGTTACACAAATATATATTGTTTTTCAATTTCTTCCTAAAGGGGACAGATCAAAAATATTGGATTGGGCTAGTGGACTAATTCCTATAAAAAAAAAAAATCGAAAAAAATTATATAAAAAAATAGGATGGGCTGGTTATATCTGGATCCACCCCTTCTAACAACTATCAACAACCAAAAGAAAAGATGTCCAATAAATGTTGAATTCTTCTCTCTTTCTGTCTCTTTTTCCCATATGTGTATTTCAACAATTTAATAAAACGAAAAAGACGTTTAGTACATGAGCTCATCTAACATGATTGAGTTACCACATAACTAAAACTCAAAAACTACATATTTTAATTGGTAGCTAATTCCATCATTTGTACTTGAACAAGTTGGTTGAGAATCATACAATGCAAAAGAGTACCCAATGCAGTGACTACATTTTGTGGATTTTGAGATAGAGGGAAAAGTCTAAAAATCGAAAACCGAACGAAATTAACAAAAGATGGAAATCGAACAGAACAATCAATTCTATTTATTCAATTCCTTCGGTTGAAATATTTATATTGTTTAATAAATCAGATCCAAAGTTGATCGTGGTTAAATTATATTAAATCTGTAATTTTTGTACACACATTTGTTGTATTTCAAAGTTACACCCAAAGTTGGACTAATAGTTAAATTATCGAAGTTAGACTTCAAAAAATATACATAAAATTGTTGTTTTCAAAATATACACATTTTATCGAACTTGAATGATCCTTGTGGTTAGGTTGGATGGCGGAAGATCAGTTGATCGAGCCACGAAGACATAATATTCATTCCATTTATAAAAATTATGGGAGTTGAGGACAGTTGACCCAAAAGATATGCAATGCAGTGTGCACAAAGTGTTGTACGTAACGTCGGACAACCAACACAGAACACATAATTCAGATCATTAGAACGATCAAAGTGAATCCAGTAGTCTATGAACAAGTCAATCAAGAAATTCACAAGTGAATTGCAGTTTATTTGCTTCTCTAGCTACCAAAACAATCTCGTAAGTCTTTGTGCAATCTTTCAATATTTTTTACTCGTAGAAAATAAAATATATGTTTTTTATTTTTTTAATAGCTACGCTTACTATTTAACATCTTTTTGTTTTGTAAGTTTTATCTCTATTAATATAAACGGACTCCAAAACGGCTCAAGATTGAGCCGTCTAAGCCGTATGTATATCAACCAAAAATAACGAAAAGTTATAATTTTAAACTTTCTTTCCTTTTCTCCCGTATAACCGAATAACCTCGTTTTTATTTTTCTTCCACATAACTGAATACCCACTCTTTTATTCACATATATCCATAACAAATTATAATTAAATTTAAATTAAATTTCTATAAATCTTAATTAAAATATAAATAACAAACCTTAATTTAAATTTAAATATTTAAATTATATTTTGATAATATTAGAAAGAAGAAAATTTATTTTACGTGCAATACACGTGGTTTTACTAGTATATTATAAAGTCTTGGATCATACTAAAATCATCCCATTTTAATAAAAGTGTAATCTTTTTATTTTCTACATGGTATCATATTATGCATGGATGATCATAGTATAATAACATATTATGTTCATGGATGATTATAGTATCATATTAGGCTCATGGTATCATAATATAATCCAACTTTAACTCAACAAATCCAAACTTAAGCCCAGGCTAAATGGATGAATTCGTCTTTCGTTCCTAGTTCAAGCCTTCTTGCACTGTACCTGGTCAATATCACATAGATTTGTACATTTTCTAATAATTTTTTTTTCCTTAAAAAAAAAAATTTGTCGCTTGAAACCTATAAATATAGAATACCAATTTTTGCCTTAATTTCAAAATCGTAACAAGCATAAAAGTAAATTATAAAAATCAGCCCACAAAGTTGCAAGTAATATATATATATATATATATATATATATATATATATATATATATATTCTCTAGTCTAGTGGTTAAGACAAAAGCATTCGGCCCGGCTTTTGTCTTAACCACTAGGCTAGAGAATATATATATATATATATATAGGAAAATTCTACAATACATCCGCTGGAAATGGATGTATCGATACATCCGAAATCTGGACCGTTGGATTTTAATCCAACGGTTCAGGTTTAATTCAGATAAAATAATACAGGAGACATCATTTAATGCTGATTTAGACTTCTGACCTGTTGGTAACTTGCTTTAGCAGGTCATTCTTCACTTTAATTTTTTCAATGAACACCCTAAATTAACTCATATTTACTCTCTCAAAATTCTATCCAATTTAATCTGAACCTTTTTTTTTTTTGGGTTACAGGCCATGGTAGTCGTGGTGGTGCTGGTGGTGGTGGAAAGAGAAACGGAGATGAAGAAGGAAATAAGAAACGGTTCGGATCGCGTCGAACGTCGTCGAGCACCCCTAGAACAACGAGGAGTACCAGCTGCGCCGAGAAGAATCGGTCCGCTTCGCGTCGGACGTCGTCGAGACCTCCTCGAACAAGGAGAAGTACCAGCGGCGCCGCTAAAATTTTACTGCCCATGCCATTGTCTGAAATTTTATTTTTCATTTAACAATTTAATATTTTGTTAATAAAGCTACATGTCATGGTGGTGGTGGTGAACTGAGGAAACCTACTTCTGAGGTCGGGCGGATTATTTTTTAACTTTTCTAAAGATAATATTTTCGAGGAGAATATTTTTTTGGACAAAAAATGGCCATTCTCTTTGCTTTTAACACTTAGAATGGTACATTTAGGACGGAGAATGGTACATTTAGGACGGAGAATACGGCGAATGGCCATTCTCTTTGCTTTTAATGTGGCGAATGGACGGTGAATACGGCGAATGGACGGAGAATGGCCATTCTTTTTTGCTTTTAATATGGCGAACGGACGGTGAATACGGCCAATGGACGGATAATGACCTTTCTCTTTGCTTTTAATACGGCGAATGGACGGAGAATGGTACATTTAGGACGGAGAATGGACGAAGAATACGGCGAATGGCCATTCTCTTTGCTTTAATACGGCGAATGGACGGTGAATACGGCGAATGGACGGAGAATGGCCATTCTTTTTGCTTTCAAGAAGGAACATGGCCTTTCTCTTTGCTTTTAATACGGCGAATGGACGGAGAATGGTACATTTAGGACGGAGAATGGTACATTAAGGAAGCCTACAAAAGCTCATTCTCTCAAATGTCTTCTTTGTGTAAATTAAATCCAAGGAGGACACAATCCCTAATTTTAGTTATTGCTTAGCAGAGTCTGCTTAGTTGTTGTAAAGTTGTGATGTTGCTTCTGTGACACTTTTATCTTTAATCTCATGTTTTCTATGAATGTCTTCTGTTTGATTTTGATTTAGTAATCTTTCCGTATTTAGTTTTTTTGTTTCATCTAACAATTTAATATTTTTTTTATAAATCTACAGGGCATGGTGGTGGTGGAAGGAGAAACGGAGATGAAGAAGAAAAGAAGTAGAATTTCCGGTTCGCGGTGGACTTCGTCGAGTTCCTCAATCAAGCGGAATTAAACCTCTTATAGAGTTCCTTAATTGGAGTTGATCACGATAACCTTTTGTAATTTTCAAACGGATAGTAGAATCTTCCTCGAGCCCTCCTCAATCAAACGGCTAGTAGAATCTTCCTCGAGCCCTCCTTAATCAAACGGCTAGTAGATTGTTTGCTAGTTTCGAAATTTATTTGTCTTTCCATCTTCCTCACCTTTTGTACTTCTCTCTTGCTATATATACAATAGTTTTCTTGTTTCATAGTACTATTATTCATTCTGAAATACATAGAATAGTTTTCTGAAATACAATAGTTTTCTTGTTCTCAAGATGTCTACTCGTGCGGGGGGAAATGTAGAAGACGTAGAAGATTGGATGCCAAATCCAAATGAAACCTTCATTCCGCGTTTGTTGCGCAAGATTGAAGAACATCTGGCGACGATTTCAGCTGATGTTGCAAAGATAAAAATTGAACAAATTAAGTTATCTCGGCGTTTGGATAAGATTGAAGAATCTCCAGCTTTGAAGCAGGCATCTTCATCTAGAGCATTTAATAATGTGAAGGTGGTTTCCGTTGAATCTTCTTCCGAAGAGGAGGACGTGGAGCTACAGTCTCGTAGTAAAGGATTGGACCGATATCTCGCATTGGAAGCTATAGAAGAAGAAGAAACTGTCTTTAGCAGTCCTTCTAAAAGAATGCGTATAAATATAAATCCGGTCACACCATCCAAAAATTTAATAAGTGGTTCAACCTCGAAGCCTAGCAATTGTACTAGTGTTTCTTCGAGATATTACGACTATATTTTTGCAGATGATAGAGATGACGAGTAAGTAATATGAGTTTTGATTTTATTCCAACAGTTTTTTTCTCCTAATTTATTCGTTTCTTTTCTTAGTGAAATAATATCATCTTGCAACAAAACCTATGTGTCTCGGTGGGAGATGAAGACCTTAGCTCCTTTAACGAGAATTACCAATGGGGTATGTATAGATAGTATATTTCTTCTTAGATGCCATCTATGTTTACTTCGATTCCATCGCTGATATTTTTAATGTTTTATTCAGATTATAAGTATTGTCTCTGCTATTCTCACCGCGGAGGAACGGAAAAGAACCTCCAATAAAGCTAAAGTATGGTTTTTACCAATAAGGATGTCGGTGAGTGAGCATTTTATTCTTCAATGCATATGCATTAACAATTTTCTCGTTTGTTTGTCCTTCTTAATGTATTAATTGATGTGAATGTAGAAAGCCACGTTACCTCCATCCGTCAAAAAGCCTTATGAAATATGGAAGAAGTATAAATACTTTCAGGATTACATGGGATCTTTAAGCACTTGTAAAGAGGTATTAATGTATTTATGTTTAATTATTAATCCTAATTTTCTAAAAATTTACTAATTTGTTTTACCTAATTATCCTGATTCAGATATACATACCCATTCATTTGGGCGAACACTATACTCTTGCAAGAGTTGTGTTTAAAAACAGGACTGTTGAAATTTGGGACTCACTTGCATCTGAAGATGATCCGATTCAAAGCAGAACAGTTATAAAAGAAATAGTAAGCTCATATTCATCAATTTTTATGAATTGGGTACAAGAATACGCATTATACTAATACATATTTGTTTTCTGGTAATTGTAGCTTTCAAATTTGGATATCTTTCTCCAAGAAGAGATTTTGAAGCTGAGAGATGCTAGGTTCAGCTTTTCTACTTTTGCAATAAAACGTCCTTCTTATGTTCTCCGCCAAGGCAATTTACTTGATTGTGGAATTTTTTTAATTGCATTCATGAAAGACCGATGTAGCCTGGACTACCGTTCTATCGATGTAAGTATGAAAATATGTCGTCAAAAACTTCAACTTTTTAGAGCAATATTTTTGATGTTATGTTTGTTATATGCAGTTTGATGCGGAAAAGGAAAGACGCATAGTTGCTGAATGGATTACAACTTCAGATCACAATGAAGAGCTAAATAAGAAGTCCAAACTGGTTGAATATGGAAGACGATGATTTTTTTTCCTTCTTCTTTTATATTTAATGTATGGAAAACCCTAATGTATTATGTTCATTTGTTTTGTTGAGTTGTAATGACATTTTTGCCAAACGGCTTCAATTCTTTTTGATTAAGCAGAAAAGAGTCTTTTGCACTTCCATCGAATGACATTTTTGCCCTTCTAATTAATTCAAAACACCCCCGAACCCTTTTTTTAAAAAAAGAAAAGGGAAAAGAAAAACCGTTTCGGAGCTTCCTCTTCTTCCATATTCCAGTCTGTACTCAAACCTAGGTCATTCTCCTCCAAAATCTTCAAACCTTCCTTCCCATTCGCAATATTCATACCATGTCGGCATCAGCGGCAGAATCATCACCGGCAGCATTACCAAATAGAGAAGATGCACCAGTTACAGAAAATCCAAAAGCGACAGACGGAGAACAACGAAAACCCTATTCTAAGAAAGTTGCAAAAAAGAAAAAGGAAAAAGTTGCTAAACAAAAAGAAGTGCAAGAAGAAGTGCAAACAGAAGGTATAACTTTGATTTTATGTTCGCAAATTCTGTATATATTTCAAGGAAAATGACATTCTCCGTCATAAAACGCATTTGAATGTTAAATTCTATTCGCCGTTTAATTTGGAACGGATAATGTCATTCTCCGTCTAACTTGAAACGGAGAATGCCGTTCCCAGTGTTAAAACCCATAAGAATGGCCATTCTCCGACCTAATTTTTGGTTTTTTTTTTTTTTTTTTTTGCAGAAAGAAAATCTGTCCGGAATAAGGATTCAAGACTTTTCCGTTCTACCTTCAAGCCAATGCTAAATCTTATGGAGGAGGTCAATCGAGATGCTGGCCGTTTACCTGAGCCAGTTATTGGTTCCTTGAAGAATACCGGTTTCTGGAATTTTGTCGAGGTTTTCTACCAAAACAGAGTCCACGTCTCCGAAATGGCCAAGGTAACGGAAGGGCTTGAGAATTTAATTGCAAGTTACACAGAAGAAGAAGATGGCGTCGGGTGCTTTGAATTGAGCACCAATGTTAAAATCGCGCCAAGCGTCAAGGATATGGCAGTCATATTCGGTCTACCGCTGAATGAAGAAAGCGTTGATGATGTTTCTTACAGAAGATTGATAAAGGAAAAACAACAGCAGCCCACACCACCAGCATCATTGAGCCTGTGCAGAGATCATTTCACAAGATTGCTGGCTAATACTAAGGGCAAACACTCAGAAGTCACGAATAAGGAAGTGAGAGACAAGTTCTTTGAATTGTTACGACGGCTTCGTGGCGGAGATAACGCTGTTAATCCAGATGATTTGGCCAAGCTAATAATCTTTCACTTGTGCCAAACTGTATTCTTCACAAAGTCTGGCGGTTCAAATTTGCCGTACAGATTCTTAGCCTTGGTAGACAGTGTGGACGTGATCAAGAGTATATGCTGGCCAAGGTTAATCCTGGCATATGTAATGGATAGCTTAAAGAGGAGTAGAAGCAAAACTGAACAGGGGGATTACTCAATGGCTTTCCACAAATTGGAAGGTTGCACAATATACTTCCTCTATTGGTTTGCAGAACATAGTAAATTTGTGGAAAGGAAGTTCGCCCCAATTCCTGATTACCCAAGATTTTTCACATGGAATGGGTACGATATCTCAAACTTCCTCAAGGCCGAATATCACAACAAAATGAGATCGAAGATGATATTGGAAGATCTGGTTATACCTGTTGGGGAAGAAGAAGGGCACAAAGAAGAGGAGCCACCTATAGAAGAAGTTGAAAAAGAGGGAGAGGAAGAACACCAAGAAGCAGGTGGGGATAATTTTGATGAACAACGGATAACACCGCATCATGAAATGGGCGCTGTGATGGACGACTCAGCAAAGGAATTGGAGGATTTGAGAAGACATCATTCTGATATTCTTGCGCAGAATGAAGAACTGAAAGAAAAGTTGAAAGAGATGGAGGCACAAGGAGCGCAGTTACGTGCAGCCAACTTTGAGAATGCCATACTCAAAGAAAAGCTGAAAGTGCTCCAGGCAGAAGAAGAGCAACAACGTGCAGTCAACGTTGTGATGGAGGGCTCTGTGCATGAACTGGAGGATTTGAGAAGACATCATTCTGATATTCTTGCGCAGAATGAAGAACTCAAAGAAAAGTTGAAAGAGCTCGAGGCACAAGAATCACAACAACGTACAGTCAACGTTCTGATGGAGGGCTCTGTGCATGAGCTGGAGGATTTGAGAAAGCAGAATTCTGTTCTTAAAGCGCAGAATGAAGAACTCAAAGAAAATTTAAAAGAGATGGAGGCACAAGGAGCGCAGTTACGTGCAGCCAACCTTGAGAACGAGAAACTCAAAGAAAAGCTGAAAGAGCTCGAGGCACAAGAATTACAACAACGTGCAGTCAACGTTCTGATGGAGGGCTCTGTGCATGAACTGGAGGATTTGAGAAAACAGAATTCTGTTCTTAAATCAGATCTACATGCACAAGGTAAAATCTTTTCTATTTCAAATTCCTGATTTGTAATCTTCCAGGAGAATGACTATTCTCCGTGTACTATAACACGGAGAATAGTCATTCTCCGTGTTATTTGGAACGGATAATTGCTATTCCATATCATGTCGATACTGGAAAGGTTATTCTCCGTGTAATTCCAAACGGAGAATTCTATTCTCCGTATTATATTATACGGAAAATGTCATTCTCCGTGTTAGGTTCACATCATACATTTCATTGTTGTTTGTTTTATTTCAGTGCGAACAACCAAACAACTCAGAGAAACAAATGAAAGGCTCGTTGAGGAGAAAAGGGAGCTTCAAAATAAAGTTGAATCATTTAAGATTGAAGCCAATGAAAAGGATTGCAAAATTAAAGATCTCGAAGCCATGGCTAAAGTACTTCAGAATGAGGAGTTACAAGCTGCTGCTGAACCTGCTGCTCCAAGAGAAGTCAGAAGAAGAGGAGGATCGGGGGGAAAGAGGTTAATTAAAAGCAATACAGTTGGAGAGGCTAATAAAAAGCGGAAGGTTAATGACGCTACGAAATCCCGAGAAGACGCCAAAATGGCTGAATTAAAGAAGAACCACGTCATACTAAGGGAATGCGATGAACTCTTACTTTGGGAACATGCGGATGAAGAGCTGAAGAAACAATACATCGACATCGTAATTCCCAGAAAGAATTCTCCAAAGTATGTATTCTGAACCCTTTTTTTCGTTCCTTTTTTCTAGACTTTTTTCACAATTATGTAATGAGAATCTATATTTATTAATTTAATGTAAACTAAATTTATGTGCAGTGATATGGTATACGAATTTTTTCCGGAAGAGGGTGAAAATGAAGTTTCAGTCCAGCTGTCGGCAGTAGACATGCAAGACATACTCAACTATGACGACATGGAGGCTGGCATACTGGACATAATAATAAGAAAGATGAGAGAAATTCAAGGCAGTAAAAGGTGTGCCCCGTCTAGTACGAAGAAGGTGCCATTGATCCAGAAAAAAAAGCCGGCGGCCCAATCACATAAGTGGTCTGCATTCATGTCGGCCCACACATTGGTAAGTATTCAAACAGAAAAATCCATATTCATGTGTACACCGATGAAAAATGACAGAAAAAAAATTACTCATGATATTGTGTATTGTTTTTGGGAAACAACAGACCGTCATTCAACGTGTCAATGAAGAAACCGCAAAACCCGGCGCCTGTGAAGACATCCAAAAAGTAGAAGACTTCGTCATGGGTTTGGAGGACGACATAGAGTTGTTATTGATCCCACTTTTAATGCAACCATCAAACACTATACTCTGCTCACATTCAACTTTATCTCCTACGACTGGACACACTACAACTCCTTGTTGCAAACCACGTACGATACGTGCAAGGTGGATGCAGAATTAACGAAGAAAACCTTAGAGCCTATCGTCAGGAGAAAAGTTGATATGATGAGGGAGAGATGCCCGGCGAAGAAGGAGTATGAGAGCAAAGTGCTGAATTGTTCTCTAAATTGCCCACAACAACGGGCACCCAACTGCCTCTTGTACACGGCGTATTATATGAATAGGTTGACGAATCCTCCCTTCGAAATACCGGGAGGAAATGACAATGAAACTCACCAGAAGATGACAAAGATGAGGTTGGCATGGGCTAAGGAGTTGCTTTCAAGCAAATATGTAAATCGATCCTAGCAATGACATTGTAAAACAACAATGTAATTATGATGTAATTGGGCAAGGAACTTCTGTCTTTTATAAGCTCTGCTTTTATAATATAATCATTTTTGAATTACATTTACATCGTCAAAACCACGAAAAGTTTGACTTTTATTTACATATGAAACAACTCGAACTCATGCGCCAAAAGGGCAGTGGGTTCCTTAGCCTCAGGAGTCTATCTCTTCGACATGTTCCTTATTGAAGAAGGATGGCTTTGCACGGTGCTCTCCCTCAAAACAAAATTCCTTGAGGCAGTGGGTTCCTTTGCCTCAGTGAGTTCCTTTGCACGGAGGATGAACGATGAAGTGACTTGCCTCAAGGAGTCATGCTACGGTTCCTATGCTCTGACCATGCACGATCAATACCATCTACCACGCGGACACGAACTGAAAGACGACAGAGAACAACACTCCTTGACAGTTGAAGTTTTCAATTGGATTCCTTGAAGCAAAACACTTCATCGTGCATCGTCAGAGGAGTGTTGTTCTCAAGGAATTCAATTGAAAGCTTCAACTGTCAAGGAGTGTTGTTCTCTGTCGTCTTTCAGTTCGTGTTCGCGTCGTATTCATCGTGCATCGTCAGAGCATAGAAACCGTTGCATGACTCCTTGAGGCAAGTCACTTCATCGTGCATCCTCCGTGCAAAGGAACTCACTGAGGCAAAGGAACCCACTGCCCCAAGGAATTTTGTTTTGAGGCAGAGCACCGTGCAAAGCCACCCTTCTTCAACAAGGAACATGTAGAAGAGATAGACTCATGAGGCAAAGGAACCCCCTGTCTCAAGGAATTTTGTTAACTTGTGGCAGAGCACCGTGCAAAGCCATACTTGTTCAACAAGGAACATGTCGAAGGGATAGACTCCTGGCTGGCGATTCGACAGAGCACCAATGGAACACGTTGAAGAGATGAACTCCTGGCGGCAAAGGAACACCGTGCATAGTCCGAGCCAATCAACGTGCGGGCGCTTCGACAGAGCGTAGGTTGGCAATAAATCCAAACCCAGGCACATGTCAGTCTTCTGAAGGACTTCACCACCAAAGCTTCTTCGAACGAGGAGATCGACAACCAAGAGGAAAGAGTCTTGCCAAGGCGGAGGATCGGTAGAGTCCATTGCCACAAGAAAAGCTAAGTGAGATGAGAACAAACTCTCTCTACACTACTGGCATTTATAGGCATGGAACAACTCGGACTCATGCGCCAAAAAGGCAGTCACTTCGAATTCTGCCCCTGCTCAATTAAAGCTAAGTAAGACTGGAACAATTAATTTCCATCAATACCAATGCCATTAATAGCAATGAATATACCCCTTCGAATTCTGCCAACTTTGATACCCCCTACTGTATCAAAGTTTTTTTTCTTGATACAGTAGGGGGTATCAAAGTTTTGATACCCCCTATGTATGACATGTGGGCCCTTCCTGCTTTAAAAAAATGTGTACAAATATATATATATACATAAATTTTAATAGGGCCCACAAAACTCTTTTCTAACAAAACTCTTTTCAAAGTTTTGATACCCCGATGTATGACATGTGGTCCCCTCTTGCTTTGTAAAATGTGTAAACATATATATATATACACATTATTTTTTGAGATGGCCCACATGTCATACATAGGTGCCTGTATCAAAGTTTTTTCCCTTTTAAATAGCACCCATAATTAACTTACAAAAAAAGTATAAGTAAAACAAAATATTGTTATAGTCAAGATTTGAACCAATGACCTCTTGAATACAAGTCTAGCAGTGTAACCACGACACCACAATAGCATTCTCCGTGTTTTATTAAACGGAGAATAACATTCTCCGTTTTGATTTAAACGGAGAATAGCTTCACAGTGTTAAAAACAAATTAGAATGTTCATTCTCCGTTTTAAATTAAAACGGAGAATATCATTCTCCGTTTAAAATTAAAACGGAGAATATCATTCTCCGTTTTAAATTAAAACGGAGAATGACATTTGCCACATAAGAATGACATTGTAAAACAACAATGTAATTATGATGTAATTGGACAAGGAACTTCTGTCTTTGATAAGCTCTGCTTTTATAATATAATTATTTTGAATTACATTTACATTGTCAAAACCACGAAATGTTTGACTTTTATTTACATATGAAACAACTCGAACTCATGCGCCAAAAGGGCAGTCATTTTTATAATAAGATCTCCCAATTCTGCCATTATTGCAAAATTTAACAACTCGAACTCATGCGCCAAGCTACAGTCACTTTTATTGTCATTAATACCAATGAATCTGCCATTTATATGCCATTAATACCAATGAATTCTTCCATTTATATGCCATTTATTCCTAATGAATCTGCCCCTTCGGATTATATTCTCCGTTTTAGTTGGAACGGAGAATGGAATTCTCCGTTTACTTGAAACGGAGAATAACTTTCCCGTTTAAATTAAATCGTTTGAGTATTCTATTCACCGTTTATGTCTGCTCTTCTGTCTTTTATA
Source organism: Iris pallida (assembly GCA_029216955.1). Lineage (NCBI taxonomy): Eukaryota > Viridiplantae > Streptophyta > Magnoliopsida > Asparagales > Iridaceae > Iris > Iris pallida. The sequence continues at coordinate 2,029 of JANAVB010020590.1, read as the reverse complement.
ATAAATCCTTTTTGAGTTACATTTACATTGTGATAACCACGAAAAGTCTGACCTTTTGAGTTACATGTACATTATGAAAGTCTGAAATACTACATAAAATCCTACTATCAAGAAAAAAGTTGAATGTGAGCTGCGTGCGGGCATCGCAGAGCAATGGAACTCCTTGAGGCAAAGGAATTCCTTGAGGCAGTGGGTTCCTTTGCCTCAGTGAGTTTCTTTGATCGGAGGATGCACGATGAAGTGGCTTGCCTCAAGGAGTCATCCAACGGTTCCTATGCTCTGACGATGCACGATGAATACCATCTACCACACGGACAAGAACTAAAAGACGACAGAGAACAACACTCCTTGACAAATGAAGCTTTCAATTGAATTCCTTGAGGCAAATCACTTCATCGTGCATCGTCAGAGCAATGGAACTCCCTGAACAAAGGAACTCCGTGCATAGTCAGAGCAATGGAACTCCATGAACAAAGGAACTCCGTGCATCGTCAGAGCGAATCAAAGTGCGAGCGCAATAAATCCAAACCCACACTCTGTCGGAGCGCTCGCACTTTGATTCGCTCTGACTATGCACGGAGTTCCTTTGTTCATGGAGTTCCATTGCTCTTACAATGCACGGAGGTCCTTTGTTCAGGGAGTTCCATTGCTCTGACGATGCACGATGAAGTGATTTTCCTCAAGGAATTCAATTGAAAGCTTCATCTGTCAAGGAGTGTTGTTCTCTGTCGTCTTTCAGTTCGTGTCCGCGTGGTAGATGGTATTCATCGTGCATCGTCATAGCATAGGAACCGTTGGATGACTCCTTGAGGCAAGCCACTTCATCGTGTATCCTCCGAGCAAAGGAACTTACTGAGGCAAAGGAACCCACTGCCTCAAGGAAATCCTTGAGGCAGAGCACCGTACAAAGCCATCCTTCTTCAACATGGAACATGTCGAAGAAATAAACTCCTGGCGGGCGCTTCGACAGAGCGTGGAACGATAATAAACTCCAAACCCATGCACATCTCAGTCTTCTGAAGGACTTTACCACCGTACATCGTCGGGCCAATGGAACATGTTGAGGAGATGAACTCCTGGCGGCAAAGGAACACCGTGCATAGTCCGAGCCAATCAACGTGTGGGCGCTTCGACAGAGCGTGGAATGGCAATAAATCCAAACCCAGGCACATGTCAGTCTTCTGAAGGACTTCACCACCAAAGCTTCTTCGAACGAGGAGATCGACAACCAAGAGGAAAGAGTCTTGCCAAGGCGGGGGATCGGTAGAGTCCATCGCCACAAGAAAAGCTAAGTGAGATGAGAACAAACTCTCTCTACACTACTGGCATTTATAGGCATGGAACAACTCGGACTCATGCGCCAAAAAGGCAGCCACTTCGAATTCAATTCAATTAATTTCCATCAATACCAATGCATCTGCCCCTTCTCAATTAAAGCTAAGTAAGACTAGAACAAACTCTTCCAACTACGGCCATCTATATGCCATTAATACCAATGAATCTGCCCCTTCGAATTCTGCCAACTTTGATACCCCCTACTGTATCAAAGTTTGATGCCCCCAATGTATGACATGTGGGTCCCTTCCTGCTTTATAACATGTGTACACATATATATATATATCCATAAATTTTAATAGGGCCCACAAAACTCTTTCTAACAAAACTCTTTTCAAAGTTTTGACCCCGATGTATACATGTGGCCCTCTTGCTTGTAAAAACGTGTAATCATATATATATACACATTAATTTTGAGATGGCCCACATGTCATACATAGGTGCCTGTATCAAAGTTTTTTTCCCTTTTAAATGGGCCCCATAAGTAACTTACAAAAAAAGTATAAATAAAACAAAATATTGTTATAGTCAAGATTTGAACCAAGACCTCTTGAATACAATTCTAGCAGTGAACCACGACACCACAATAGCATTCTCCGTGTTTTATTAAACGGAGGAGAATGACATTCTCCGTTTGAATTAAACGGAGAATAGCATTCACAGTGTTAAAACACAATTAGAATGTTCATTCTCC